>OX456987.1:5217264-5634120 GCA_949752695.1 Melanostoma scalare
AACAACAACAACAACAACAACAACAACAACAACAACAACAACAACAACAACAACAACAACAACAACAACAACAACAACAACAACAACAACAACAACAACAACAACAACAACAACAACAACAACAACAACAACAACAACAACAACAACAACAACAACAACAACAACAACAACAACAACAACAACAACAACAACAACAACAACAACAACAACAACAACAACAACAACAACAACAACAACAACAACAACAACAACAACAACAACAACAACAACAACAACAACAACAACAACAACAACAACAACAACAACAACAACAACAACAACAACAACAACAACAACAACAACAACAACAACAACAACAACAACAACAACAACAACAACAACAACAACAACAACAACAACAACAACAACAACAACAACAACAACAACAACAACAACAACAACAACAACAACAACAACAACAACAACAACAACAACAACAACAACAACAACAACAACAACAACAACAACAACAACAACAACAACAACAACAACAACAACAACAACAACAACAACAACAACAACAACAACAACAACAACAACAACAACAACAACAACAACAACAACAACAACAACAACAACAACAACAACAACAACAACAACAACAACAACAACAACAACAACAACAACAACAACAACAACAACAACAACAACAACAACAACAACAACAACAACAACAACAACAACAACAACAACAACAACAACAACAACAACAACAACAACAACAACAACAACAACAACAACAACAACAACAACAACAACAACAACAACAACAACAACAACAACAACAACAACAACAACAACAACAACAACAACAACAACAACAACAACAACAACAACAACAACAACAACAACAACAACAACAACAACAACAACAACAACAACAACAACAACAACAACAACAACAACAACAACAACAACAACAACAACAACAACAACAACAACAACAACAACAACAACAACAACAACAACAACAACAACAACAACAACAACAACAACAACAACAACAACAACAACAACAACAACAACAACAACAACAACAACAACAACAACAACAACAACAACAACAACAACAACAACAACAACAACAACAACAACAACAACAACAACAACAACAACAACAACAACAACAACAACAACAACAACAACAACAACAACAACAACAACAACAACAACAACAACAACAACAACAACAACAACAACAACAACAACAACAACAACAACAACAACAACAACAACAACAACAACAACAACAACAACAACAACAACAACAACAACAACAACAACAACAACAACAACAACAACAACAACAACAACAACAACAACAACAACAACAACAACAACAACAACAACAACAACAACAACAACAACAACAACAACAACAACAACAACAACAACAACAACAACAACAACAACAACAACAACAACAACAACAACAACAACAACAACAACAACAACAACAACAACAACAACAACAACAACAACAACAACAACAACAACAACAACAACAACAACAACAACAACAACAACAACAACAACAACAACAACAACAACAACAACAACAACAACAACAACAACAACAACAACAACAACAACAACAACAACAACAACAACAACAACAACAACAACAACAACAACAACAACAACAACAACAACAACAACAACAACAACAACAACAACAACAACAACAACAACAACAACAACAACAACAACAACAACAACAACAACAACAACAACAACAACAACAACAACAACAACAACAACAACAACAACAGCAAAAGTCAACTGCAACAAAGGAACAAATATCCTCACCCAAGCTACAAAGGGTACGACAACAACAACAACAAAAGCAGCAGCAAAAAACTCAGCCACCAAAATCTGCTCAAACATATGCAGGGGCGGCAGCAACAGGTCCCAGCACATCGGGGCCAGTAAATTGGCAGTGGCAGCAGCACCAGAGCGTACCGCACATACAGTAAAAGCAGCAGCGCAAGAAAAAGTACAAGCAGCAACATCAACAGCAGCACCAGTAGCAGCTATACAGCAACACCAGCAACAAAAAAAAATTTGCTGAAAGGAAAAAAGTGCCACCGATTAGAACCTACAAGGTCGACCTGCAGGACGTAAAACAGGTATGTAAGTCGGCCACAAATAATTAATTTAGTATAAAAGTAATAAACGAAAGTCAAAAACGCCATTCGGTTCAATGTTTTTCATTGGCCGACTACAAATTAGTTAAAGAAATCCTGAAGGAGGCGACAGCTGAATTCTTCAGCTTCACTCCTAGGAGTGAAAAGCCCAAAACTGTATTGTTGAAGGGCATTAGTTCCTGCACGGAACCACAGGCGCTACTTGATGAGCTCCGCGTTACAGCGAGCGATGACCTCGAATTCATCGGAGTCCAGCCATTCACTACGGTCAAGCCCAGGCGGGAGGGGCATAAACTGCCAATGCAGTTGCGCTGTGTGAAATGCGCCGAAACCCACAACAGGGGAGAATGCAGAATAGGGACAGAGCGGGTCGAAGATTTGACTCAGCTGAAGTGTGTTATTTGCGGGAACGAGGGGCACCCTGCAAATTATCGGGGCTGCCCTAAGGTCCAAGGTATACGGGAAAAACAGGCCAGGCAGAAAGCTGAAGAAAGTCCTCCTGTACGACAAGCTCCAACACGAAATAATATCGTAGATCCCAATATCTCTTACGCTAAAGAGGCGAAAGAGAGGGCAAATACGACACAGGCCCGACTACCGGTGGCCCCACAGGCAAAAGTGCCTCAGGCGCCGGTGGTTCAGCCCGACATTGTGGCCTTGTGGCTGAGCATTCAAGGCCAGCTAACAGACTACAAAGTCAGATAAGGGAGCAAGGCGTAAGAGTAGATCACCTCTACTCTTTGCTGCCTTGCCAAGCGCAACATCATGGTTAAGGGCGCGCTGCCGAAGACGCGCCTTAGGATCCTAGCTGTGAACGTAAGTTCGCTGATTTGGATCGATCGTCGAGCTAATTTATTCCAGTTGTTAAAAGACCATAGTCCCGATGTGTTTTTGGCTAGCGAAACTAAGCTAAACCAGAAACATAAATTGACTCATAACAATTACAATATCGTAAGAAGGGATTGACCCGACTCTACTCAAGGAGGCGGTGTTGCAATCTTCGTACGTAAAGGCATTAATTATAAAGTTATGTACAACAATGTTTTGCGTAAGTTCAAAACGCTTGAGGTATGCGTCATTTGCATCTCTCTCACTCAAGGGAAGTCGGTGTATATGATAGCGGCCTATGCGCCTTGGGCTCCACAGCCTACCAATCTTATTTCAGAGCTCATTTCAGAGCTCGAAATTCTTTTTAGGGTACTCAAACTGGGCTTGGAAGAGAACTATTTCATATTGGCCGGAGATCTGAACGCCAAACATGAAGATTGTGGAAACCAAACAAATAATTTAAGAGGTAATTATCTTTTTAATTTGATGAATCTTAATCACCCGCGAACTTGCCTACAGCCAGTCGAGTACGACAGTGACCACTGCGGCTTGGCTGCTGTAATAAAGATTCCGAACGAGCTTGTGAAGTTCTACGTTCGAGTGATATAGCCCCACCAAATAACAGAAACATGACCAACACAGAAATTGACCAAAACTTGCAACAGATGGACGATATTATTAAACGAACTATGCAACGGACAATACCGAAATACAAAGAACGCGACCAAAACAACTTCTACAGAAACCGGACGATAGACGCACTGCACAGACAGAAAAGTGGACTACTGACAAGACTTAAAAACATGTACAGACGTTTTACAGACCCGCACGACCTGGAGATTAGGACACTGAAGTCATCTATTAAAAACGTCAACACCCTGATCAAGAAAAACTACAGGTTATCTATTAATCTGTACTGGGACAACAAAATTCGGGCCGTTAATTCTAGTGACACGAGTATGTTCCCTCAAATTAATAAGATATTTAGGTCCAAGAATCAGAATTACCTCCAGTTTCTTAAACTCCAGAGGACAGTAGAGAACAGAGACGAATTTTTAACTGCGCAAATTGATCCAGAGGAGGCCATCTTGGACGATGACTTCTTTACAATCGAAGATCCGCAGGAGAAAGTGGAAACAGTCGGTGCTGCTTTCCAGGAAGTGTATAAGGAGAATGCTTGCACCTGCCCGAATAACGACCTGGAGAACAGAGCCTTCGTTCACCATTTCTACCTGAGGAACGATATAACAACTTGGCGATCCGAGAACCGCGGTTTCACCCGGTTTGATGACGATTTCTTGGCAAACACCATAATCACCGAAAGAACGGGACCCAGTCCCTTGTTCGTCACGAAGGTGGAGCTCCAGCTCATCTTTGAAAGTCAGCAAGTGTCGATGGTATAACCAACATTGTACTAAGATGGTAAGTGACTGTGATTGAGGCTTTTGACATTTATACCACACTATTCAACAACGCGCTGAATATTGCATTTTATCCAGTGCGTTGCAAGACAGCTGTGGTGCATCCTCTCCCGAAAAAGGGGAAGGACAACTCCAATCCGGCGAATCTCCGGTCGATAAGTCTTCTTCCAAGCATCAGCAAGGTATTCGAAAAAGTCATTAATAGAGCTCTTGCCAAATGGGCTGCGGACAAAAATATCATTCCGGATAATCAGTTCGGGTTTAAAGCGGGACATGACACCATTCATGCCGCGTCCAAACTCGTTTCAGACATCCAATGGAACAAATGCAAGAAATAATACACGGGTGCTGTTCTTATGGACCTAGAGAAGGCCTTCGACACCGTATGGTTAGAGGGTTTATATCTTAAACTCACCAGACTAGGCATCAGTAAACCAATGTTGTTTATGCTTTATGATATGCTCAACGGTGGAAAGTTCGTTGTGAAAAGTCGCAACGTAACTTCTACCACCACATTCGAAATCAAAAACGGTTTTCCACAGGGAGTGGTCAACTCGCCGATTCTCTTTAGCATTTACACCAGCGATCTGATAGGTAGCTTAACTCAAGCAATAGCGTACGCCGACGACCTGATTGCGTACAGAACGGCCCCGAAGGTCGAAGTTATTAGAATTCTCTTGCAGCGTGATTTCGAGAAGATTCAGCGATATTGTGACGACTGGAAACTGAAAATAAATGTCCAGAAGTCGGAAACAATTCTGTTCCGAACTCCGTTGGCCAGGGCATCGCGTGATACGTGTAAAAATTGGCATTGTAAAATGGTCATAGTTGACAACGGCGGACAGTGGTTGGCGAGCAAAAGTGTAGTGAAGTACCTCGGAATCTGGTTAGATCAGTATTTGTATTTCGATAGACATATGAATGGTGCTCTTACCAGAGCCAGGGGAGCCTTCGCCCTGACAAAACGGCAGTTTTACAGCAGTCGGTTTGATCCCAGAGTATAGGTTATTTGCTACATGGCCCTCATACGGCCAATGATCGTCTATGGCTGTCCTGTGTGGTTCAACATTGCCCCTTCCCAAATAGAGAAGATTTGCTTTGCGCGACCATCTGTCTGGGTTGAAGAACTGGATAAGAATATTTCGGTAAATGAGGTGAGAATGCTGTTACTGAGTGTTAAAGACGGTAAGGCAGCCGGGTCAAACGGTATACCAGCAGAGTTCTTCAAACATAGCACAGACTTGTTTAAAGCAAAACTAACGAAGGCGCTTAACATATTGTTTAAATTCGGAACTTTGCCAGACCATTTCTATGAAGCACTTATAATGCCAATCTTTAAAAAAGGCAACAAGGAAGACCCTACGAATTATAGAGGAATATCTTTTCTAAATGCAGCTGTAAAAATATTCACAATGATTCTTCACGAACGATTGAACAGGTGGGTGCAAGAAGAAAACAAGCTGAGTGAATATCAAAGTGGCGCTTGCGCAGTGGAAACTCAACCAAAACAAAAAACTTTATGTCTTCTTTGTCGATTTTAAGGCAGCTTTTGATTCCATCAATAGAAACGCATTGTTTTATAAGCTCCTCAATTAAGGAGTCTCAACTAAGTTTGTCCGAATTATTGAAAAATTGTAACAACAAACAACAGCATTCATTTACAACGGCAAGGAAAGATCGGACTGCGTTCAAGTTAACCAAGGAGTTAGGCAAGGCTGTAACCTTAGCCCGCTGCTGTTCGCTCTTTTCCTAGATGACATTGTAGAATGCCTTACTTGTGGAGTGGAGTTTGAAAATAAACGAGTGAAAGTTATAATGTATGCAGATGACATTGTCATACTCGCGGAGTCACCAACATCTCTCCAAATGATGATCAATAAGCTGCAAAGCTATTGCAACGTATGGAATTTGATTGTTAATACAGAAAAGTCAAAAGTCCTTGTGTTTAAGAATGGTTCCGGAAGAATGGCGGGTGAGGAACATTGGAAGTATGATGGAAAAGTTTTAGAAGTAGTGAAATCCTAAACGTATCTTGGAATTGAGTTCACATACAACTTGAAGCTAGAAAAGCATTTAAAAATAAAACTAAATAAAGCTAAAGCTGCAATTTGCGTGAACTGGGAAAGAATCTATAACAACAAACTAATTGCACCAGAATTGAAGCAAAGAGTTTTTAATGCTACAGCACAGGCTATCTTTTTTTATGGAGCGCAAGTGTGGGGTGTACAGAGATATGAACTAGTGGAATACTTGTTGCGTTTTTTCTTAAGAAAAATTTTCTTTCTACCAGTTAACACACCAAAGTACATGTATTATTTGGAAACGGGATTGTCGACACTTTTTATATCTACCCTAAAGCTGAATGCAGACTACATAGTGAGAGTCTTACAAATGGAGGACCATAGACTACCAAAAACATGTTTACAGTACGCGATTCGTCAAAAAAAGCTAGTAGTAAACGACTGGAACTTGCTAGCCGCGGACTGCGGCTTCACCATAATCTGGAATATGAATGCCTTTCAATGCAAAAGAGCACTTTACGAAGTAATAGTAGTTACAGATGAAAATGAGAGATATTCTTTTATAGAAAAAGCACGTGCATCCACTGAAAGACACTATTACAATAAGTGCGTGTATAATCTTAACTCCAGGAACTATTTCAGCAGTAATTTCAACAGTCAAATCATAAGCACTTTATTTAAAATTAGAGGAGAGCTGATAAATCTAAACTTTAAGCCCCATCGCAACGATGGTTCTGATATTTGCACGCTTTGTAATCTTCGACTGAGGGAAGATGTTCTACATTTTATTGGTGTGTGCCCTATGTTGACGGAGGTAAGACGTGCTCATTTTGGGAAGAGTTTCTTGCTAGTAAACGAGGTCCGTAATTATCTGGATGGTGCAAATTGAATGCACCTTTATCAATTTTTCAACGAAGCAATGTCTTACAGATCTCAAATTATAAGAAAGCTTTTGATCCAAAAAATGTTCATATCACAAACGAAAAATCATTTCAATTTTGCTTACAAAAAACTAGAATCACTTTTGTTTTTGTTTAAAGTCATTTGAATTTTATTTGCATTTTAAAACCTTAAAAAAAAAAAAATTTGTTCAGTTTTGACTAAACTAAAAGTGCATTTTATTTTTGTTTTAACTAAACTAAAAAGTACTTAATTATAAAACATTACGCTTTTGTAAATTAAAAAAAAAAAAAAAAATACTGATTGAAAATATTGTTCTACATTTTTTGTTATAAAAAAGAAATAATCATCAAGTTAACAATATAATTAAAAGCAAGTGTGCCCCTCAGGCAGACGACTTTTCATGTCATGCCTTTATTAATTATTCAAGATCAATGAAATTGTATCTGTATAAAATTTGAATTGAAGAATAAACAATATCTATCTATCTATCTATCTAGAGAAGATTCGGGTGTTCGAGAGACAGTGTCTTCGACGTTGCCTCGGTTTGCATCGGACATCGGTATCTTCTTATATACACTATTATTCTAACGAGCTCCTGTACAACGGGGCTCAGATCAACAGGATTGACAATTTCGTGATAAAACTTGTTCGAGGCCATATTGCGAGAGCAATGATTTCTGACAACAACCTGATTTTCGGGGCGTTTTATCCAACCAGATGTACTTTGAGGAAGCACGCTTGAGCGGCTTTATCCCACCAGAGGCGTTCCTCTATCTTGACAAGTGCGGTCTGATACAAGATAGATTGGCAGTACCGCTTATCTACCACGTCAGACGAAGTACTGTAGACCGGTGGCTCCTATATGAACGAGACATCCTCGCTCAAGGCGGAGCGGAGCTTCTTCGGTTGGGCTGTGTCCGAACAAGACCGTATTGATAGGGTGAAGCAGAAGAATCAGTTTTGGTGGCTTTAAACGGCATTTGACCATGGGTAGTCGTGGGTGGGGTATTTTTTGCCTTGACAGCTATGTACTGTTTTAGTCTTAGGTCTTAGTTTGAAGTAGAGTAGGCGGTGGCATTTGAACAAATTTTATATATTATATATAAAAAAAAAGATAAAATTTATAAAAAAAAAAATTTAAATAACACTAAAAAGTGTAAATACAAAAAACAAAAAATAAATAAATACTAAAAAATAAGAAAGAAAAAAAATAGACAGGTCAAAAAACTATGGAATTTGTGCTGCTGTGGTTGTTCTAATTTTTAAGTAAATGTAGGTAGTTTAGGTTTATTTTTAAGTCTTATTTTTATTCTTAGTTTTAGGTTTTATTATTAGGAACATAGTATTAACTAGTATGTTAGGAAAAAAAAAAAATAAGAAAAGTCAATGGTATTACATATTTTTTTTCCATATTTTCTAATAATTAAAAAAAAAAGAATAAAACAAAAAAATAGTTCATAGGCCGAAAGGCAGTAATCAAAAAAAAAAAAAAAAAAATAGTTCATAGGCCGAAAGGCAGTAATCTATAAGGTCATGAATTACTTAGAGCGCCCCTAATTAGGCTAGTTTTCCATTTTTTGTCTAGCATATAAGTAGTTAAAAAAAAAGAAGGTTTAGTAGATAGGCCGGGGCGCGTGGGTTCGAATCCCGCTCTGGGCATCTACTTTTCTTTCTGCCTCCCAGTTTCATATGGACGCCGCGCCGCCCTTGAGGTTGGTTATGTCTGAAATTACTAACACCTTATTTCCAACTACTGCAACACAAAAAAAGGGAAGGCTGCTACCCTGGTAGTACAATGGACCGCAAATTAGGTCTGAGTTCACCAGATTAGCATATAAGCGTCCTCTTTTTAAAAAAAAAAAAATAATAATAATAATAATAAGATATCTTAAAAGTATGTGGATATCCTATGAAATTGTCATCAACATTCTGATAAGATAATCTCTATGGTTTTAATAAGACTTTATTCTTGGATGAAAACCATAGAGAAATCTTATTATTTTTCTTCTATGTTATGTGGTACTTTTTTCTCTGTGTGTGAGAAATGTGCTAGGCCCCGAGCTCCCAGCTCTGTTGCGCTACCTTTTGTATGTTAAGGTGGAATTAAAAAAAAAACTTCTTGTAATTTTTTAGCAAAAACTGCTAAGGTTACGTGTGATGCAATTCATGTGAGCTGCCTGCTTGGTAGGTGAGGAAAAAGTCCTACGCTCTGCAAAGATTTGCTACTTAATTCAGCGGATGTTGTGAAAACGCAACTTGAGATTACCAGGGAATTGAAAGCTTTCCTTAATATGCTCTTTCAAATTTCCTCTAATTAGACCAAACATAAACAGTTGGAAAAAGTCGCAGATACGTGTGGTAATTGATCCATAAAATAGAACGTAAATAAAACTTTTTAAGAATATTGTATCAAACAACTTTCTTAATTCTCATCGAAATATGACCACTTGATCATAGACATTTATCCTCGATTTTAACGCTTTCATGCTGCACTATTATTCTTATTTTGTCGGAAAAAAAAATATTATTTTATTTGGTAGAAAGGTGATAATATTTCGGTGAGATTTAATCGTTAAAAGTTGTCTGATACAGCATTTTAAAGAAAACTTAAATAACTTTCTTTCTTATGAAAACCAAAAAAAACTTGAATTGTTTTTATTACTGTTTCGATAGGAAAACTTTCTTTCTACAAAAAACGTATTTAGAAATGCATTTTTGCTTCGTTAGTAAGATATATTGAATAAAAAACAACCCTATTTCCGCTTTCTTTAAAGGAATAATATAATCAAGAGACTTCTAGTGCGACATGCATGAACATTAATTTAACTATTCTTCAAAGTAATAGAGATGCATTCACTACCAATTTCGAAATATTTTTTATACATTACTTTTATTTTATTTTGATGTAAATGTAAATGTAAAACTGTTACAAAACGGTAAGTTTTATATTTGTTTGTATTTTTGCCTCAAACATCGGATTTTTGTTTATGATTATTTTTCAAGGGCCCACAATTTTCAAAAATACCGTTGAACAAAAATATTATGTGACCACTTTTATACCTACTAGTGGTATAAGTAACCCACATTTGAACTATTTTCCTAATATGTATCACTTTTTTCCCTGTCCGCTTCAAATATCAATTTTAAAAGTGATATGATTATACTCCTATCAAAAGTGGATATGAGTGGTGTTTTTTTTTTAACGGATATTCGCAGCCAAGTTGGAAAACAAAATAAGGCCAGTCTGCTTTGGCTTCATTTTTAGTTTTTCGAGTAGGTGTTATTTTTCCGCAGAAAATCATAAAATGCAAACTTTTGTTAAGCCCAAACGAAAAGGAAATATATTTCTTATAATTAATATTATTATATTATTTTTCTCATCCTATAAATACCAAAGAAAAGTACAAAAGTCATGGGGATGTGTTCGTAGACTGGGTTAAGGACAACTCTACTGCTCAGTTGGACTCTGCTAATATCCGGAAATTTTAGTGCTGGGAACATTTTGCGGGTCTTCTTTCGTTAAAATCTTATAAAGATGTTTTATTTGGGATTCATTTTGGTTTTTTCCCCTCTCTTTATATGGTTTAATAAATAAAGCTCATTACATGCTGGAGACCTTGAAAGCTGTGTCGTGAACTCGTACAAATTTGACACTTTCTTTTGCTCTTGAGTGTGCCTGTGACGCCGTGTAGGGAGCAAAGCTTAGGAGCCTTGCACCTCATTCACGTGCAAAATGAACATAAACTCTTGCATTTACAAAGTGGTTCTCCGGCAGTTTGATTACAAACGATAAAAATAGTGTGTGTAGTAGCAGTAGCTTAGATTCTGTTTTCGTCAATTTCTAGCCCTAAAAAAAAAAAAATACTCTTACGTGTTTGTACCGGCGAGAAATGTGAGAAATCTCCTTACCGAGGAAGTTACTTCTTTCAGCATGCATATGTTTGAGCGGTGCCTTACCAAAGATTTAAGCTTGGTAGAATGAAAAAAGGAGAAAAACGTCAAAAAGAAAATAGAAAATCCACGAGGTGCAACGAAGAGGTTAGAAGAGAAAATTTAACCTGCCCTAAGAAACAGAACGAAAATTCTAGTTTTCCTTTTTCTTATTAATTTACATTTAAATGAATTTGTAGTCAAATAAATAAAAAATTTGATTTCTGAAGTTCTAGTCTTTTCTTGACTGAAAATTACTCCTCCAACATTCCTAAATTTTCCTACTCTGGAGAAATATTTCTCTACTGATCGCTGCTTCAAGTCCCGAACCTCGCTGTCGCAACAAGAAAGGAACATAAGGTAAGCTTCCACCATGCCCAAAAAAAATCTTCCCACCTCACTCAAATCAAAAAGACTGGCCCACTCTTCCCCACGTAATAAACAATTCAACTACGAAAAAAATGATCGAGAAGATAGCTTCGATAAAATGGGACAATGTGACAAATGTGACCATTGGTATCATTTTATAAGTATGTGCCGATGTACATGGCGATGATGTCGAGGACAAAGACTGGATCTGTCCAGGTTGTGCAAAAACTTCTAGACTTCATACTAAATCAGTTAATTCACTTCAAGGCCTTACTGCAATGCCAATAGATCAAGTGCATGATATGCAAACATCAACGGCTATAGCACATCTGCCAAATGTGTTAGACCGTCAGATAGTACCTAATAACCAGAAAAATACAAAAGGTACTCCGTCCAAAAGCGCGCATTCTCAGAGTACAAGAAGAAAATCACGAACCTCAGTGATGTCTGTACAGCTACAGCCTACGAGATTAGACGAAGAACGCTTGCGTCAAAAAAAGAGATCGAGAGTATGTATTAACAAAAAAAAGTACCAAATCCTCAAACAACTTGAATCGGATGAAGACAATGATGATGATCTCAACATATCTGAAGTTGAGGAAAGAACGTCCAAATGGGTAGAATCAGTAAAAAATACCAACGGCGGGCGGTGGCCTAGCGAGAAAACCCGCAATTCATCAGCCACGGATCGCATCACAAACTGTCCCACAGATAATCGAGACTCCAGCTAATCTAAATATGTCTCAAGACGAGAACGCTTAATCGCTCATAATACTGTCTAAAGAAGAGAGTGCCTTGTTTGGCCATACATTTGATATGACAAAAATAAATTCCCTTCAGCTAGCAGCAAGGCATGCAATACCTAAAGAGCTACCTAGCTTCAGCGGCAATCCAGAAGACTGGCCGCTTTTCATTAGTTGTCTGGAAAATTCTAGACGCTCGTGCGGATACACAAATTTTAAGCGCAACTTGAAATAGATACACTTAAAAATATTATTATTATTATAATTTATTAACATGTAATTTAAATTACAGGGTAATATAAATATTTAGAGCCTAGCTGCAGAGACTATTAGACACTAAGAAATAAAAGGTCGGCTGTAAATGAATTACGACTATGTAGGACATGTTTACGGCCTCATGGGAAGAGTCGTTGTATTTTGACAAAAAGATGAGGCCAAAACGGCTGTGTTTAAACATCACAGTCTATTACATAACTTTGATACAGATGACAGCACACCTTCAGCTCCAACCTCCAAAGACAACAGTCAAGTTCCAATTAATGGAAGTGAAATAAACCAATTTGATTGTCATGTTCACAAATCTGAAAACCGTTTTGACAATATTTAGAATTGTTCCAGTAACACTTTATAGTAAAAGTGGAAAATTTGAAACATTTGCCTTTCTAGATGACGGTTCGTCCATTATACTATGTATTATGGATGAAGAATTTGCTTCAATCTTAAGGCTCGATGGTGGAGGTGAACCTCTGTGTTTGAGATGGACATCTGACAGTAATCGTATGGAAGAAGGATCAGAAAAGGTTATTTTGAAGATATCCGGCACTGGAATAAAAAATGGATATGATCTCTCAAATGTTATCATTGCATTTACCTACCCAATCAACTGATGCGGATACGATGAAGGCTAACTATCGACACCTAAAAGGTATCACCATACCCTCTTATGTAACCGTTTTTATCAAAATCGTTAGAGCTGTTTTCGAGCAAAATAGGTATTATCATATCGGTTGTACGGCAGGTACCGTAATTTCAAGATCTAGAGACCCAATCTCTAAAACACCTCTGTAGGCTGCCCCACAGAGCCTAACTGCAAAGTTTTGAAGAAAATCAGTCTAGCTGTTCAGGTTGTAGACCAATATACAGACAGACGGAAATACAGACGAACAGACAGACAGAATTATAGGACCCACTTTCTTCATATTCTCTATCTTTGACATCTCTTAAAAGTTCTTTTGACGACAATATCTTCGAAATATTGAAATTGTTTCTCAAATCTTCTTCTATTAAGCTTAGACTTGAAAATCATCGTTCTGCTGTCCCACTGCTATGAGGCAAACTGCATAGCGTTAGCATATAGCTGCATTAATTGTTAAATGTTTGCTTTAACTGTAAATTTGTGGCTTTCTTTAAATAAATCCAAAATTTAACAATATCTTCATCAAAGTATTCGGTCAAGAGTTTTTTAGACCACAAATAACCTATATTCATCGTATAAAATAACTGCATTTTTTCGCAATCAAATGGAACATTTTTAAGAAGAGGCATTTTTGTAGGAAATTTGCCATTAGCGATTTCAAATAGGTCTAACACAATAAATATTCATTTTTACTATGATTTCTTAAATCAAACCTTTGATGAATCTGTTCACTAAATTTAACATAATATCGGCATAGCTGAGATTTTACGCTTGTTAAAACAGAGTATTCAGCGTTTTCATTTGGTGCCTCAACCCCGATAATTCAGTCACCAACACAATCATCCCTCTTATCATCGCCTATTCCCCCCCTTTATCATCTCACATCCGGGAAGCGTAACGGATCGTTGGGATCAGAGTGAAGTGCTGCCGCTTGCGTCTGCACCTACCATCCAACCAATCATAACCTACGTATACACCTACACACATACATAAGTACATATCCAAAAACCAATTTGCTTCTGAAACTTTTCTAAAGCTACGACGAGATTTTGGTTCACAACTTTTTATAAAACAATTTCCCATACAATATTTCAGACCACACTTTTGATACAGGGGTAAATTAAGTTTTCAGCGAGTTAAAAAAACTGGCGTCCATAAGAATTTCGGAACAGTAATTTTAATTTATCTTCAGGTAACCATTTTCCTCTTCAACCAAGCGTAAGTAGATTAAAAATTCCTATAATATCAAATCCAAAAGTTAACTAAAAAAAAAAAACAAAACAAAAATATGCATTTAGAAACTTTGTCTTTTCATTCTAGATACAAATGATTTCGTTTAGTTGAAAACGTCTTGTATGTGATATGAATTTAATTTTAATTGATATTGAACGAGGCATATCCATGGGATTATTAAGAAAAAAACTCAAACGATGGAATGGTAATTAGTCAGTTAGTTTTCATCATTTTCACTCTTTACACATGATAGGTCTTTTTGTGGTCATCATCACTACTATGGTAAATTTGGATATAGTCATTACTTAATTTACCCATGCGGTTATCTCCACCATCGTTATATACATGGCTCCGTTTACTTGGATATAATCGTTCGGGGGTAGATGTTTGATGTATTTGAAATAGTTGACGATTCATGCGATTGAATTGTTGTTGCAGCTCCCCTGATTGGATATCATTATTATAAAGCTGTGTTGCCTTGGAGCTAAAGTAGTCATTGTCAGAACCGTCGGTGTCGTAGTTGACATCGGCATCGGCATCGGAGCTCAGGATTCCTAAATGTTGGGCTTGGTCTGAATGATGTTTGTTTGGTACCTTTGACTTTAAGAGCTCACTTCTGGATTCCCTTTGATAATAATCCGAAGGTGTGGACTTGAAATAAAATAAATTTTGTTACACATATAAAAAAGTTAAAGATAAAAATGTGTGTCAATTCTAAGCAGACGATCAATGTCACATGACAAGTATTATTAATGTTTCTCTTGTCAAGCAAAATTGATTAACAATCGCCACCATACGTTCAATAAAGATTAGGCGTGTTTTTTTCACAATGCTGTTATATATTAGGCCTGTTTTTTTGGGAAGATGTCCGGTACCTTGTATTGTAAATACATGTAAAGCAAAAACAACAAAAGATACAGGGGATAAAAGGATGAGTAAATCTTACAAGGGATAGATTTTTCGATATCGAATAAGTTTTTCGATGTTTCATTTTTAAATGTTGGTGCGACTAGAGACTTTCATGTATCTCGAACAACAGAAAAAGGGGGTGTTCACAAGTGAATGAAATGAATTTTGTACAAGAATAGAATAGAATAGAAAAGAATTTTGGTAACGATTTTTGAATTGTAGAAATTTATTGATTTTGATTATTTAATTTGCAGGTTCATAGGTATATAATAATATATCGTAAAAGAAACGAAAAAAGCTCTGTTAAACTACTTTTTTGTTCTTTTTTGCATAGTTCCTTAACACATTTTTCGTTGAATGTTGACATTTTTTTCCAATAGTATTTACTACGTCTTACCTTAAAATAGATTTATTTATTGATTACTAGCAGACGCGGCCACGCGTTGCTGTAGGTCACCATCTGTGAGGTGCAAGGGAGAAGGGACAATGTTTTACAGTTCTCTGTAAAGAAATTCGCTTAAGGCGCCATCTGTTCCAGATTTATGCAATCTATGATTAATAACAACAAAAGCGCCATCTGTTCCAGACTTATTTAATCTACAATTAATAACCATTAAGGAATAGTAAACTCGATTTCGTTATTCGTTACATATATACCATGAAGCGGAAGTTGATTCTTATACAGATAAGTATCCGATTGTGTCTAGTTTCTTAAGACACTTTTAAAATATAAGTATTGAACTTTTAAACTTCTAAGTAATGTATTTTAGCGGATTACCGACATTTAAAAGTTTTTCGCACTTGTTCTCATTCACTCTCAAGTGAACTGAACCCAAGCGTGTAAACAGAGAAAAAAAACCACAAGAAAATACTTGCATACTTTTGTGAACACCGCTATTTTTGACATTTCCCAACTACAACTCATCACGGATACCAACCATCAAACATAAAAACGCGAACCGTTTTTTTGGATTTACAATACAAGGTACCGGACAGCCTCCCAAAAAAACACGCCTATTATATAACTTGATATAAAAAAAAAACGCTTCCCGGACAGCGCGGCTTTCTTTATTTGAGGGTTTGTGTTCTTGATCAGTTGTCAAACCAATATATGTAATGCCGTTTTCGTTTGGTAAAACTAGAGTACCCTTTTTTTTAGAGTACTCTGATTTTTACTCTGAAAAAATTTCTAGAGTAGCAAAATTTGCTCTGAGGGTAATTTCTGACAGCAAAAAGAGTACCCTTAAGTACTCTTTTTTCACAAACGAAAACGGCATAAGTCAACAAATGAATTTTTTTTGCCAAATTCGCACAAAAATGCGAAAAATGTTTGTCAAAACCCTAAAGGAATTGTATAGAGTGGAATATGAAAATGTTCCGTGGTGAAATGAATGCAGGTAAACAATTTTTTTTTGTCTGTTCTTTGTTAGTTTAGAAACGTCAAAAATATGTAGGTCCGTTCACAAAGGTAACAAGGAATTTCTCTTACTCTGTTTACATGCTGGGATTGGATTCATATGAAATGTGGTTTATGTGAGAGTTGGGAAAATTATTTTCTTACTTGTTTCAAACGAATTAAACTTTTAATTAACTATTAGACTATTAATAAAAACCATTTTTATGGAATACTTAACAATTACCTTTGAAAAAATTTTTAACATTCACAATGTGAAAAGAAATATGCAAAAAGTGCTTTCAATCACTAAACAGACCTTATTTAATTCCTATAACCTTATTTTATGTATCTTTATATAAATCTACAAATCTAACTCTTGAAATCAATGAAATTCTTAAAATCAAAAATTTTAAGCCACAAAATTGCGGAGTGTAAGGGTGGGCACACGTTCAACATTTCAACATTTGTGAACAGACCCTCTGACACCCATTTTACTTTTGTTCGAGATACATGAAAGTCTCTAGACGCATCAACATTTAAAAATGAAACATCGAAAACTCATTCCATACTCGACTAAACGTCAATGATCTATCCTTGACCGGATTCTAACCATCCTTTTATCCATAACATCAGTTGTCGGCGATGTTGTTTTTGCTTTGCATGTAAAATCATGTTATGTATATAACAGCCTTGTGAAAAAAACGCCTATTGTCAAGTAACGTCTGTAGGGGGCTATGGGCACCTACTCGTAATGTGCAGCTAAAAAAAGTGATGCCAGCCAAACGCATGTATGTAATAAATAGATATCCGTTGAAAGTGTTTGTGTTTTAAAAGTTTTAAAATAGAAATGTAACTCTAAGCATGCAAGTATGATGTTTTTTAAGACAAGTTACCCTTAAATATTCGAAATATCCAAAATTCTTTTTCCTTTAACCGAGAAATCAAGAAGTGGCTGTTTAATTTTGATTTTGATCAAGCTAACAACATCCTTAGATTGGTTGTAAAGAATCTTAATGACGTGACAATTCTAAATTTATACTAACTTACTTAAACTCTCTTGGAATATATTTTGAATTTCTTATAAACTCTATACGGTGCATTCGCTACTATTTTCTAACTAAAGAATGTACCTAAAATTATTTTTCATTATTATTGATTTTGAATGAACAACACTTCTAGCTTCTACCTAATTTAATGTTATCTTTTGAAATCTTGCTGTATAATTCTTATGCATTTATGTAACTGAAGCCCATATTTTTCTTGTAACTGATAATAATGAAAAATAAATAATAATACTACTACTACTACTACTATACTACTACTAAGAAGTATTGTATTGTAGGAAAGCGCCGCTAAACCTTATGTAATTTTTCAGTTGATGAGTATATATATAAAAAATGTCTTTACTGTTGGAAAATCTACTAATTTTCCATTTATAACAAAATATCCAAAAAGTCATTATAATAAATTTCAAAGCCCAGAATATATGAATGTATAAATATAGTGCAATAAAAACTAAATCAAAGTACGAATTAAACTTTAATTATTGTGCAGGAAAGTTTTCTTAATTATACTGGGGACTCATATCTGGACTCGACAAAAAATTTCACAAATCATATCCTTTTGAGCGCCACTATTGGCATTGGACACGACAACTGAAACAATGACATTTCGAAGTCATTTTCGACCCTTTGACCGAAATATGTAGTTACTGAAAAACTCAACTTTGGCATTGCTGTCACACTTCTTCACCTCAGTTGTCGTCAACCTACTCATAGTTTTTGAACATTGTCCATGTCCATCATTGGGATTGTGATCCGTATGTGTTAAGCTTCCCGTGTGCTTAAAGAATATTATTTGTCTATTACAGAAGATGGCGGAGTTTTTTCGCCAATTTATTCACCACATCCTAAGCTTACTCGGTGTTTGATTTCACTATTAAAAATCGCTTTACAACTGATCAT
This sequence comes from Melanostoma scalare, assembly GCA_949752695.1. Classification (NCBI taxonomy): domain Eukaryota; kingdom Metazoa; phylum Arthropoda; class Insecta; order Diptera; family Syrphidae; genus Melanostoma; species Melanostoma scalare. Next base: position 5,236,084 of record OX456987.1, read on the forward strand.
AGATCCCAGATATTTAATCTCTTCACACTTGGGAAGCACATTTCCTATCATATAAAGTCTCTCGCATTAAAAAGAAATGAAACAAAGCCTTATTAGTTTCCCAATATCAAATGTGACAACCTACAGCAGCCGCGTTTTATTGAAAATTTTCTATATGCAGTTATGTTCATTTAGAATAAAACGATTTTTGGTTTATATTCATTTAGCACGTCACTTTCAATTTTAACTTTCAGAGTTGGTACCCTTGGCACTTGTTCTAAGGATAAGAAACATTAAAAATTAGCATTCAGAAGAATATAAATGCATACCTTTTATTTTCCATTTCTATTTTTCTCTATTTAATTCTCGATTCTCAATTTATTTGCCGCATTCCAACTTTTTTACTTTCGAGGTAAACAAACAAATGTCACTTTAATTTTTTTTTCGCAATGGCTGTGTTCAATTAGATTCATTTTGTGACTCATGTTTTTGGTTGCCTTGGTTCTGATGTTCTTATGTGTTCTGTCTGATGTTCTTTTTTTCTGACCGATTGCGAAACTTTCCTTGTGTGTGCGTGTGTGTGTGTGTTAGTAACTGCGTGTCTATTTATGTCCCCACCAAGTCACCACCTGACTCTTCTATTAGCTATTAGGTGTGTTTCTTTACTGAAAATTCGCACGAAATGCACCGAAATTCGGCGAAAGTCAGTCTAATCCCGTTCCAATTTTTCGTAGCAGTGCACAAAAAAGAGAGTGCTCTCGAGAGAATAAAAAAATTTCCCCGTCCTGCGAATTTCCGCCACCAAAATTTCTGTGGACAGAAATCATGCACAGCCAAAACAAATACCACAACTGTCAAACAGACGTTTTTCCAAGCGTTGCGTTGCTGCGAATGTTTTGTTCAAGGCGTTTCTTTACTTTTAAGACAATTACGCTCTTTCAGAGAGTTTCTGAAAAAATTTTACAACCACTTCTTAAAAAAAAAATTTCTGTGCACAAAAAGTAAAGAAACAGACTTATTCAATCTGTTGTCGAAAATCAGAAAATATGAACGAACACAACCCAAAGACTGCCAACCTCTGGGTGCCAAAAAAGAAATTTAACCAACCATCCCTGTTGTGCAGTTAGCTAACTGCGATATTTATGTGCACTTAGGCTATTGACATAAGGAGTTGTTGTTTTCCCATGAGCGATGTTTTACTGAAGTGTACATAAGTGCACATAGAATTTCGATAAAACGCGCCTGATATATCCTCAAATCCGTCTCATTGTCCTTGGGATTGTTTTCAATCACTTTTTACAATTCTTATCCACTAAATTTGAGCTTCACTTCAACTAAGTATTAAGAGAAAACACAACACTACTTTCAATAAGGCAATCGAAATTAATTTTGCAAGCACAGACACGATCTTCACACACACGGCACAAATTGAAAACTATAAGAAAAAACAAGGAACTAGTTTCAATAATGACGCGTCATTAATACAACTGCTATAGCAAAAAATAGAGAGCAGTGCCAAAAAGTATACAATCGATAATATTCCTTGTTAAATGTACCAATAACGCTTTCATGTTTGCAAGTCGCATAAGAAGTTTCACTTCAAAAAATTGCTTTAATTAGATTAAAAACAACAAATGTCAATTTTTTTTGTAGTTATGGCCATGTTTTCGGGAAAATTTACCAGTGTGAACTGTCGTGGTTTGGTCACAGATTATACACTTTGCTGGTAACTTAAGCAGTCCACTACGTCGTAGAGTTGGTAACGGGTTTGGTATAGAACATGTCATTCTCAGTCGTGCTAGAGTTCATAATCTGCTTGTGTTGAACTATGTATGTTCATTTAAAAAGCACTAATTTAATCACCAGCAGTCGTATTTATAATCCCATTCCAAAGTATGTCTAACTTTGGACAGCTCTTAGAACAGTGTCCAACTCCAAATCGTATTTATAAACACTTTCATCGCTGTCTAAGGAACGTCTAACTTTAGACACCGAAATTGGTTGTCTAAACTATAGCTAAAGTGGCATTTGCTACAGCAAAAACTAATTTTGTTGAACATGTTATAAAACACTGTTGAGAGCTCTAAGATCGAAAAAAATAAGTAGTTTGAAGTGCAAAAATACTACTTTCAACAATTTAATTTATAAATTGCACAAATTTCATCGTTTTATGAGACTTGGAAAAGCTGTAACTCAAAGTCAAATCAGCTGCTTTTTTGGTCTGGTTCAAGTGTGATGTTTTAAGATTCTGAACAGTAATAATATTTATTTTCAATAAATCAAACATATAAAAATTAAAACAATTTGATAACAATAAAATAAACAAAGTATTTAAAAACAAAGTATCAAATCTCAACTTTCCACACCCCCACTAGATTTTTATACTTTTATGCCAATGATAGTACAACAGTTGTTATGTTTTGTAGCAGGGAGTCCTTTGGTTAGAACATCAGCAGGCATCTCTTCAGTTTTCAAATATAATAATTCTAATTTACTTTCTTCTATAAGATCTCGAATGAAATGATGCCTTATGTCGATGTGCTTTGAACGTGCGTGATAAACGTTGTTTTTAGATATGTTTATTGCACTCTTGTTATCACATTGCAATATAAGTTGTTGATTCCAATGAATTAGTTCTTGCAATAAAGATTGAAGCCAAAGTGCTTCTTGAGATGTTGAGGCTAAAGCCATATACTCAGCCTCTGTGGTGGAGAGAGCGACAGTAGGTTGTTTCTTTGAATTCCACGAAATAGGTCCTCCTTGGTATTTAAAGAGATAACCTGTAGTTGATTTTCTGTCATCTGAGTCACTAGCCCAGTCAGCATCCTAAAATCCTTCTAAACGTCCTTCAATGTCTCGAGTGTATTCTAGCTTGTAGTTTATTGTTCCTTTAATGTAACGGAAAAGTCGTTTAACCGCTATCCAGTGAGATTTTGAAGGATTATTATTAAATCTCGATAAAGCGCCCACTGCAAAGGATAAATCTGGGCGACTAACTTGTGCTGCATATAAAATACTTCCAATAGCTTCTTGATATGGAACGGTTTTCATGTAGTCAGTTTCGTCTTTGCTTTGTTGATGTGTTTCTTTTATAAGCTTTTCGTTAATATCTAAGAGTGTGGATACCGGATTACAATCCTCCATATTAAATCGCTTGAGAATATTCTTTAAGTATGTCCGTTGGTCTATCCATAACTTTCCCTTTTGTCGATCGCGAGTTATTTGCATACCAAGCACAAATTTAGCTTCTCCAAAATCTTTCATCTCGAAATATTTAGCCAAATTTTCTTTGATAATTCTTTTTTCATCTTTGTTGTTTGTAAAAATCAGGATGTCGTCTACGTAAATAGCGACGAAAGTCTTATCTGTGCTGTTTGTCTTGTAATAAATACACGGATCGGTTTTGGATTGTTTAAGTCCAATTTTCTTTAAAGTTTCATCCAATTTCTTATTCCAAACTCTGCTAGCTTGTTTGAGGCCGTACAGTGATTTCTTGAGTTTACATACTTTATTTTGAACATTATCAAAACCTTCAGGAAGATTCATGTAAATCTCTTCGTTAAGTTCACTTTGCAGGAAAGCAGTCACAACATCCATTTGATCGATATCCAAATCATATCGTACAGCCAAACTTAAAAGTACCCTTATGGACGTGTACCTTACGACGGGAGAAAATGTTTCTTGATAATCGATCCCTTGACGTTGCGAATACCCCTTAACGAAAAATCTAGCTTTATATTTTTCGACATTACCACTTGCATCTTTTTTCGTCTTGAATGTCCATTTGGAATTTATGGCTTTCTTTCCTTTTGGTAATGAAACTATTTCCCAAGTGTCATTTTTCAAAAGAGCTGTATATTCATCGTTCATTGCTTTTTTCCAGTCAGACATATGTTCGCTCTTCATTGCCTCAGCAACTGTCTTTGGATCTTCATTGTCGTTAGCCATGTACGATAGGTAACCGTATCTTTCAGGTAGATTTCTTATTCTGGTGGATCGTCCTATTCCTCTGTCAGATATGGTTCCTTCTGAAGATTCTTCAACAATGAAATCATCTTGGGCATCCAGAAAACTGTTTTCACTTGCCGTTTCGTCACTTATTTCGATTGGTATTTCATTGTTTGAATCCGCTGATGAAATTTCGTCTTCATTCCCCACTGAATCATATCCTGTAAAAATATCACAATAAGATGTATCGTTTGTCTCACCATCCTTTGGAAAAATTTGCTCATGGAAAACTGCATCTCGACTTATTACGACTTCTTTTTTCTTAACATCGTAGAAGCGATATGATTTTGAGTGTGTGCAGTATCCGACAAAAATTACTTCTTTTCCCTTGGCATCGAGTTTCTTCCGCTTTTCTTTTGGAATGTGAATAACTGCTTGACAACCAAAAACCTTAAGATGCTGCAGATTCACTCTTCTTCCACTCCAGATTTCTTCAGGTGTTTTTTCTTTTGTACCTTTGCAAGGTGTTCTGTTTGTTAAATAAACGGCCGTATTTGCAGCTTCGGCCCAAAATCGTTTGTGTAAACCAGACTCGATGAGAAGACAACGTGCTTTTTCGATTATGGTTCTATTCATTCTCTCTGCCAACCCGTTTTGTTGTGGAGAATATGGAACCGTTGTTTGATGTTGAATGCCTGCATCTGCTAGAATCATCTTCATCTTAAAATTACAATATTCCTTTCCATTGTCACTTCTAATGGCTTTTATTTTATTGCCAGTCTGATTTTCTACAAATTTTTTGAACTCAAGGAACTTTTCCGCTACCTCATTCTTGCTTTTAATGAAAAACGCAAAGACTTTTCTTGAAAAATCATCAATGAATAGAAGCATGTACATTGAACCTCCAATTGATTTTTGTTCAATCGGACCGCAAAGATCTGTATGTATCAGTTCTAAAATTGATTCTGCCCTAGTACCAATTGAGTTAAAAGGCTGGAGTGCCATTTTACCTTTGATACATGTGATGCAATTGATTTTTGAGCTATCGCAATCAATATTCTGCACCACTTTCGCAATCATAGCTTGTGTGGTTTCGATACTTGGATGCCCAACACGCTTGTGCCAAAGTTCAAAGTGTGAAGTTACATTTTTTGTAAAATATGCACTTTGGTTGTGTGGTCTGTTGAGTCGGAACATATTGTTCACAAAGCTTGCAGTTGCAACAGCATTACCCCTTTGGTCTTTTTTTTTTTTTTTTTCTTGGAAAAAATCATTGAAAAACCCTTCTGAACAATTTTCGAGACAGATAAAAGATTAATGCATAAGTCAGGAACATGAAGGACTTCTAAAAATTCAACCTCACTTTCTTTGAATTTTCCAATAGATACCTTCATATCGACTCTGCCTATACCTTGGACTTGCATTTTTCAATTATTTGCAACAATTACCTCAGAATTAAGATTTTCCATCTTACTTGAAAAGCATGCACTATTTGAGCACATGTGAGCTGACGCTCCCGAGTCAAAATACCATTCTTCTTTTTCAAGAGCCGAGACAGAAAAACATCTTAACATCGCATTCTTCTTTTCTTGAAGGTTCTTATTCTTTTTTGGACATTTAGCAGCAATATGGCCAAATTCGTTGCAGTTGTAACATTTAGGACCCTTAAAGTTCTTATTCCCAAAGTTTTTCTTGTTCTTGCCAACAAAAGCAGTATCTTGACTTGAATCCAGATTAATGTCTTGAAGAATTTTGGTTTTAATACTGTCTCCTGTAATAAGAATCCCAGAGCTTTGGATTCCCATTATCATTGGCTTGTATTCTTCGGGAAGACCAGCTAGAAGCATTGATCCTATCCATTCTTCATCTAGGTTGAGACCAACAGACCTGAGCTTGTATGATGTATTTAACACATCGTTAACGTACGCATCTACGGTAGAAAAATCTTTCAATTTTGTAGAACAAAACTTTTGGATGAGCCCAACTCTCCTCACAAGACCAGAATCTTGAAAAATTTTCTAAAGAGAATCCCAAATCTCATTAGCGCTTTTGCAATGTCTTATATGAGGATAAATGGATGTTTCCACAAGCAATATAAGCTCCGATTTTGCGTTTAAGAGCTTCGTTGCATCCTTCTCCGTCTCACTACCTTCAGAAACAGCCGTCCAAAGTCCTTTCATTTGGAAATAAGCTTCAACGGAAAATTTCCAGTCTTCGAAGTTTTCGCTTCCCCGAAGCTTTTCAATACTGAATTTCGTTTCAGACATTTTTTCCCAATACAAATTTCCTTATTATTTTGTATTTAGTTCGTGATAAGGCCCATAACCTGATGTTTTAAGATTCTGAACAGTAATAATATTTATTTTCAATAAATCAAACATATAAAAATTAGAACAATTTGATAACAATAAAATAAACAAAGTATTTAAAAACAAAGTATCAAATCTCAACTTTCAACAAAGTGCTACGCCACACTCTTTCAGAGCCATTAAGTTGTTGCACTCGTATATCAAAACACAAAAAATGGCACTGCACGGATACATTATGAACGCCACCAGTTAGTTTTTCATTCGAAGTTGACAGTTTGAGGGGTTGTTTAGACTACTGTTGGAATGCATTTATAAATACGAAATTGGCTAAGGGTTGTCCAACTCTTTAGACACCGTCTAGTTAGACAGTTGTCTAAGGATGTTCTAAGCAAATTTTATAAATACGACTGCAGTTGTTTAGAGCAAGTGTTGTAGCGGGCATCAGAAGATGTCAGAAGGCCTTATTTTGCAAAGAAAAAAAAAAAAAACAAAAATTCGTCTTTGGTAAGTGGATACAAATATGTAAATAAAAACACTATTTAAAAAAACAAAACAAACTTTTTAGATTTTTTTTTTTTTATTGTTAAAAAGCTACTTTGCTTAATTTCACAAATTATTTTTAAAGTGTAATAGACGCGTTTCGGAATCTTTCCATCATCGGGCGCAAGCTTCGTATGTTGTCGGTGTTGTTTTTCTTTCTTCGTGTGTCTGATCGTTGTGGTTTCTTCGTTGAGTTGTTGTTGATTTTTAATGTGTGATTAATTTTTGTTAGTGGCTTTACTATTGTTGTCTTCTTTTGTCTATATATTTCTTAATAGCGGTGTCATATAGTGGGTTTGTTCTTAGTATAAGTTTGTTGTTTAAAATGTTGTCTTTATCTATCTTGTTAGCTTTGTATATTTCATATACTTCGGTGGCGTCTAGTATTTTTCCTTTTTTGCATATGCGTAATGGTTTAAAGTTATTTGTTATATTTGTATAATTATGGTTCTGTTCTATTAGGTGTTGTGCATAATGTTGATCTCGTGTTTATTTTTGGTTTAAGTTCTTTGAATCTTTCTTTATATGTTCTTCCTGTTTGTCCTATATTGTATTTGTTACAGTCATTGCATGTCAATTTGTATGCTCCGGAACAATTATCAGTTTCTGTATTATGTTTTGGTTTTAAGATTTTTTGAATAGTGTTGTTTGTTTTAAATGCTATGTGTATATTTTGTTTTTTGAATTCATATTGGGGTGTTTGTGGTAATATGTTAGTGTAGTTTATTGATGTAAATTTCTTTTCGTTGTTTTTTATAGTGTTTATTTTGCTGTTTTTCTTTCTTATACTTTTGTAATGTAGGCTGTGTTGTATCCATTAGCTATGGCGATGTGTTTTATAGTGTTAAGTTCATTTTCGTAGTCTTTTTTGTTCATAGGGATGTTAATTATTCTATTGATGAGTGCATTATAAGCTGACATTTTTTGTGAATGCGGGTGGTGGGAGTTTTTGTGTATTGTTGTGTTTGTTGTGGTGGGTTTCCTGTAGATTTTGTAGGTGAGCTTGTTGTTGGTTTTTGTTATGCTAATATCCAGGAAGTTTATTGAGTTGTTGTTTTCAATTTCGTTTGTTATTTTTATATTAGAATTTATGTTATTGATGTACTTATTTCTTCTTCTTCTTTTTCATTTCCAGCGTTACGAGTAGTGATCTTGAAGCGATCACAACTCTCCCACTTTTCTGCTTCACACTAGTGATCCGCCTGTGGGGTACGCCGCGTTGACCTCAGAAAGCGTCGGCAAGCCTCCCGGTTTTGGATTGTTCCATGTCTGAGGCCAACCAAATGCTGCTGTTTTTGCATTTGCTTGTACCAGGAGTGTTTTGGCCAGCCTTTTCTTTTTCGTCGCGAATTTGTTGAAACGTTGTACGATATTGCCTTTTGGACGGGGTTCTGCGGATCTCTCCTTTGAACATGACAATACCAACTGAGCCGGTCGTGCTGAATTTTGTCCAAGATGGTACTTTTGACATGAAGGCTTCCACGGATCTTAGTACTATTATTGATGTAATTATTTAATACTTATAATATAATTAATAAAATTAGTTAATACCTTTGTCTGCTTTTGTTACTATTGTTTTGTTGTTGCTTATTTTTTTTATTATGTTTTTTAAATTTATTTGGTCTTCTTTATATTTCTTATGTAATTTATCATTTATTATGACGTTTTTTATGAGTTTTTTAAGTTTCTTATTTATAATAGTTCTAGTTTTATTTTGGATTTCTACTGTTGGTATAGTTTTTATTGCGGCTTCAGCGTTTATTACTTCTTGGTTAATGTAGTTTTCGTTAGCAGACAAAGGTAATACCATCGTCATAATTGACGAACAAGAATACATAGACAAAACTAACGAATCTTTCAACAACAACAACATAACACATATATATTAAAACAGAACTACTTCGCATTGAACAATAAATTTTACAATCAAACAGAAGGACTAGCAATGGGATCCCCCTTAAGCGGACTAATTGACGATATTTACCTAAATTATTATGAAAACAAATACACATCTACTACCAAATAAAAATCCACAAAAGCATAAAATAATATCCTATTCAAGATATGTAGACGACACATTCATTATTTTTGATGGAACACATAGACAAATAGAAATCCTAACTAATTACATCAATAACATAAATTCTAATATAAAAATAACAAACGAAATCGAAAACAACAACACAATTAACTTCCTGGATATTAGCATAACAAAAACCAACAACAAACTCACGTATAAAATCTACAGGAAACCCACCACAACAAACACAATAACACACAAAAACTCCCACCACCCGCATTCACAAAAAATGTCAGCTTATAATGGATTCATCAATAGACTAATTAACATCCCTATGAACAAAAAAAACTACGAAAATGAACTTAACACTATAAAACACATCGCCATAGCTAATGGATACAACACAAAAATAATAGACAACCTACATTACAAAAGTATAAGAAAGAAGAACAGCAAAATAAATACTATAAAAAACAACGAAAAGAAATTCACATCAATAAACTACACTAACATATTACCACAAACCAGTGGCGGATCCAGGATTTGGGCATGGGGGGGTCCATTGGTCAAAATTTTATTTATATATACGAGGTTTAGCAGATTCAATCTGAAATTATTTACATGATGTTGGCGGCGATTGCTCATATATGTATGGCCAAGGATTCGACGGAGCTCCGGCAATGAGTGTCCAATTTTTGGTATTGGTGCACAGGCTCATCTGAGATCGTATTTCCCCCTGGCAATTTATGTACATTGCGCTGCACATAACTTTAGTTTGGCATTCAATGCAGCATGCGAAGTGTCAGGAATCAAAAATGCGTTAGGAACTATCGGAGCGCTTGAAGCATTTTTTCACTGGCCTAAAAGACAAGACGTTCTACACCAAGAAATTTCAAAAATGACAAACAAAAGTGAGAAAAAAAAACAAAAGTTGAAGTCTTTTTGTCCTACTAGGTGGGCTCAGTCTCATGAAGCAGTTGGAACGTACGTTGAATTGCAACCGGCTGTTATTGAATCTTTGGAAGAAATCAAATCGTGGAAAGATCGAGATACTTCGCAAAAGGCATTGCATCTTTTGACAGCGATTTCGACGGTTGAATTCCAAAAACCGCCTGTCACTTTATGGAATCAGTTAATTCGATTGTTTTGCCTTTGAGTCGGGAATTGCAATCTAAAAACCAAGATCTGGGTGAGGCTACTAAGCTGACAGATGACGCTTTGAATGAATTTACTTACAAACGCGAAAACGCAGATTCTACTTTCCACGTTAATTATCAATATGCTACTAGAATTTGTTCTGAATACGAAATCACAATGAAATTGCCACGCCGTTGCAATCAACAAAAAATTCGTTGCAACGTTCAAACACAAAGTATTGAAGACTACTACAGAATTTCATTCTATATTCCGTTTCTTGATACGTTCATTTCTCAACTAAAAGTCGGTTCTCTGAATTTTCAGATCCATTTTCCAAAGTTTCGGGCAAATGTTTCTTAAACAAGAATTTAACGAAAAGAAAAGCGCTGAACTCTACACATTTTACGAAGATATATCGGATTGTTCGAAAGAAAATTTTCTGTCAGAAGTCAAGATGTGGAGACAACGAATCCACGGCCAGAGTATCCAAAATGCGCTTGATGCTTCACCGGTTAGTATCTTTCGATCAAAAATTTACATGTAAAAAAGTTTATATGTGACGCGATCCGAGAAAAGGCACCTTTTAGGCAAAAGTGAAAGCTTACACAGCACGCTCTGAAAGGCGCTGACGTACCATTCAAACCCATCTAAAAAATCGTTTCTCTGAATTTATATTTTGTGAAATAATAGCGATGTTACAATTTCTGAATGCGATTCATGAATATTCAGCAAAAGAACTTGTGTAATCAATCATGATCCAACAACCGATTTTTTGCCTAGTAAGTCCCTTTCATTGTATCGAGTCACATATGCAAACATCAATCTGACAATATTTTTCAGGTTTATCAATAGCAAGTCGTTTAAGAATGTCGATTATACAGGGTGTCCCAAAATTCGTTTTACATACTTTGGGATATGATTCTTGGTCATATTCTAAGAAAAAAATTCTTCTACAGTAAAGTCCGTTTCTCAAGTTTGACATCACTTTTTGACAATTTAAAAAAAGTCTAACTTTGGTGTACCCTAACCTGTGTTAAATTCGATATCTCTGTCAATACAGATGATAGAGACCTTATCTTAGACTTAATTTTTTTTTTAAATAACAGTCTTTAAGACTGTATTTAAGTTGAGCTTTCATAGGTTAAGGGTTGCCAGATTTTCAATTTTAAGTGGTGTCCAAATTTTCTTCCCCAAACAAAGTTTTGGCTTTGAGGTCATTTTTTCGCAGAAAATACCTGAGAAACATAGAGTTTCTTTATTTTTGACAGATGAACAAAACAATAATAAAAAAAAACTTAGTAATAAGTGCGCTCAAAAAGCCATACATCTTATGATACTTGGAAAAAACTAAAACAGGTAAAAATTCTAATTTTGTCTTTTTTACGGTTTTTTATTGCAACAACTTGCAAAGGGAGCAGTTTTCCAAGAACTTTTAGTAGTTTCTTATGTATTTTATACAAATACAATTATAAGAAGTGCTCAAAGTGCCCTCCTTCGTTTTGAACGCATGCCAGAGCCCGTTTTTGGATTTCATTGTGGATGTTTGCTCTCGATAGCTCTTGTCTTACTTGTAGTGATCCTTTGGAAATGCGTTGTTCTAATTCGGTTAAAGTTGTTATTTCAGAAGAGTAAACAATTTCTTTCATTCGTCCCCATATAAAAAAATCCAGTACAGTGAGATCGGGAGATCTTGCAGGCCAGTGAATTGGTCCATTTCTGCCTATCCATCTACCACCGTATTTTTCATCCAGCCAATCCTTAACTTCACGACCATAGTGGGCGGGAGCACCATCTTATTGGAAATATGATGAAACTCGCTGATGCAGTGGAACATCCTCCAATAGGCCTGGTAGATCATTTTGTAAAAACTCCATGTAGTAGAATTAAGTCGGGGTGGTAATTTGAAAGGTCCGATTAATCTATTACCAATTACACCTGCCCACATATTGACACAAAATCTGTGCTGAAACGATCTTTTCCGTCTTGAATGTGGATTGCTTGAGGCCCATGTATGGAGGTTATGAAAATTCGTGATACCGTCTCTTGTGAACTGGGATTCGTCTGTCCAAAGAATTCTGTTTATAAAGTGGTTGTCATCCAAGCTTCTCTCTAGCAACCAGTTACAAAGTCGATTCTCATTACAAAATCATTCGGAAGTAGTTCCTGTACAGGTGTATGGTGATATGGATGCATATTTTCGCAATGCAGTATTCTGGAGATTCTTTGTCTGGAAACATTATACTGTAGAGCCAAGTGTCTTATGCTAGTGGAAGGATCGATTTCAACAGCTGCCAGTATTCTTTCATCAACCGAAACTCTTCTTATGACTCCAGCTCCTGCGTTAGGTCTTTCAGTTAATACTGATCCAGTTTCTCGAAGCCTCCGAAAGGTATTTCCAAAAACATATGTAGAAGGAAGTCGTCTGTTGGGATAAAGTTCCTGGTATCTTCGTTGTGCTCTTCTTGAATTTCCATTGCAAAACCCGTATACGAATAAAATGTCTGCGTATTCTTCTTTCGTAAATAAAGGCATTTCAAAAAATTCTCTGGTCAAACTGCAATCGTGACTTGTTTTGATAAACTGATGAACAAATTTGTTTTCTTATCCTTTTATACGACCCATTGAACATTCATGCCCCAAAAATTTCCCTGAGGTAAGTCAATTAGTGTTTTGGTAGCAGGTCAAATACACTTTCAACCCATTTCATCAGTGCAAAGTCATAAAAATTGTCTTAAAACAATCAATTCTTGGAAAACTGCCCCCTTTGAAAGTTGTTGCAATAAAAAACCGTAAAAATTGTCTTAAAAGAATCAATTCTTGGAAAACTGCAAAAAAAAAAGACAAAATTAGAATTTTTACCTGTTTTAGTTTTTTCCAAGTATCATAAAATGTATGGGTTTTTGAGTGCACTTATTACTAAGTTTTTTTTTTTATTATTGTTTTGTTCATCTGTCAAAAATAAAAAAACTCTATGTTTATCAGGTATTTTCTGCGAAAAAATGACCTCAAAGTCAAAACTTTGTTTGGGGAAGAAAATTTGGACACCACTTAAAATTGAAAATCTGGCAACCCTTAACCTATGAAAGCTCAACTTAAATACAGTCTTAAAGATTGTTATTTCTAATAAAATTAAGTCTAAGATAAGGTCTCTATCATCTGTATTGACAGAGATATCGAATTTAACACAGGTTAGGGTACACCAAAGTTAGACTTTTTTTAAATTGTCAAAAAGTGATGTCAAACTTGAGAAACGGACTTTACTGTAGAACAATTTTTTTCTTAGAATATGACCAAGAATCATATCCCAAAGTATGTAAAACGAATTACGGGACACCCTGTATTTTCATAATCAATAAATTTCTTGAATTTTTAAAATAATAATATTACTGCTCCTTTACTTTTTGTCTGACTCATGCTATATTTTTCCGTCCCGTAACGAAATTTGAACATTAGGAGACGATAAATGTTAAAAATAACATCTTTTATTTTCCCGATTGGGGGGGGGGGTCCGGACCCGAAACCCCCCCCCTATTATGCACAACACCTAATAGAACAGAACCATAATTATACAAATATAACAAATAACTTAAAACCATTACACATGTGCAAAAAAGGAAAAATACTAGACGCCACCGAAGAATATGAAATATACAAGCAAATAAATATACAAAGCAAAGACAACATTTTAAACGACAAACTTATACTAAAAACAAACCCACTATATGACACCGCTATTAAGAAATATATAGACAAAAGAAGACATCAATAGTAAAGCCACTTACTAAAATTGATCACACATTGAAAATCAACAACAACTCAACGAAGAAACCACAACGATCAGCCACACGAAGAAAGAAAAACAACACCGACAACATACGAAGCTTGCGCCCGATGATGGAAAGATTCCGAAACGCGTCGCCTATTACACTTTAAAAATAATTTGTGAAATTAAGCAAAGTCGCTTTTAACAATAAAAAAAAATCTAAAAAATTTTATTTTGTTTTTTAAACTAATTTTATAGTGTTTTTTATTTACATATTCATATCACACAAATTGGAGACAAAAAAATCCAAAATGGTGGATACAAATGGTGCCTTGTAGATTTTCCATTAAATATTATGATGATGTTACAGTTCTTGTAAAGTGTCAAATGAGTTTGGTTGGAACTGACAGTACTTTGAAAAATTTGAGTTTCTTGCTATACAACAACGGGAGACATATGATATTGTTGTCAGTCACTCTAGCTCTTTAACTCACGACCTTATACAGTTGCAATATGGACTCGTAGTGTCGTTCATCAGGAATCATAAGAGATTCTAGAATATTTTCATGGATCTTCGTTAACTCCCCCTTGAATTGTCGGACTGAAAGGATAAGAGGGTGTATTCTCCCCTCCACTAAGTGTTGATAGGAGTTTGTCGAATAAAAGGCTCTGGGCTGCTTTATAATCAATCACTAAAAGTATTGCGTTGAAATAATTTGATGGGAATCTCTCCATGTACTTGAATTTACTCGTTTCGTCTTCCAAGTTAGTACGACAGTAGAACTCCGTGACATATTTTGATTCATATTTCTCGATTGTTCTTTCTTGAAAATATTGGCAATTTAGTCAACTACGGTTGTTTGATTTTTCATGAGTTGTAGCAATTGCATTTCATTTCCTTGAACGGCTGGTACTGCTTGCTCATATTTTTGAGCAAACTTATGATCAAGTGTTCTGAACAGTTCATATGTGATTGCTCCAATAAAGTCAAATGGTGATCGTCTTTGCCTTCTTAATGAGACGTCGTTTTCGTGTAAGAGAATTTTATTCTTGAGTTCAGTTTGCCGCAATTTGTATCGAAAATGGGTCAGTATTACATCGCACATAAAGCAATTTATTTCCTTAATTCTCGTTGACAAGCATATTTTGCCCATTTGTATTCTTCGTATTCTTGCCAATAGTTCTACATTTAAAAGATATTCAATGAGCCTGAAATTAGGTGGGCTTATTAAGTATCTTCAACATATATTCCAGGATAACTTTCGAATAAAAATATTTCAACACTATGAATTTGCCGAATTGGAATGCGGAATCAAAAAATGGGCACGACTGGGTCGCACGAACTTGCGATTGTGTTCTAAATACGATATCAAAATCTAAAGGCTGAGTTAAAGGTTTTGGTATTAGCTCTTCATAATATATTTTGTGGTACAGGGTTGCCAACTACACATTAATTATGGAAATTGAATTAAATCACGCAAAATAATGAAAAAATTAAATTAAATATTCCAAAGGTTTCAAGCAAAAATCTAAAAACGCCATTCTTTTGCAATCGCTAATACACATGAATGATGAAAATTTAATCAAAATCGTTGGAGCAGTTTTTCCAAAAAACGGTACTATGGGAGGTACCGTTTTTAGGCCTTTTCCAAAATTTTTTTTTACATCATAAGAAAAACAATCCTAAATTAATCCAACACACAAAATTTTATTGAAATCGTTGGAGCCGTTTTCGAGAAAAATAGGTATTATCATATCGGTTGTATGGCAGGTACCGTTATTTCAAGACCTAGAGACTCAATTCCAAAAACCCCTCTGTAGGCTACCCCACATACCCTAACTGCAAAATTTTAAGAAAATCGGTCCAGCGGTTCAGGCTGTAGAATCATATACATCCAGACAGACAGACACACAGACAGACAGACAGACAGACAGACAGACAGACAGACAGACAGACAGAATTGCAGGACCCACTTTTTTTGTATTCTCTATGATCGTAATGTCATGTTTAATTGTTATCTCAAAATTTTTTTCCGGCATGATTGCAAGACTTGCCTTATAGTACCTATAATCGCAAGTAAAAATGGCTGTAAACGATTTGCTGTTGATGCATTGGTCTGTAATTGTGTCTCTGGTGTTGTTGTTTCTCAAGCTAGCTTACATAATTTCGCTATCGGTCGCCTAAAATATTTATTGTTACTATTATACAGTTGCAGCTCGATCAACATTTGGTACTCCCAGGATGAACTTTCGATATCCTTCCCATCATACAGCTGGTTAGTGGTAGCCAGTCTTCCTTGACGAGAACAATGTCGCCATGTGTAGTTTTATCTTCTTTTTGCTTTCATTTCGGCAATTGTTGAAGCTGGGACAATAATATTCAGATGACCAGACTTTCCAAAAATCTATAGTAGTTTTTACTTGCGATTATAGTACTATAAGGCAAGTTTTGCAATCGTGCAGAAAAAATTTTTGAGATAACAATTAAACATGACATTATAATAATAGAGAATACGAAAAAGCGGATCCTGCAATTCCTTATGTCTGTGTGTCTGTCTGTCTGTATATTCCGATCTACAGCTGAACCGCTAGATCGATTTTCTTCAAAATTTGCAGTTAGGGTCTGTGGGGTAACTTATAGAGAGGTTTTTGGAATTTAGTCTCTTGGTCTTGGTCTGCCGTACAACCGATATGATAATATGTACATTAGGATGGGTCAAAGAAATCAAAAAAAAATTTTTTTTGATCCGACACACGAAAACTTTTTCTTTGGTACCTCTAGAAAGTACTTACAAAATTTGAGCTTTTAATATTAACGGGAAGAGGATGCTCATCGTAGTTTTCCATTTTCAGTTTAGTATCACATAAAAATGGTCATATCTTTTTGAAAATAGATTGTTCAACCAGTCGCAAAAACAGTATTTATAGGAAATTGAACGGTCTACAAAAATCTCTAATACTTTTTTCATTAATCTAACAATTTAAAAGATATTCAAGGTTGAAAATTGAGGTATTTTAAAGAAAATAACTTTCTTGTTTTGAATTTTGTAACAAACCATTTGAAGGCCAATGTTCGCTTTCCAATTGTAGCCAATCAGGACTATATCATCAGAGGCTCTGCTCTGGTAAGTAGCTCCTTAAACCAAAATCAGCAAGATTTTCGCTTGATCGTACGTGCCTCCAGCAGGTTATGTTTGCCTATTATTTGATGTTTAAAACCTGACGGTTTGCTACTAACGTCTTCCAGAAAGACGGATATTTTTAGATCCAGGCCAATGCTATAGTGGAGTACCTATGTCCAATGTCCATGAGCATAAAAACCGTTTGGTAGCGTAGCTCCGGCATGTACTACAGCGGAATATGCTCCTTTCAAAGCATCCCAAAATCCATGGAGCTCTGTTTGTTGATGTCCTTTGGTTTCCATCCACCTTTGAAATCTGATGCCTTCAACTGCTACCTAACCTATTCCATTTTGTCTGCAGTTCAATTGGAAGTACTTCTTTACTTAAACTCGTCAAATAGGTTGTATCATTATTTTGGCACTAATTGTAACAACATTCCCATGGGAATGGTCACCATATTCCCATGGGAATGGGAGTCTTTACTAATAATTTAAGTCTGAAATTAAATCTCTCTGTCTATTTTTCTTTGTTACCAACAACTGCCCAAAATATTAATCCTTTTATCTGAAATTTGGTACAGACATAGTCTAGAACCTGAGGATGGACATTGGCTATATATAATATCCCTGTATTCCCACAAGAACGCGAACGTAAGCAGGAACCTAGAAGCTACTGATTTCAAGAATTATTTCCCCGTTAGAATGCTGCACTATCTCCCACTAACATAAACTTTAATTTATCCCCATTTTCCCATGGGATCGGAAGTATTTACTTACATTATTGATGATCCGAAATCAACTCCGTCTGTCTGTTTTACTTTGTTACAATCTACCGCCCAAACTATTGAACCTAATTGTATGAATTTCGGTGTAGAAATAGTCTTGAGCCTGAGGAAAAGCATGTGTTGTATTTGTTATCGTTATGTTTCTACGGGAACGGCAACGTAAACGGGAACCTTGAAGCTACTGGATCGATCTCAAAAGTTCTTTCAGCGTGAGGTGATTTCTGTCAAATTGTCGATAGCACAGTTGATCTGAGAAGAAATGTCTGTCTTGATCTTCAAATAAATATTGGCAATCGGGAATAGCTGTCCGAAAGGTCGATTTCGGCGCCGACTAATGAGATAGTTAACAATATAATCTAACAAATTATGTCAGACCTGGTGGTGGATGTTGTCGAATGTCTGTCAGTAGACAATATTATGGACACTGAGCAAGTCATATCATACCCTTTAGAGTTTCCAAATTCGTTAGGAAAATCAGATGGCAGCTCTATGTGGCATGGTCACGTATATCAATGCCGCCAAACTTTTTTATTTCGCAAAAGATGGAAAGAGGAAGAACGTCGCGTCGTGTGCAAACATGTACTTAAATGAAATAGTATAAATAAAGGTTACTTTAATGCATGAATGTGTTTTACTTACAAAATAAAAAATTTGAAATGCTGCCGAAAGTCACTATTCCTCGCGGACGAAGTTGCGGGCACAGCTAGTTGTACATACATTACAACAACATAAAAGTCGTGTCTTACAAGGTACTTCAATTGATCATCTTCAGCTAGTTTTTGCAGAGTTCTTTTTGTGTATATTTCGAGCTGGAGAAATCTGGCTGTGGCACTATTCTTGGGATAACCCAGTTTTTTTTTTTTTTTTACTGTAGCTGAATTTAAATACATATTTTCATATAACTTGATTGCACAATTAACAGAGAAAGGGTATACTTCTACCTTACTACTGAAAAAGATTTATAATATTTAAAAAAAGTAGTATTATCACAGATTCAAATTATTTTAGAAGGAAAAGCTACATGAAAAAACCTTCATTGCAATTGTTTAGAGAGAGAAGCGGGGGTGTGATCACAAAAAAAGATGTTGTTTACATAATCAGAAGATTACATATAAAGAATATAAATAAATATTGACAAAATAAAATAGAGGCAAATTAAATAAATATCACAGCTTATGTTGTATATATTCAATTAAATATATAAGCGAACAATTAACAAAAGAAAACAGTTAAATAAATTAATTAAACAATTAAAGTACAAACATTAATAACAATATCAAAATCAATAAATATATGCTTAAGTAAATAAATAAATAAATAAATTAGTTAATAAATAAGTAAATAAATAAATAAAGAAATAAATAAATAAATAAGTTAATAAATAAGTAAGTAAATAAATAAATAAAATAATAAATAAATGAATAAATAAATATAAATTTGGTTAAATAAGTTAATAAATGAATAAATTGATTGATTAATAAATAAATGAATAAATATATAAATACAAATAAATAAATATTAATAAAACAATGTTAACAACACCTTAAGTTGCTAAGTTCAATATTAGGTTCTTATCAGAACAACTACACGACAATCGATAACGATCATATAATTTGGATATTCGAGTTTCAACTCTTTCAATTTTTGCTAATTCGTGTAGGTTCTCAGTAGAATAGTGCCAGGGAAGGTTAAATATCATTTTTAAGATTTTATTTTGCATGTTTTGTAACCTGCGAATGTGACTCTTCGCACATGTACCCCAGACGGGAGAACCATAAAGCATTATGCTTTGAAATATAGCTTTGAGCAACAACATTTTATTTTCAACACTCAATTTGGACCTACGATTTAAAAAAGGATATAAAGTTTTCAACGCAATGTTGAGTTTGTTCAGAGTTTGCTGAATATGCACGCTGAAGGTCAAAGTTTTGCCAGATGTACCCCAAGATACTTGGCACTAGATCTCCACTCAGTTTGACACCCATTTAACTGAAGCCTATTGCTTGGAAGGTAACAGGCTTTTCTTTTTCTAGTGAAAAAAAGAGCCTGAATCTTAGAAGCATTCAATTTTATTTTCCAGTCACCGCAATATGATTGGACTAAATTCAATGCAGATTGCAGATTGATTTCAATTACGGAACCAATTGAATCTGTTGAGTAAATGCAGGTATCATCTGCAAAAATTGCGGTTTTGCAGTTATGGGCTTTTGGAAAGTCTTTAGTGTATATAATATACAGTAAAGGACCAAGAACTGATCCTTGCGTTACACCTGCAGTAACTTCAATTACATTGGAATAACAATTATTTACACAAACTTTGAAGGTACGTTTAGAAAGAAAAGACAATATAATTTTAACTACATAAGGCGGAAAATTTAAAACAAGAAGTTTCTGAATAAGCCCTTCATGCCACATGGAGTCAAACGCTTTTTCGGCATCCAAAAGGACCATTCCTGTGCTTTTACCAGTAGAAAGACTGATTTTAATATCTTTTGTGATCCTGTCAACCTGGTGAACAGTGCTGTGATGTCTTCTAAAACTAAACTGTTCTTGTGGCAGAATGTCATAGCGATCAACATTTTGCAAAACTTTGTTTTTAATCAATTTTTCTAAGCATTTACTTAAAGAGCTTAATGAGCTGATTGGTCTGTAACTAGAAGGCAGGCAAAAATTTTTACCAGGCTTAGGTATTGGAATAACTTTAGCCATTTTCCAACTACTTGGGAAGTATTCTATTTTAAAACATGCGTTGAAAAGTTTAGTTAAATATTTTACTGCTTTTCTAGGTAGGTTTTTTAAAAAGACATTTTTCAACCCGTCGAATCCAGGTGACTTAGTGTTTTTGAGACTTCTTAAAATCTCATTCAAGTCTTCAATTGACACGATATCATCTGTTACAAAAATGGTGCCTGTATTTAGCGATTGCATTGATTGGAAAACATTGTTTTCAATAAATCTGTTTACAGTTGCATTACTTGTATCTAGATGATTAGCACAGAATTCGTTGGTTAAAGCTTCCGATTTTTCGTCATTGGAAAGCAGTACTGTATTACCTATCTTAAAAGCAGGAATATGCACTTTTTTCTTCCTTACAACTTTGGTAATGTTCCAAAAGGGTTTACTTCCCTTATCTAGACCTTGAAGCTTGTGGTTCCATGACTGATTCCTAAAATTGGAAAGCAATGATTTTATAATTTCGTTCAAAGTTTTCATTTCATAGTAGTAATATGGATCTCTTGACCTAATCCAACAAGTTCTATATTTATTTCTAATTAATTGTTTCTACTATGTGAATTGGCAGTGCATTTCCGTTATTTCGATGTTTTATTTTTTTTGGAACAGCTCGCTCCATACTTTCAAACACAGAATTTGTGAAAGCGTTCACGGATTCATCGATTTGAGCAGAATTTGCTTGACTCGACAAAATGTCCGGCACATTTCTTAGTTTCTGATTCAGAATGCTTTTAAAATTGTTCCAATTTGTGTTTTTAAAATCGTAGACAATGTTACATGTTTCTACTGGGGTAGAATTTATTTCAATTAAACCCGGCAAGTGATTTGAGCTCAGGTCATTAACAACGTTGGGTTGGCTAAAAAGTTCAGAGATGTTAGTAAGGAATAAATCCAGTGTAGAGGGGTTAGTTCTATTGTTGGAAGGAATACAGGTGGGGTGAGGGGGATATAATATATTAAATGGATGTCTTGAATCAAGATCCGACAGAATGTTGCCCCAGGCATTTGCTCTGATACAACCCCAATTCCTATGTCTGCAGTTGAAATCTCCACCAATAAGAAAGTTATCATTTACCGTTATTAATTTACGCAAATCATTTCTAAAACCAAGTCTTTTGCTTTGCGAAGAAGAACCACCCGGAAAATAAATTGAAAAGATTTTGATTGAACGTCCATTTTCAAAAGGTACTTCAACCCCAATGTTTTCAATCAGTTTGCTTTTAATTACAGGCAACAATTTATGTCTTTTTCGCTTTACAACCACGGCAACTCCACCCCACTTCCCTCTTGTCTATCTTATCGATAACAAATGTAATCTTTACTAGAGATATTAACTTTGCTATCTAACCAAGTTTCACTAATAAGACTAATGTCAATGCTATGTTTGCTGAGAAAAGCAAAATATTCAATAGTTTTGCATCGAATGCTTCTAGAATTCCAACAGTTTTTTCCATTCATCATTACTTACTAGAATATAAATACTTAACAGCTAATTGTGCAATCGTATTTAATTGATCGGTCTTGGTCTTGCATCGACCGAGTTGAGTAATCATATCTGCAGTGAGAGAGTTAATCTCCTCCATGGTGAAAAGTACATTTGTGTCAGTAAAACTGGTTTTTGGAGAGTTTGACCATGCATTATAACCTGAGTCCTGAGTTGTTATCATTTGCGACTTTGTCTAATGCTATGTCCGCACCTGAAGTTAACCTGGGTTTCGTTCCAGTATGGTTTGTGTTAACCAAGTAGTGTCCGCATATGCAGAAAAGTTTTGAGTTTATCTTTTTGTCTTAAGTTAAAAAGAGACAGACATACAAGTGTGAGCAGAACGTCAACGACGTATGAGAGAATTCATTCTCTCTCCACTCACTTCCACTCTCTTAAATGTCAAATTCAATGGAATATTGGAAATAGTGCATTCAGCGCCTTTGGTTTCGAGTAGGTTATCTCGAAACCCAGTGACTAAAAAGGTTTCATTTTGTATGACAAACCACTTGGTTATCATGTTGGTTTGGGATTGTTTTGAGTTAAACAAGTTTAACTCTCAGGTGCGGACATAGCATAAAGCTACTTAGTTTAGTTTACTTTAGTTGGATTTGGTACTTTGGACCTCCTGTGTGACGACAGCACGGGAAAGTCACCGATGTTAGATGCACGGTTGCCGTTGTCAAGAAAAAAAAAACCTACCAATCTTTTAAAAAAAACCTACCAACTCAATGAAAAACCTACCAAAGCTTCATTTGAGTTTATTTTTCGAAAAAAATATATAAACAACATAAAAAACTTGTTTTCGCAGTAATTCATAATTATTTTTCATAACGCACACTAGTTTAAGTTTAAGGCACAGACACCGTTGTTTTCAGCGGCTAAGCCTTTTGCTAACATTATAGGTACTGTTTATTACATTAAATCTCAATTTGTTTCTTAGTTTGCTTTTTATTTGGGACATATCAAAAAATTTCCTTTCTGCTGCTGTGTGAGGTAGGGTCAGTAAATTAAAAACGAAATTTGTTAAATCTTTATGTTTCGAAGTGCCAACAAATAACTTAAAGCTTCGACAACCGAATGCTCGCATTCAAAGCACCGGGAATTCGAAAACTACTGTCAGTTTTCGTCACTCGGATTGGTCAAAAGTGTCAGAAGTTTCAGTTGACATTTACATAGCTGACAGTAAGATTTTTGAGTTTTTCAAACATAGATTTTCAAACGGAAAAAACAGTCTGAAAATTCTTAAGATAAGATTTAGTTGTCAAAACAAGGAAAACAACCTATGTCACAATCGGACCTTACTCGGTATTCTTGGGTTAGTTTTTTATTTTACTAGTTTTCGCTTACTTGTTGAATTGAAATTGATTATTATTGATGTGTTTAAAATTGAAAGTGAATTTATCAGCAGCGAAAATATATTTTTGAGGGCATATATAACTTTAATTTTTTTCAAAAAAATTGAGTAAAACGAATTTAATGTTAGTATTACTTTACAAAAATACTTGGAAATCGAATTCCTGAATTACAAACTGGGAAAATCTGTTTACTTTTACTACTAACTATGTAGAATCGAAAGGTGAATCAAAGTTCAGACGATTATCGTTCAATCGTCTATCGTAGATTGCTTCGTCAAACGATTGTTTCATATAATCTTGCTTTCAGTGGTTGGTGGAAAGCTACTTTACTGTCGTCTAACCAATTTTGGCAGTTTTTTCAGGGTCTTAAAAACGTGTTACTGCCTTAAATTCAGACGATAGTCGTCTAAAACGTTACAGAATCGGCCACTGGTTACATTTGTGTACTTCTTTTGAGAAATTAATTAAAGATTATTTTATTTTTTGTAAAAGAGTTGTTGAGGATGTTTAAGTAAAAATTACCTACCAAATTGTATTGAAACCTACCAACCTACCAAAGCTGAAAAAACCTACCAATTTTGGTAGGATCCTACCAAAACGGCAACCGTGGTTAGATGTGAAAGATTAATGTTGCCGCTGCGGCACAGTGTGCGTTATTTTCGTTGCAATTGAGTTGTGCTGCATTCTATTTTTCGATGATAATTTTTCTCTTATTTTGCAAAAACTTTGTCGGCTGACGCAAGTAGGTTCATTGGCCGTGTGAGTTACATTACAATTTGCACATTTTATAGTTATTGAGTCACAATCTTTAGTTGCGTGATTTAGGGAACAGTTAGCACAATGAGTTTGGATGTGACAATTTTTTTCTCCATGGCCGTACATTTGGCAATTGTAACATTGCGTCATTTTGTTCCTTTGCCTTCGAGCGAAATGCCATTTCACTTCAGTTTTGAATATTGAACGAAATTGTTTTTTAAGTTCACTTAATTTTATTGAACCACATTCAAGATAGACCAAGTAAAATATATCAATGAAATTATCATATTTTTTTTTTATAATTTTAATATTGAGGCATTTAAGACCGAGTGACAGCAATTCATTTTTAAGTTCTTCTACTTTTATTTCATGTAAGCCATAGAGCATGACTTTGAAAGATCTGGTTGATGGTAAATCGTGTGTGAAAAATTGCCAATTTTTTGATCTTAGCGCATCACAAAGTTTGGAATGAATTTCAAGGGTTTCACAATTTATTTTGATGCCAATCGACAGTTGGATAACCCAGTTGATCACTTCGTTTCGATCATTTCGTCGTTAAATGGAATTTTTACGACGTAATTACCATTATCCTTTTGAAAACGCGTATCAGTTAAAAGTAAGTAAGTAAGTAAGTAGGTAAGTAAGAAAGTAATTAAGTAGGTAAGAAGGTAGGTAAGTAAGAAAGTCAGTAAGTATGTAAGTAAGCAAGTAAGTATGTAAGAAAGTAAGCAAGTAAGTAGGTAAGTAAGTAAGGAAGTAGGTAATAAGTAAATAAGCAAGTAAGTAAAGCTAGTAGAAGTTATTTTATACCAATTTGCCTTAACAATGTTTTTGTTGTTCGAAAAATAAAGTTTTGGATTTACCGTCAGCTCCATTGGCTTCTTTAACTATGTTTTTTATGTTTAATTAAGATACAAGTGAATGAAGTACCTTTTCTTCGTGTTATTATAATAAATTAGCCATTAAATGGTTACGCATATTCAGACTGTTTCCTAAAATGTGAAGTGTTTCCAGTTTCTACAAACGGAAAAACATATTTCAAAACGATATACTCTGGAAACACTTCACATTTTAGGAAACAACAATAGTATGAACAGAAAACAGGACACACAGAACATATCAGATATATGTATATTGCTCTCTCGTCGCTGCAAAGAAATTTTAAGTTTTGTTTTTGTTTTAGTATTTTGCAGACCCCCCTTTTAATGACTCATACTAAGACTAAACTTCAACAAAGGAAGTGTTAAATTTCTCCTTTTTTCTTTTTTCTTTAAACAAAGTATAAAGTTCTTTCTTTTATATTATTTATTCTTGTTGTCATTTGTTAAAAGTAACGTTTTTAATTGAGTAAGTGTTGTTTACCTTATTTGATGTAAAATCCAAAATTTGTTTCAAAAAAACTCTTTTATGTTTCTCAAATAAAGATCCCCTGAAGAAGACAGCAAACCCTGTCGAAACGTCGGGAAAGTGAATGAAATAAGTTTCATTGCGTTAACTAGTGACCAACAAAAGCCGAAGAGGAATCAGATTCTTCAACTACACCTATGATTTAAGATCCAGTTCGGTCGTGAATCGTGATGGCCTGGAACCCAAACGAGACTCAAAGAATTCAGTCTTCCGACCGCATTCAGTGAGCTCTTGCGTTCCTGGATCACTTTTGGATTAGTTAGAGGTTTGAGAAGGGCCTTTAGTTTGGCTGTCACTGTAAACACAGATACTTCCCCCATCCAGTTATTGTTCACAGCGTAGCTTATACCCATTTTGATAGCATACGCCTCCGCTTGGAAGGCGGATGCGTATGAGCCTAAAGAAGCATGCAGTCGTATTACATCGTTCTCCACAAAGGCACCAGCGCCAGATCCATCATCAGTTTTGTAACTATGAAGATTCGATAAAAATCCATTCCTGACTCAGATTCAGATTAGACTGTGTATTTTTGACGCAGTTTAAGCCTAGCGAGTTCCTAAAAACTCCAGTGCGAATTGTATCAGAGAACACATCTCTTTCTTCTTGAGAGTGCACCCCATGATGTAGGTATCAAGGGGAGGAAGATTCAACAGTGCATCGGTAGCAGCACCCAGAGTGATGGGGAAGGCCCCAAATTGTTCTTTGAAGTTTGGCGAACGATGCAATAACGTCCTTTCCAGAGAGCTTGTTCCAAAAAAACAACTGACGCATAGGAGACGATAGGTGTTATCAAAGCCATGTAGATCCGAAGGAACCATTACGATGAAAGACCCCATGTCTTGCCAAAGGCTCCCTTACATTGCCAGAAGACCGACAGTGCCTTAGCAGTCTTTAACTCAAAGATGTTTGACTTCGTTCGAAAAGTGGATGTGGACTCCTTTAAGTGTAAGTGGGGTCAGACAATTGAATTTTCTGCGTCTCGTGAAGAAGACAACCTCAGTTTTAAGAGGATTGACAGAGAGACCGTTCCTGGTACACCAGGTGTCAATTATATTTAGCACAACCTGTGTTCTGGAATAGGCTGCTTGGAGGCTTGAGCCAACCTTAAGCACGGCGAAGTCGCCTGCATATGATTGGGTGTGTGTTTGATCCGTTGAGCATTACAAGTAGAGAGCCGATCAGCATGGACCACAGAAGAGGAGATAGAACACCACCTTATGGACAGCCCTTGTTGTCCCAGTTGCAACATGTTTACCACACTCTGCTTCAACGATCACGGTTCTGTTCACAAGCATTGCTTTTATCTTCAAGAGCAATAATTCGTTCACATTATTTTCTCTGGCGGCATTGCACATACCATAAAAGCTAGCATTGTCAAAAGCACCTTGTGTGTCGATGAAAATGCCTACAGCCGTCTTTCAAGTCAAGCACGCTTTCAATCCTACTATTAAGATTTTCCTCTTTGGTGGACATGTTGCATCTGAAACTGAGGGTGTATGGAGTGAGGTCTTACGTATGAAAATCTCAACCATTCTTCTAAATTCTAAGCAGGAAGGAGCTAAGACTGGCGAGTGAATAGTCTTGTTAACGAATGTCAAGGAGTTGGAATATATGCTAGAGCTAAACTACCAAAAGATGCCACTGCAAATTTGATGGCCTCGTCAGTAACAACTTACGATGATGTGTACCAGCTACGTCGAGTGGTTTATCGGATTCACCTGATCTAACAGAAATAGATTGTTGTAGTTCAATTAATAACTGATTTTCTGGAAAATGTGTTTCCAGTGTGACTCTGCCTTAGACTCGGTATAGGAACCGTCTGATTTCCTAAGTTTTTTGAGTTTGTACACCTTGCTCCTTTTAAGGGCTTTGGTAAATCGGCTAGTTTCGCTGAGTGTTTCCATACTTTCACAGAATTCTTTGAGGGAGGCATTCTTTGATCTTCAAATTAACTTCTTAAAGTTCCAGTCGCCCTCTGATCTATCTGGTCTTAGAAGACCTATTCAAAAGACTCCTTAAGTTTCTGTAGTTCAGCGTTCCACCACGCAACCATAGATCTACTAGGCATTGGTCTAGCTGGACATACCGGCTCAAAGCTTCTTGTTGGGGCAAAATTAACTTCAAAACTGCATCTTCCACGTTCTGTCTTGTTTAGGGTAGAGTTTCGACGAAGTTATTAAGGAACGTCTAACATTAGACACCGAAATTGGTTGTCTAAACTATGGCTAAAGTGGCATTTGCTACAGCAAAAAACAATTTTGTTGAACATGTTATAAAACACTGTTGAGAGCTCTAAGATCGAAAAAAAAGTAGCACTCCGGGAGTGCCGACAGAAGTGAAAACAGAATTGAATTTTCAGTAAATATTTTAATGTACAGGAAAATCTTTTCATTGAAATGTTTCTTCTTAGTGCTTATAATAAAAATAGATAAATAGTGGCAACATTTTATTCAATGTTTTATAATATATGTACATGTACATGTACATATGGAAGAACATCAATGAAACTTATGACTTTTCATTCACATTTTCAGCTTTTCCATTATCATCTCATGCAATCATCGTGTTCTAATAATGAAGTAATAGGCCTATGGTAACTAAAATAGGAAACGAAAAATCTTGACTCGAATCTATTTAAATATATCGCAAAGACTGCACCAACTGTCGATTTATATTTCGTTGTACTAAGGCTGCGGTCATTCGTCATTGTTAAATTATATTCTTCTTTTAAAAATTAAAATTTGTAGCATCGGCGGAGTTGATGTTTAAAGTCACCATTCAAAATCATTAGCAAATCATCAAATCTCTCCCCAATTTTGCCGTGAAGGTGTGGAGAAGCGTATTCTGAATAAATAAATAAATTTTTATATAAAAACTGTCGTATTACACTTAAAAACGTATTCGGTGGAATATAATCGCCAACTATTATAACTTGCTGTTCATTTTCACAGTTGCAATGACAAACAGATAGATCGCCGATACCAAAATAGTACTAGACATACTAGTGTATCTCGTATGCAAATTCATATGATTTGCACAAAAAATGGCAGTTGTATCTGACAACCATTTATAGATAGCTACTCCTGCTGCTGGACGATCGTGCCTTCTGAAACTTGCAACTAAATTGAAATCAGGAATATCATATATTTCTTCTTCGCCCATGTGAGTCTCTGTTAAAATTAATACGTTAATTTTCTTAGCGATAGTGTCTATTGAGTAATGGTTTTCAAGCTATTTTCATGCAACCGTTTCAATTCCATCGATAAATCATCGCGATGAGTTGTAAAAAGCGTCTCCTACTCTGTCATGATGAAATTTCCAGCTTCACTTATCCAGCCACTCTTCATTGTAATGGCAGTAAAATATTTGGTGCTTTTTATTTTTTCTGCGTTGCATAAATTTTTCTCTGTTTCTTCAATTGATTTCTTTCTTCTCTGTATTTCTCCGAGTTGGTAAGTACAATTACTATGTAATAATGCTATTGCATTCTTTTAAGTCATTTAGCAACATAAAAATTAAGGTGTCTCTTGGCTCAATGGTAGAGTCGTTGGCTATTAAACTCAGGGTCTCAGGTTCGAGTCCCAGCCGTGGCGATCAATTTTTATTTATGTTTTCACTTTAAATAAACAAAAAAATGCAAGTCATGGCTGGGAAACGAACCTGAGACGCTGGGCTATGACGACTTTACATACGAATTACGATGAGCCAATCAAAAAATGGTGTCGTTCGCGAATTCATTGATTTACCCCCATCGCAAAAGTGCCAAACGCGCCTAAAGAAGTTTTCACTTCAATAAGTAGTTTGAGGTGCAAAAATACTACTTTCAACAATTTAATTTATAAATTGCCCAAATTTCATCGTTTTATGAGATTTGGAAAAGCTTTAACTCAAAGTCAAATCAGCTGCTTTTTTGGCCTGGTTCAAGTGCTACGCCACAATCTTTCAGAGCCATTTAGTTGTTGCACTCGTATATCAAAACACAAAAAATGGTACTGCACGGATACATCATGAACGCCACCAGTTAGTTTTTCATTCGAAGTTGACAGTTTGAAGGGTTGTTTAGACAACTGTTGGAATGCATTTATAAATACGAAATTGGCTAAGGGTTGTCCAACTCTTTAGACACCGTCTAGTTGGAAAGTTGTCTAAGGATGTTCTAAGCAGGTTTTATAAATACGACTGTTGATGTCTAAATCGGAAGACAGAATGAAGCTAAGGAGATGGTTGTCTCTTATGTTGCATTTGGTGCTTCCGCAAACTATGTGTAGAGCGTAAGCAACGCAGCACATAATAAGCCGTCTTCCAGCTTTAAAAGAACTCCACTAGCTCCGCAGCCCGTCTAGTTACAAGCGGGGCAGTGGAGTTCCAAGGAAAGTAAACTGACGCAACGACGAAAGTTTGGCACTCACCGTTCGTTTCGTAGTTTACCGTCGTCGCAACCAAATCTTGACCGCAAAATTGATCACGTTCGTTTGATGGAGAAGAGCTTCATTTGATGCGACAGGTTCGGGGTAAGTTAGACCGTTCGTCATAGGATATGTTATAACCCCATAGATATAAGACCAAGAACTCGACCTTTCCAGGCTCATGGCTACGATGTATGATTTTGTACTCTGCGCTGAAAGTGATGTAGCAGCCTTACAGTGCTGGATGTTAATTTGTAAACAACTTTCGGAGGTTTTTTTCATTTGTCGACTTTCCGGTTGGACCTTCGGCAGTTTTGACCATGATGATTTTATCTTGTCCAACCGGTGTCCTTGGACCGAATTTGCAAGCCTTGCAGAACAACTTTTTTATGGATTGAATCAAATTCAGACCAACTTTTTTCAAGTGCTCGGGAAGCACTCTGCTTCTCAAAACATTGATATTTGTTTTTGATAGCTTCCGTCAAGGATTTTTGCTGTAATAGTTTAGTTTAGTTTAGTTTTGTTTAGTTTAGTTTATTTTGCCAAAGTAAGACAACATTAAGTATAAAAACAAAAAAAAAAAGAAAATATAAGAGAGATCTAACAAAGATTGCACTACATAGAAAATAAAATAAAATTACATTTCTTGTACTAAGTATTATATAAAACCAATTTTTTCATTAATAAAACGGATTAAATTGGACGTTGCTTAAGAACACTGTTTAAGTAGTTAATTATTTATGAAAGTTTGATTTAATACAAAAATACACAAAAGAAAGTCAAGAAGAGTCTTCAAACATCATTCTATTTAGGATTTTTCTCCGGAAAAATCCCTATTTATTCTTTATTTTTTCCCTATTTATATTAACATTGAAAAAGTCAAAATATTTGTTAAAATGTTTTTGAATATCTATTGAAACATTAATGAGAAGCATAATTAGTCTTTGTGTTGCTCTCCTTTAAAAATTTGGTATGTCTTAAAATACGAACGTTAGGATTTACAGATATTTTGGAACACAAAAATGGTGAGTTAATACTTCCATTTAAAAGATCGAACGCAAATAAAGCTTCGGACAACTCTGTACGATTTACAAGGTTGCACATATTAATAAGATTTAGTCGATGTGAATAACGAGGTAAGACAAAACTGTCGGGATTCCATCCAAGACCTCTCAAGGCGAACAACAAAAATTGCTTTTGGACAGATTCAAGTTTCTTTATATCAACAGCATATAACGGAGACCATATTACACTACAGTACTCTAACAGTTGCCGGACCAATTAACAAAATATAGCTTTAGTGATATAGGGATCACTAAATTCCTTGGATCTTCGCTTAACGAAACCAAGCATAGCCATACTCTTCTCTTGGAATGAACTTTATCAATATGATGTTTAAAAGTTAGTTTTTTGTCGATTAAAACTCCTAAGTCTATTACTACGTCAATTCTAACTAACTTTTGTCCGTCTACGGAGTAGTCAAAATTTATTGCACATGTTTTTCTTTAAAAAGAAATTATATTGCATTTCTCCACATTTAACATCATTCCGTTAGCTTTACACCACTTAACTATGCTGATTAAACATTGCTGCAATAATTGCGTGTCGGCAATATTTTTAACTGTATGAAACAACTTTAGGTCGTCGGCATACATCAAAAATCTACAACCTTCAAACAGTTAGGACAAGTCATTTATAAAAAGGAAAAATAAAAGTGGGCCAAGATGGCTACCTTGGGGAACACCAGAAGTTACATTAATTTGACGTGACAAGACATCACAAAACTTGACACACTGCGTTCTTTGCGACAAATACGATTGGATCCACTTTAATAAAGTGTCATGAATGCCATATTTTTTTAATTCAATAATAAGCAGATTGTGATCTGTCGAAAGCTTTGCTGAAGTCAGTATAGATAGCATCAACCTGGTTCCCTTTTTCCATTTCTAAAAGAATGAATGAGGTATAATCTGCTAAATTGGTAGTTGTAGATCTACCTTTAAGAAAGCCATGTTGATGCTCGCTTAAAACTGAAATCTAATAATATCTTGAAGAACGAAAGCTTCTTAATGACCGGCAGTACGGCTTTCGTAGCAAACGGTCCACTGGTGATTTGATGGCTTATTTCACCGAAAAGTGGAACCAATCTTTATATTGTTTTGGAGAAAGTAAAATTATTGCGCTTGATATTTCTAAAGCATTTGATAGAGTTTGGCATCAGGCTCTTTTATCGAAAATGCGTGCTTTTGGTATCGATGAGTCTCTTCTTCGCTGGATTAGAAATTACCTTTCCGACCGGTCAATACAAGTTGTGTTGGATGGCTTCAAGTCTGATACCCACTTAATAAATGCTGGTGTGCCCCAGGGCTCCGTTTTGTCTCCGACTCTCTTCCTCATTTTCATTAATGATCTCTTGTCTGAAACTTCTAATCCGCTTAACTGTTTTGCTGACGACTCGACCCTCAGATTTTCATATTCGTTTCCAAATTCACGTCCCTGCTCTTCGGATGTGGAACTGGAACGGTTACGTATGATAAGCTCATTGAATTCTGACCTTGACAGCATTGTTCCATGGGGTCTTATGAACCGAGTAGAATTCAATGCTTCGAAAACTCAATGCTGTCTCTTGTCGTTGAAGCTTAACATTCCCCCATTGCCATTATCCATGAATGGTACCTGCATCGAAGAAACCGAAAAGCTGTCAGTACTTGGTATGTGTGTAAACGATGATCTTCGTTGGAACTACCACAAATTTGAAGTCGCCAAAAATGCTGCTAAATGCTTAGGTTTCTTAAGACGATGCAGGAAGTTCTTTACCCCTTTCATCCGCCCAAAACTGGAGTATAACTCCCATATCTGGTCAGGTGCTTCTCAAACATCTTTGCGCCTACCTGATAGGGTGCAAAATAGAGCGTTAAGATTGATA
Source organism: Melanostoma scalare (assembly GCA_949752695.1). NCBI lineage: Eukaryota > Metazoa > Arthropoda > Insecta > Diptera > Syrphidae > Melanostoma > Melanostoma scalare. The sequence continues at coordinate 5,268,755 of OX456987.1, forward strand.
GGTGATAGTTCAATCGTAGAATCGATTGATTCTCTTGAACATCGTCGAAACGTTACCTGTCTCACTCTCTCTTATCGCTTTTTCTACAAACAGTGCTCTAGTGAAATAGCCAGCTGCATTCCTCCCCTGAAACAATTTAGCCGCAACACTCGCCTCGCTAGGAATGCTCATCAGTTTTACCTTGAGCCCAACTTCGGACGTACAGTCAAGTATAGAGATTCGTATTTCAGTCGCACCACCCGAATGTGGAATGCTTTACCTGACTCTGTATTTCCCCTGCATTACGATTCACAAAGGTTCAAAAGCAACGTGCATAGGTGCCTCCTTTCAAATCCTCTCCTATTTTCCTAAATGCTCGCACTATGTTTTTAACATTATAAGGGTCGTCATAACCCCTTGATGTGCGCGTAAATTATAAAAAAAAAAAAAAAAAAATCAGCTCCACGTTCTGCTTGGCAGTTACCAGTTTCTCAAATAATTTGGGAATAGCTGACTTAAATATTGGCGTTAGAAACGAGTTACGCCACGTGTTAGGAAATATCACATTGGACAAGGATTGGTTGAAAAGTTGAAGCAGGGGCTTGGAAATAGTTCACAAATATCAGATGTTTCCGAGCAAACACTACTTCCAGAGTATATCGTAGAAAGGAAGTTGGTTACGTTACGTTTATTGTTAATGAATTTATAAAAGTGACGAGGATTCTTCTTAATAAGAGATCCTGATTCAACCACGTAGGTATCGATCATAACATGTTTTGTCATATGATTTGAATTCAGCGTCATAGCTCTGAAAAGTTTCGTAATCAGCAGAATTGCCCGAGGCTGTCCATTTACGATGAGCTTTATTCTTACGATTTTTTTAGTTAATTAACACTTTATCTTATCAGGGAGGGGCTTTAGAAGAAGTGATAATATTTTTAGGAACTAGATTTTCACAAACAAAATTTAAAACTTTATACAACTTAACAGCCTTTTCATTTACTGTAGAGGATTCACTAAACCATTCAATGATATTTAAATGTAAGTTGATTTGATGATAATCAGCGTTTTTAAAATCAAAGAATAATTTCTTCTCATCAATATTCGGACGAGTCTTGTCGCTATAGAAAAACCTAATTTTGAATATGTTGAGGAAAACACTGGTTTTGTTTAAAACAATAGATGAAGTCTCTTCTAAAACAAAGTTATCGCAAACATAAGTAAACACAAGATCAAGAACGATTGAAAAATTATTTTTTAAACTACAAATTTGATTATAGGCGTGTTTTTTTCACAAGATTGTTATATACATAACATCATTTTACATGCAAAGCAAAAACAACATCCCCGACAACCAATGTTATGGATAAAAGGATGGTTAAGATTTGGTCGGGGATAGATTTTTGACGTTTAGTCGAGTATCGAATGAGTTTTTCGACTTTTCAGTTTTTAATGTTGGTGCGTCTAGAGACTTTCATGTATCTCGAACAAAAGCAAAATGGGTGGCAAAGGGTCTGTTCACAAATGTGTAACTGAATAAAATCATATGCCCACTCTTACACTCCGCAATTTAGTTGCAGAAAATTTTAGATATTTAGAATTTCATTGATTTCAAGAGTTAGATTTGTAAATGTATATTAAGATACATAAAACAACGTAATAGCAATTAAAAAGGGTCTGTTTAGTGACTGAAAGCACATTTTGCATATATCTTTTCACATTTTTGTGTGAATGTTAACATTTTTTCCAAAGCTAATTGTTAAGTATGCCATAAAAATGGTTGTACTTTCCTATTATTAATAGTTTATTTCGTTTGGAACAAGTAACAAAATATTTTTTCCAACTCACATCTAAATCACAATCTCATATAAACTCAACCCCAGCATGTAAACAGAGTCAAGAGAAATTCTTTGTTACCTTTGTGAACGGACCTATTTTTGACGTTTCTAAACTAACAAAAAACAGACAAAAAAAATTGTTTACCTGCATTAGTTTCACTACGGAACATTCTTATTTTCCACTCTATACAATTGCTTTAGGTTTTTAACAAACAGTTTTTGCGTTTTTGTGCGAATTTGGCAAAAAAAAATCATTTGTTGCCTTTTATTAGTTTGACAACTGATCGAGAACACCAACCCACAAATAAAAAAAAACGAAGCGTTTTTTTTGGATATCATGTTATGTACATAACATCCTTGTGAAAAAAACACGCCTTATATCCGATTTTGGTGTAAAAGTCAATTAAAAGCGATTACTGCCCAGTCGTTATATTGATTGGATCGAAGATTGAGTTATTATCTTCGCAAGGTATCCAGTTCAGTCTAGGAAGATTAAAATCGCCGAAAAGAAAAAAGTCATCAATATCTTCGAGAGTAGACAAAACAGATAATGCAGTTGTAGTTGTTGTCTCGTAAATAGTAGCAGGCCGACAGGAATGAATATAGCAACAGCCAATGTAAATATTTTTGTCCTCGACAGAAACCTTGACCCATACTTGTTGGTTCAAATTATTGTCAGTAGACGACGTGACGGTTGGATAGCAACAGGAAAACAGGAAAGGGAAGTATGAAGTCCCAATAATACACCGCCTCCTTTGTTTTGATTTGGGGCTAGAGTCCGATCGCATCTAAAAACCTGCCACGATGAATCAAAAATTTCCGCATCAAGGTGATCATTTCTCAGCCATGTTTCGACAAGCACAATAATGTTGAACTCGCATGAAGAAGTGGCACGACGAAGCTCAATCAAATCACCTCTCATACCCGACATGTTTTGATAAAAAAATTTTAACTCCTTCCGAAGTTGTGTCTGATTCTTGGAAAATTCTGATTTGTCTTGGTACTAAGCTTGGAATGTAAAAATTCGCGTACCAAGCATTCATGAGGCCATTTGAGTTCAGTAGCACGCGAATGAATTCTTCGGGAACACTAACCTTAAAGTTGAGATGTTGTAGCTCAGATCTTTTTAAGTTCCAAGGAACTTTTTGGTTGCAGACAACATCGGAACATCCAAGATTATTGCCAATAAACCTCACGATATCAGCTTCCGTGGTCCTATGCTCAGCATTTTGAATGTATAGCTGCTTTCTCTTAGTACTTCCTGTTAGTATTTTTTTGTTGTCGACTGACGGAGGTGTAGCGAACCTTGCAGGAAGACATGGGGGTGTTAAGTGTGTTGGTAGTAAGAGTGGTATTTGAGTTGAGAGGTGCGTGAGGTAGGTAGCATTAAAGGCAGCGGCGGTGGGGGTGGTGGTAGAGTGAAGAGTTGGGTTGGGGTGTGAGTAAAATAAGAAGGCAGTAATAAGGGTTGCTGATGGTTAACATGTTCAACCGAAGTCTTAAGCTTCTGCATGGAAGACGTTTTTTTTAGCTTTTTTTTTAAAAGAAGAAGTTAGGAGTTAGTTAGTTCAATAATAAATCAAAGCTCATATGAATTCTTAGTCAAATACAGATTATCGAAGGAACAATCTTTCTAAGTTTTTGAGAAATTATACTTAAATGAAAGCTAATTTATTCTCCGAAAAAAAAAATTGGTTCTGTGGCAAGTACATACCTTTTTTTTCAAAAACTGATAAAAGTTTTTGCGTTCGGTTTTCTGTTTTTGACTGAAAACTAAGAAGAGCATAGATTTATTGATAAGAAAAAGGACGCTTAATAGCGAAAAATTTTGTTTGAAGAAAATAAATCTGATAGTTTTTTCCAAAATTATGATTTTGCGACTTGATTACTAAAAAAGTATTTAGTAAATTTGCTTGAACTAAAATCTTTATCAAACAACAAAGTATAAGCTTTCAAAAACACTATATTTTGTGTAAGTTAGTGGCTTAGTTGATTTCTTATTACATTTTTAGAAAATTGAGTAAACTTTTCATATTCCTGCCTAAGCTGAATGAGATAGACCCCCCCTCCAGTACCATATTTTTCTTGTCTTCGCCCCCTCTATCCGTTCTACGCACCGTATGCAAAACACCCTACATATATTTACGGATTTGAGAGGCGGGGGTGGTCATGTAGGAGGGATTGAACAAATAAAAATGAAAATTTTCTCGAGCGCGTCAGATTTTCGGTAAGGGCATTCAGTGATGTATACACAACACATACTCCAAGTTCTCAGATCTAAGGTTTACAGAGTACGCATACTAGCAGCGAATTTTGAACACATAAAAAATATTGTCATCTGAAAATTCTAGAGTGCTCCAGATTTTCATACAGAAGGTTCATCATGTAGTCGAAATATAATCTGACGAATATTTTGAATGGTATCGTTAATCATGTGGCCAAGGCCACAGCGACAAAAAATCTGACTAAAATTTTGAAATGAATTGTTGATAAGACAACTTAGAAAAAAAATTGTTTAAAATTTTTTTTAGCTGTAGGGAATGACGACTTGAAGTAGAACAGTTTTTAAATATATTTAAAGCACTATTTTTCGTTATTTTCAATCTTTGTCTTCATCTGAAAAACTGTCATAATCCAATTCCGTACGATCTTCTATATTATTATCTTCCATAATGGCTCTTTTCTCATAATTGGCGCGAACATCAAGGCATTATGAATACCCTTGTAATGTTATAAAACACAGTACGAGATTATAGAAAAATATGAGATGATTTAATAGGAGACACCGATGCACAGTGCTTTTGAATTTTTGTAATTCATTATACCGGGGAAAAACAGAGTCTGGCAAAGCATCCCACATTCGGGTGGTGTGACTAAAATATGAATCTCTATACTTGGTTTTATGTCTGAAGCTGGGCTCAAGATAAAACTAATAAAAATTATTAGCAAGCTGGGTGTTGCGGCTCAGCTCATAGAACGCGTTGCGCGACTCGCCGCAAATGATGCGGCGGGTCTTACCACGCGCAACTGGTATGAGCGACTCAATGAATTTGGTACTATGTTTTGCTGGTTCTGTATTTGCTAAAATTATTTTGAAATAGGCAACATAAACTTCAAACAATCTAGGGATAAGTCGATGATTCACTAAAACTAGAAATGAGTGAGGTTTCCACTGGTATGTGGATTTTATTTCCACGAATGCTTCAAATACCCTGTTTTCATCCACGATTTAATCACAATACAAATGAGAGTCACTTTCTACCGTTTTATGATACTTAATACAAATAACTGTTAAGATTGTACTATTTAAAAAGGTATTGTATCTTATTGTATATATCTACTCAAATAAATATATAAAATGGAATGGTTATACTTTGGATACAAATTTAGATTTGTACAGCCGTATTTATAATCGCATAATAAACTCCGAACAACTTTAAAACACGCTTATTCATTGAGTAAAACAAAAATCGTATTTATAATCATTTTTCGTCAGTGAATAAGGGCTGAATAGCTTAAACGCCAATATGCGTGTTTTAAGGGTGTTTTAGCGCATAAATGTCATTTGATTTTGAGTATTGAGTTGTCATTCAGTGGTTTATTTACAACTTTAAGAATTTTAAAAATGACTTAAATGGACATTAGACTGCTTTTTTTTTGGAAAAATTTTTTTTTTCACTCCCATCCCGAAATTTTGTGGAAAATATCTAAAAATTCACAAAAAATTTGAGCCCTTGATATTAACATTTAGTACTCGACCAAGGCATGCAAAGATTTCCCATATAAAATACACGTAAACTTAATCTTTTTTTCTTAAAAACTCTACAGTTCAGAGGCATTTTATGGTATAGTCTAAGACGTTAATAGGTTTTCTTTAGAATTGTGTGCTCTACAAAAAAGCTCATTACGGTGAAGTCGTAACTCACACCGGCGAGTTAGTACCGGCCACCAAACCTAATTTTTCCGTAAAATATTTTTTTTTTGCCCCTATCTCGTAAATGACAATAGCTACAAAAGAAATGTTTTTTACAAACTTGTAGGAAATTTAATTTTCTACAAAAAAGTTTCAGAATTAGTATGCTAACATCGATATTTATTGAGATATTGAGCTTTTAAGTTGAGGAAGTATGGAATTTTAATTAATAATAATAATAATAATAATAATTAATTAAAATTCCATACTTCCTCAACTTAAAAGCTCAATATCTCAATAAATATCGATGTTAGCATACTAATTCTCGAAACTTTTTTGTAGAAAATTAAATTTCCTACAAGTTTGTAAAAAACATTTCTTTTGTAGCTATTGTCATTTACGAGATAGGAGCAAAAAAAAAAATTCAGGCAGTAGACATCGAATGATCGAATGTTTCATAGCTAGGAAAATATAAACAAAAACAAATTTCTGTTGTCAGTTCAACCATTGAGAAACAAAAATAGAGAGTTTCTTTATGATTTTGACATAAGGGATGAATAACTATAATGGGTGATGAAAAAGATTACAAATAAGGATTTTTTATTCACTGAATAAAGTCTTAATAGGTTCTTATTCACTGCATAACTATTATGCGTTTTAAGCGTGTAATAGCAAAATCTAATAAATACGGCTGGTAGTGTTTAAACGAAGATGGCGCAATTATGACTTTGGAAAGCATTTGTCTTCAACTCAAATATTTAACAGCTACTGGCTTGGAAAAAAAAAATAAAAAAATAAAAAGATACGACCAGAAGCTACGACGCTGACGCTGCATTTTTGTCGTTGACGCCATACTTCGTAGTGTTGGTGTGAGGATACTTCTATAATATTCAACCTAATCGAAAATGCTACTCAGTCTGTCAGTTGGGAGCCGCGCCGCACGCACAACTACACAATGCGTAGAACTTTGTAAGCCTCTTGAAAATCTTCAGTTTTGGTAAGGTTGATATCAGCTATTTTTTTTAAACCATATAAGTCGCAAATTGTCAAAATTGATTGCAAAATTATCTTAATCTGACTCTCTCTAGTATTTCAGATAATCGTTTTTCCTTTTTTACTAATCTGACGGGAAACCCTGAGCGTACGCGATTATATTAAGGGATCGTGCTGACTGAAGGCAATTATCAATATGTCAATCGGACGCGCTCGAGTAAATACCGAAATCCCTTCTTGGGCTCGAACAGTAAAAGGCACACTTAACATTGGTGGTTTCCTCAGTATTTTTGATTGGGCGCTTGATTTTCCAAAAAACCACCAACCAGAATTTATTCAAGTTTTTAAAACCAACCTGTGCGATCATTGGTTGCTGAGATATTGGTAATCAAAGACAAAATGATCTTTTTCCATTCAAATACCGATATCTCAGCGAGAAATGCTCGTATCAAGATTTTTAAAAAACCAAAAACCACATCCGTAGATTTAAAAAAAAAACAAAAAAATTTCGAAAATTTTTTTTTTCGGTGGTTTTCTTATTACTCAAAAAATATTTTCAAAAAAAAATTTTCAAACTCAGATTCGAAAATTAAACACTTATAGCTACAATTTGCTTTATTTTTTTGCTGTACGACCATTTTTGTATAAGCTGTAAGCCTGTTGAAAATCCCCCAAAAATTTGGATTTTTTTCTGCTCCCTTAATTTTTGTTAGAAGTGTAGTAAGGGAGCCCAAGAAGGGATGTCGGTATTTACTCGAGCGCGGTCGATTGACATATTGATAATCTCCTTCAGTCAGCACGATCCCTTAATATAATCGCGTACGCTCAGGGCGTCCCGTCAGATTAGTAAAAAAGGAAAAACGATTATCTGAAATACTTTTGCTGTACGACCATTTTTGTATAAGTTACAGCCTGTTGAAAATCCCCCAAAAATTTTGATTTTTTTTCTGCTCCCTTAATTTTTGTGAGAAGTGTATTTCAAATCATATCTATCAAATAGCATTGGTCTTATATTTCAGACATTGAATTTGTTACTTGATCGGAATTTACGAACTAAAACCACTCATTTTGACTTCAACTTACACTAAATTTGACTATGTAAAGGGATTAAGTGTGGATTTACCTGTCTGAACAGCACACGATTTCGTTCGCGGAAGTGGGAAGGGCGCATTGGGAAACTTTTCTGCAAGTTACCACGTTCTCGTGCGTCACCACCAATCACACTGGGCAGTAGAAGTTTGCCGGTTTGAGCGGTGTTGGAATCTACTAGATTTCCAGAAAACAACGATTTCACAGCTCCCGGTGAATGGTTTGATGTCGATATTCTGCGATTCGTATTGTGCTGATAGTGTAGATCCTGGTCTGGGCGAAGATTTTGCTCTTTGGAAGAAGGTTCGTCATTTTGTTCAATTTGTCGACTGAGACTTGAAAAGAAGTGAGTTTTTTTTAACACAGAAAAGGTTGTAATATTTAGATTTTATATCAAAAAGTGTGAATTGCAAATCGATACTCAAAAGAATGAAAATGTCCATCTTGTTCAAATAAATAAATGTGGGAAATAATTTGAAGAATATTTATTTATAGTTTCTCTTTCTCTGCATTTTCTGCTCTAAAAAGTATACGAAATCATAATTAAATAAAACACGTAACTATAAAACACATGATAATCCTATTAGTACCTGAAAACAATTTCAGGCATATGGGCCCCACCACTGGCTACAATCTAAAGTTCGATTTTCGACCACACTTTCGGGCAACTGAAGGCGTATGTCCGCAAGCAAGCCTATACTCATTGCAAATTGATGAAACGTTCATAACAAAAATATGCCGCCATTGTCAAAGTGACAATCATTAGAAACAGTTGTGCCAATTTGAAAATCAAAACCCCTCAAAAGTATCCTTTAAAATAAACCAGGTAACTTTATGGTTCTTTTTTCTTATGAGGTAGAATTGCCAGGAGTTTTAAATTGCACCTATGGTAAGACGCAGTGACTCTCAGCAGTAAATTGAATTTTATGCATTCTTATCTCTTCTACTTATATTTTATTAGCTTGGCGGCATCCTTTATCAACGCTATTTAATTGGTATGTAATTCAATATTCAACCTTAAAAACGACCCTTAGCTCTTTTTTGGAATTTCCTTTCTAGGGAAGAAAATGTGAGGGATAACCTCCTCCTTATCTTTCAATGAGGATACACCCACATCGACTGACGCCCTCTTGACAACTTTCTTGCTTTTTTGCTTTTTTTTTCAAACGATCTTTCATCAATTTTTTGTTTCTGAATAGGTATATCCTTTTCGACGATTTACCACAACTCTCTGTTTCTTATTAAAAAAAAAAAATTACTATCATGATGCCATCATAGGCATATTCCTTAAAAAAAATCTACCTTCTCACTTTCTCTACCGCATCCTTATCTATTTTTTCAGTTATGGAAAACTTCTTTTATAATCCCTTATCACAGAAAAATATGATCAACGAGAGTATTTTGAATGAAAATTTGAGATTTTTATAATATATGTATATCTACGTTCAGGCGGCATATGAAAAGCCGCACATATTTGCGATTCTAACATCAACGCAAATGCAATACATATGTACGTATTTCAGTGGACGCAAACTCCAATTATAAGGGTATTCAGACGATGTGCAGAATCTGGTCCACAATAATTTGCGTTGACTTGCTCTCACATATGTAGATAGATAGATCGATAGATACATACATTTACATGGGTAACCTCCTCCTTCGTCCACCGACATCAAGTCGATGTGCGACAACGTGTTCACACTATACGGTCTTGCCGTTGCACACATGCCGCAATACCATTTTCGTGTATGAGCTGACACGTTATAATGAAGTCAGAATCGCAACCATGTTCGGCTTATGTATGCCGTCTGCACATAGCTTTAGTCTGTCATATCCTCTCAACTACAACCAGGGCCCGATCTAGCTAATTAGCCGCTGCGGGCAAAGATAATCTTTGCCGCCCTTTATATAAATATGTATATCTTTTAAGGAATTTCACAGAAACTACTGAATGGACTGATATATAATTTTATTGATATAGTTATGTATCTTTCAACTTTCTTTCTCCCTTTGTGCCACTTTCCCGGTCTCAGGGTAATCTTGCATTGTTGGAGAAAGCAAAATCATCATGTGGCACGTGCATAGGCCACACCCCTTTCCATAGTGACCTCACGGTCGCTAATTACATATAACAATCAAAGGGGTCACTGTGGAAAAAATCCAAACACCACACAAAACACTACGCGCAAGCAATCGCAGCAAGAACAACAATTTATAGTTACCATAACACAACCATCTCACAAGCCAACGTTCAATGTGCAAATAGCGGTAGTTGCGACCGACAATTAGAATCAACATGATATGCGGTGCAGGCTACCAGCGTTACCGTTGGATATTTTAGAAAAGTTGCAAAAAAAGTGGCACTCGAGAAAAAAAGGTGGCACTTGAAATTAAAAACGAAACAACACCATATGATATGAATGTATGAAAAAATTTCACACATCTCAACGAATTCATAGGAGTTGAAGAAAACACATAACCTTAACAATCATTTTAAGGTTTATTGCAACGTAAGATAAAAACTAAAAATTTAACAGAGCATTTTTTATTGATAACTCAACACAAATAAATAAATAAAAGTTTGAATAAATAATAAAAAAGAGATAAATAATAATTTATTTAAAGAATTCGTATTACACTTTACTTTCTTGTGATGGTTGTTTCCCTATATTTTTTTATAAGAAGCTCACCAGGACTCCATTCAGCTGTGTCACATTTGCTTACTTAATTTAAGGAATTCAACATATTTTCGCAAGATTCAGTTTTTAATCTGTGGGTGAGTTTAATTTTCATCAAAGTTATCTTGGAAAAAACATTCTCAGCGCAGGCACTGCTATGAGGCAAGGTTCATATTTTTGCAACAAATTCATATAAGTCGGAAAATAGGTATTCATTCAAACTATTTTTAATGTTACCCATTTCAAACCAAAAATTTATATTGTTCGATTACCTTTGCGGGACTTATGGTAGAATTACTAAGAACGGAAACTAGCTTAAAATAAGTGAACTCTTATTTCGACTTGATTACTTTGGGGTCTTTATACCTCCAAATAGAAAGTTTTTCATTTTTGATGTCAAATCGATTAAATATTTCATCCCAAAGTATTTTATAATAGCTTAGAATATTTTTCTCGTTTTTTTAAATGAGTTTTGTTCAATGTGTGTGTTATGATGTTGAACTTTAAAACTTTCAGTACTTCTAGTAACTTTTGTACACATGAAAGATATGAAAAGGTATGGTAAAATGGCATGGTGAATTGCTAACTTTAGTTTTACTTGTGGGGAATCCTAAAAAAAGTGTCACGGACTGAAAGGTGGTGGCTCGGTGGCACAGCCTAAAAAAAAGTGGCAATCTGACACTAAAGTGGCACAGCGGCAACGCTGCAGGCTACCAAGAAGATGCTTTTCGGTTGAGAGTCGCTGTGTTATCGTGTGCCAGATAACGGTGGTTGCGACCGAGAAGTAGCAAATATTCATCGCGATCGTACGTGGCAGACGTACTAGGCAATGGTGGTTGCGACCGAAGGGTTGCATTGGAAAAAACCCAAGTGCAGATCCATCATCCATCATGCCAAATTTGTGAAGGTAGCGGTGCTTAAATTCGGTAAGGCGACAGCAGGCTAGTGCAGCAGCAACAATCGGTATATTATTATTATTATTATTAAAAGCTTTATTTGCCAATTAAAAAACAAAAATTGTTTGCAGATATATAGTTAATGGTTCTGTTTGCATTATTTAAGTTAATATAATTTTTAAAAGTTTTTACATATATTCAAAGTTAAGTTAAGTAATGTTTTTTAAGTTAATAATAGTTAGATAGATTTATGTTGATCTGGCGTAAGCCTCCCCTATTGCTGCCCATAGATTTCTGTTCTTTCCGTCATTATACCAGTTGATTTTGAATTGTTTAAGATCGTCTTCCCATCTCTTCTTTGGTCTACCTCTAGGTCTTATTTCGTCTGGTGGGGTCCATTTTGTTAAAATTTTTGTCCATCTGTTGACTTGGATTCTCGAAATGTGACCGGCCCAGCTCCATTTAAGTTGTTTTATTCTTTGAGTTCCGTCTGTTATGTTAGTTCTTCTTCTTATATCTTTGTTTTTAATTTTTTTAATTGTCCTTATGTTAAGTAGTTTTCTTTCCATTTTACATTGACAGATTCTTAATTTTTCAATAGAATTCGATGTTAGTCCCATTGTTTGTAAACCGTCAAAATGTCATTACAGGAAGTATTGTTGAATCTATGATGTATTTTTGTGTGTCTTTTCCAATTTTTGCATCTAGAATCTGTTTAACGTTCCAAAATTGTTTCCAGCTATTATATGTATATTCTTCGATTTTTTTCCTTTTCTTCCTGGTTATCAAATGATTTCAGTTGTCCTAAATAAATGTAGTCATCAGTATACTCTATTTTATTATTTTGAAGCAAGATTTCCTTTCTTATATGATTTGTCATGGCTTTAGTTTTGCTAAGATTTAATAAGAGTCCGTGGATTTTATATATGTACATCTGCAAGTTTGTTCACCATTTTCCTCTGGTTTGTCTGATAGAAGAACAATGTCATCTGCAAATCTAAGATTATTCATTTTCTCTCCCCATATATTTAATCCAAATTTATTTTTCCAGTCAAGTCGACAAAATATTTCTTCTAGTACCGCTGAGAAAAGTGGTGAAGAAATTGGGTCTCCTTGTCGTACTCCCCTTTTAATGTTAAATTCTCGTCCCATTTTGTCAGTTTTAATTTTTGCAGTATTGTTGTTATAAATGTTTTTGATTGTCTGAACAAATATTGGATTGATATTTTGATTCGTCACTGCTGCCCAAATGCTTTTATGTTCTATCGTATCAAAAGCTTTACTAAAGTCAACGAATAAAAGATAGAGAGGTTTCTTGTACTCATTAAATTTTTGTATTAGTTGGTCTGTAAGTGGTCAGTAGTTGAAAATCCTTCTCTAAATCCGGCTAGCTCTCTTGGCTGTTTGTCATTTAGTGATATTTTTAATTTTTTGTATAATGCTTCTGAGAAAAGTTTATACACTGTCGATATTAAGCTGATTGGTCTGTAATTATTTATATCTTCTTTGTCTCCTTTTTTATATAATAATGTTATGATGCTTTGTTTCCATTGTTTTGGTATCTGTTGAGTTTTAAGAATGGCGTTGAAAAGTTTTGTCAGAAATGGTGTGACAGTTTGTTTTCCGAATTTTTAAATTTCTGCCTCGATACCATCACTGCCTGAACTTTTCGTGCGTACTTTTGTGTGATTTCCATTTCGTTGAAAAGTATCGAATCGTCATCAAAGTTGTTGTCAAGGAAAATGTTGTTGTTGTCTGCTTCATTGTTTGTTGATGAAAACAGGGATTCGAAGAAATCTGTAGCTGTTTTATTTATATCTATCCTTTTGGTGAGTCTTTTTGTATCATTTCTTATAGAAATGATCAGGGGCGAACGCAGGGGGGGGTTTTGGGGGTTGAAACCCCCCCCCCGAAATTTGTGAAATAAAAAAATAACCACTAGTTTTTTAAAACAAAAACCAAAATATAAAACATGGAAACATAAAATTCATCTGAAAATTTCATTCTGTCAACGAAAAAATCCCTCCAAATGCGGAAGCCATTTCTTTTCTATCGATAAGTAAATTTTCAGGTATTTCACACGTTTTGGAATGACTTTTTGGTTTTGGTATGTTTTTAGCATGATCACCCTCTTCTAGTGTAGTAAATTTGATATGTTGATGTGGAGGTAGTATTGGGTCGTATACAACGGGACCTGCGATAGAAATATATGAAAATTCACTTTCTTACTTACTTGCAAACACATCGCATTTGTCGCTTCAAAACTAACGGCAGTTGCGATCGAAACACATCGTATCGGTCACTCCAAAGCTTACGGCAGTCGCTACCGAAATCTACGAAAATTAAAATTTTCATCACACATACTAAAAGCCAGTCGCTCTGACTCTGTATAAGAATGCGATCGACAACGGCAACTAGGAAAGGGTATACTTATGTATGAATAAGCATATGCATACCCATGAACATTGCTTGAGTATGCCAAACGATAAACTGCCCAACAACTTTATAAACACCTTAAATGTTTGCGATTCGTCCCTATATAAAACAGTTCATTATTTAATGCAGATCGGTGCACCACTTCCGGTATCCGTGGCTTCAAGCAAGCGATCTTTTTCATGTCTGCGCTGATTAAAAACTTATCTGCGAGGAAGAACCAGCGAGGAGCGACTGAACGGTTTGATGTTGCTGAACATCTATAGGAGTATTGAGGTTGATTATTAGGACGTTATAAATATAATGGCAAAAGTTCCAGCGCGCATTGATTTTATTTTATAAAATACTAGCTGTGCCCGCGACTTCCTCCGCGTGGAATAGTGGCTTTCGAAAGCATTTTTAATTTTTCAGTAACTTCTTCTTTTCATTTCCGGCGTTACGAGTAGTGATCTTGAAGCGATCACAACTTTCCACTTTTCTGCTTCACACTAGTGATCCGCCTGTGGGGTACGCCGCGTTGAACTCAGAAAGCGTCGGCAAGCCTCCCGGTTTTGGATTGTTCCATGTCTGAGGCCAACCAAATGCTGCTGTTTTTGCATTTGCTTGTACCAGGAGTGTTTTGGCCTGCCTTTTCTTTTTCGTCGCGAATTTGTTGAATCGTTGTACGATATTGCCTTTTGGACGGGGTTCTGAGGATCTCTCCTTTGAACATGACAATACCAACTGAGCCGGTCGTGCTGAATTTTGTCTAAGATGGTACTTTTGACATGAAGGCTTCCACGGATCTTAGTACTTCTAATTCGATCAAGCTTTGTTGCTCCTGCTGTCATCCGAAGCATCTTCATTTCGGCTGCCGTCAATTTGCTCTCATACTTTTTGTACATTGTCCAACATTGTGAACCGTATGTCAGAGCTGGACGGACAACTGCTGTGTAGAGTCTTCCCTTCAGCTTAGGGGGCATTTTTCGATCACAGAAGATAGCGGAGTTTTCTCGCCACTTCATCCACCCTACGCTTACTCGATGATTGATGTCGTCATCACAAGTTGCTTCACTATTGATCATAGATCCCAGATATTTAAACTTTTCACACTTGGGAAGCACATTTCCATTCAAATAAATGTCTGGAATAGGCTTGTCTGGATCAGAAAAAGGGCAGCACAGGTATTCAGTCTTTTTAGCGCTAATACGGTACCCATTTCCTTCCAGAACATCAATCCAAACGTCAAGTGCTCGTTGCAGGGATGTAGGATCCTCGCTTATGATGGCTCCATCGTCAGCAAAGAATAATTGTTGTACTTTATTGTCCGTTACTTTTCCTTCGAGCAAATAATCCAGAACAGCAATAAAGAGCAGTGGACTCAAGACACTTCCCTGATGTACACCTGCTGTTATTTGGAATTCTTCGGTGACTCCAGCTGGGCATCCCACTTTTGTAACTGCTCCCTCGTACATGTCCATAATTATTCGCACATAGGCTTCAGGAACTCCTCGGTGTCTGAGGGCCACCCATATCAGATCTCGGGGTTGTCGATCGAATGCTTTTTCGAAGTCAACCAACACAATATGCAAATCCTCTAAGGCATCTCGGTGTTTTTCCATAATGATCCTTATACTTTGGGTTGCGTCTGTAGTTGACTTACCCGCGACAAACCCGCATTGGTCATCAGACAGCCTTATTATTTTCCGCAGTCGGCTATCCAAAACCCGCTCAACGATCTTCATAGTGTGGGACATCAACTTGATGGAACGATAGTTGTCACAGCTTCTGGTATCTCCCTTTCCCTTGTACATTGGAAGAAGAAAACTTTCCCTCCATTGATGAAGCAAACTGTCACCTCTTATAAGTTTGGAGATGAGAATCGTGAGCCATCTCAACCCGATGTCTCACATATTTTTCCAAAACTCATATGGTACCTCGTCTGGCTCAATCGCTTTGCCTTTTTTGGAGTTCTTAACTGCCTTCCTAACTTCTTCGACTGTGACGTCGGATACTTCCGTAAAGTTAGCTGCAGCTGTTGGAAAGTGGCGCCGAGGAAACTGTTCATATTCAAAAGATCATCACAATACTGTCGCCACCTGTGAAGAATTTTGTCGTCATCCACAAGTAGCAGTCCTTGAGCATCATTTATGAACTTCGGCGAACGAATCTCCTGCGCATTTCTCCTTCTCTGAGCGGCTATTTTGAAAATGGTTGCTCCCTTATTCAAGTTGCTTTGTCTTAGCTCTTGGATTGCCTGATTTGCTTCAGCAGCTGGGGCAGAAATCTCTTCCAGCTCTCGATACAGGCCCTCCGTGCTTTTTGCTTGAAGTTGGGCGCACTTTTTCTTCGCTTCTTTTCTGCAGCTCTTGTATTCCATTTTGAAACGCGCTTTTTCATTTGTATTTCTTGAGGGGCACTTCGACCAAACTTGGAAAGCTGCTTTCTTCTTTCTAATCGCTGCTTTCTTCTTTCTAATTTTTCAGTAACTTATTGTTATATTATTTTACTTAAGTACATACATTTTTGCACACGATGTTCTTACTTTTTTCATCTTTTGCCAAATAAAATTGTTTTGCCGTAAGTACTTCCGTTCCCATGACAATAATGGAACAAAGAAAGCAAAAACAGACAGATTTAATTTTGAAATATTAGGAACGACTCCCGTTCCCGTGGGAATATGGTGATCGTTCTCATAGGAATATGGGAATGAGTTAAAGTTTATGTTACTCGCTCGGGGATAGTGTAGCATTCTAACGGTGGAAGAATTTTTGAAATCGGTGCAGTAGTTTCTAAGTTCTCGATTACGTTCCCGTTCGTTTTAGGAATTGGGATAAAACATAAAGTCTATGTCTTTTCTCATGTCTTAGACTACCTCTGCATTTAAACCTACTTTTGCATTTAAACCTAGTATAAGTTAGGATTGTTCCTAGCAAATCCATACAGAGTATAAAAAAAGCATAAAAATATTAAGAACAAATTGTTCGTGAATATTTAATATATTTTTTCAAACCCCCCCCCGAAAAATTTTTCTGCGTTCGCCCCTGGAAATGATCCATTCTTTTCCATCATCACACAAAAATTGTTTTGTCTTTTTTATTGATTTTGTATTTTCTAATATGTCTTTCACCTTCGATTCGTTGTAGTTTTGGATATCTGTTTTTGACTGTAATTTAATTGTTTTTCTTAATTCTTTCAGTTCTTGTGTTTCATGTGCTGTCAGATTGGTTTTTGCTCTCAATTCTTCTCTTTTGTTTATCATTATTTTTGTGTTCTGTGAGATTTTTTCGACTTTGGTGTTCCTTGGTTTCATTATAGTGTCCTTTGCTGAAGTTTTTATGATAGTTTCGAAGATATCATAAATGTTTTGAATATTTTCTGAAGTGTAAGTGGTGTTTATTATTTCATTTATTTTTCTTCCAAGTTGTATGTTATACGTTGTTTGTTGCTCTGAAGTAATTTCTCTAGGTGTAAAATATTTCTGATGATTCCTGTTCATAGTTCTGTGGTTGATTTTGATTTTTGCGCGTATCATCCTATGGTCACTATCAAACTTTAGCGTGGTTATCGTTGAAACGTCCATGATTGTTTTTATTTTATTTGTCAGTACTAGATCCATTTCGTTTTTTGTTTTATTATCTGGAGATATCCAAGTCCATTTGAATTTTTTTTTTTAAATCTTCTTAAAAAATGAGATTGCAAATGTCAGATTAAGTTCTCGTAGCCATCTAAGTAATCTGTTTCCACGTCTATTATTATTAATATTACTATAAATTCTTTATTATGTTTCTCGATAAATTTACAATTTTTAATTAAATGTTACTTAAGAATAATAGCATGGCAAAAATTTTGCCGTCTGCCTCAATTGACATGTTTCGAGTTTTACATTAAAAATTAGAAGGTTGAAATTTAAGTCTAACTAATAACAAAAGAAAAAAAAAAAAGAAAATTAAAAACATACATATACATATGTATTTAAATAGTTGGTCACAATATTTGTATTACGTTATTGTAAAGCTGTTCCGGTAATATAAGGCGTGATTAATGAAGAGACAAAGGGTTTTCCAACATAAATAACCATTTAAAATCTGCTTTGTATCTTCGCGTGTAAGAATGCTCTTTTGAAAATAATGACTGCGGATTTCTTTTAAAATAGGACATACAGCTAAAAAGTGGAACACATCTTCAATTTCATTCTGGTTACACAAACTACATATCGGATTAAGATCAGTTCTATGTGGTTTATAATTTAAATTGAGCATTTCCGTCCTCGCTTTAAATATAAGACTCATCTGGTTGAGAGAAAGCTTTCCACTAAAATAATTTCTACTATGCAGCACATGACTTAATTCCCTGTAAATAAGCCTGGTCGGGGATGTCTGAGCTCTGTTTAAATTTTGCAGATATAAAGAGTCGTCTATTTTTGCTATACATCGATAGAAAACATCTCGCCAATTTACTAAATTCAGGTTACTAATATTGAAGTACATGCTGTGACTATTTGCCAGCTCAAACCATTCCTTAAACGGAGATAAACGCTGTTGGATCGCATAGTTCATGACTTGTTTTTGAAGATTTGAATCCGATCTGTTCATGACCCTAATTATGTAATCCGCATTTGCCTTCAGATTTTTAAGATATATTTGTGAGATACCAGATTCAACGTGAATAGCATACGTAGGAGTTGATTCAGCTAGTTTAAAGATACGTTTAAAAAAGAATCTTTGGATTGCTTCAAAATCGTCAATATTTTGGTATCCAAACACTTGATTTGCATAACACAGACATGTTCTAATGGTTGCATCAAAAACCCTAAACTTGGCAGAAGCATTAACATCTTTGTTTGAAAAAAATTTGCTCCACATAAGATTAATTGCAGTTTTGGCTGAAGCACACTTTTCTTTTATATGGGGACGAAGGTCAAGATTGTATGTTATTAAGAGCCCTAGATATTTGTATTGGCTAACAATTTCCAAGGCTTCTTGCTCCAAAAACCATTTTTCTTGTGCAGTTCTACGGCGCGGCGTTGAGAATTTTGAAATATCATTATTTTAGATTTAGCGGTATTAATACTGAGATCCCATAAATCGCAAAATCTTTTTAATTTGTTTATCTGTAACTGCAAAGCATTAGGGGTTTCAGCTAGAATTACAACATCATCCGCATATAAAAGCATTTTTATTGGCGTCTCACCAAACATTATTCCTCCAGGGAAATCTTTAGATATGTCATCAATAAATAAAGCAAATATGATAGGACTCAAACTACACCCTTGAGGGACACCAGAGCTTGTACCAAAAAAATCGGACATTTTGCTACCATTCCACACTGCGGCAGAGGTTTCTGTAATAAGGAGTTTGTATAGGTTAAGGAATTTAGTCGATATGCCCAAGGTTGAAAGCTTATATATTAATGATTTTCTGTTAACCGTATCAAATGCTGCTTTGAAACCCACAAATAACGCATACAATTTCTTTTTATTATCCAAAAATCTTTTGACAATACTTGTAAGAACAAATAAATGATCCACTGTAGACAGCCCTGTACGAAAACCAGCTTGGTAAATACTAAGGAGATTATTCTCTTCAACCCATTTTGTCAACCTTTGGTATAGAATATGGATGAATATTTTCCTAAGACATGGTAAAATAGAAATACCTCTGTAATTTTCGGCTAACTGCAAATCCACTTTTTTAAAAATTGCACAGATCCAAGCTCTTAAAAACGAATTTGGAATCAATTCTTCTTCAAGAAGCTTATTAAAATATTTACAGATATGCTGCAAAAAGAGTTCACTTGAATATTTATAAAATTCAACAGGAATACCGTCGATCCCCGCAGATTTATCATTTTTCATGCGCTCCAAGGTATTTTTCAACTCAAGAAATGTAATATGCCCATCCAATTCAGGAGTTAAGACTAGAGGCATTGCATAATGGAACAAATGGCAGTCAGTTAGCGGATTCAGTAGTATTTTGAAGTGATCGGCCAGTTTTTCAACCTCTATACTTGCGGCAGATACAATTTTACACCCTCCAAGTATACGCACCTTTCTCCAAAATGTTTTTGAATCTCTGCAAACTGAAATGCTATTAGCAACTTTATTTATAAAGTTTTCTTTCTTTTTGACTAATAGATTTTTATATTTTTTATTAGAATCTAAGTACCTAGAGTCTTTTGAAAAATGGAGAATTGGTATTTCTAAATAAATTCAAAAAAGAAAACGATTTTTTTCGCAGTTTCCTACACTCCCAGTCATACCACTCAGCTACAAAACCACCACCATTGTTGCACTTATTCTTTATAAGAGAAGCTTGCTTAACACAATTTAAAATACAATCTAACTCTTGATCGCAGTTCCAATAATCTTGTAATGGTAGGTTATTTACCTGAGCATCAAGCCTACGCCTATATACTTCAGCACGGTTTTCTATCCACTTTATACATTTGATTGAATTATTAGGTAGTGTTGTGTCGACAATTTGAAGTATTAGAAGTAACTCCTTACCGACTGGTGGGGGGAAGTTAATATTAAGTCAAATTGTTTATGGCTCGCTGTTCTAGTAGCAAGTGAGGGGGAGAGTACGATAACTATGGCGACAAAAAATAATAACGGTTTCTGATAGAGGGGTTCAATACAAGCATTTTTTACTCTGGGAGGGGGGGGGGGTCTATCTCCCCCCGTTTAGGCGGTAGGGGCAATTTTATAAAAATTGACTTAAAATCTAAAAAAAAATATTGTAGAACAACGGGAAAACTTACAGATACAATTTATACCTTTTATGAAAGCCAAAAATTTGCACTTTATAATAAATTTTAAATGAAGTGGTTTCAATTTATAGTTTTTGAAATAACTGACTTCAAAATCAAAATTTACGAAAAAAAAATTTAAAAAACTACTTTGAGTACTATGTTTCTCGTGATTACAAATGTCAATAAAAAAAATTTTGATGTAGTTAGTTGCTTCAATAAATTTTTTATCAAACGATATAAATTCCTTTTTTCTATGTCTTATAGTTTTTGAGATAATTGAAAAATAGTAAAACTATTGAAGTATGCATTATTTTCAAAAAATTATGGAAATACGTACGAATTTACGATAATGTTAGGAGATAGACTAATGAAAGTATTAAAATTCATAAAACAGGTACTTATGTGCAATTAATTTCCGTATGCAACAGCTTTTCGCATGGCCCGCTTCGCGGGGCTCATTTTTTTAACCCTTTTTCCGCAGGGTTAAGCTGCTCATGCTAAATATGAAAATAGCAATTAATTTCCGTATGCAACAGCTTCCCGCATGTTAAAATAATGAGCCCCGCGAAGCGGGCCATGCGGAAAGCTTTTGCATACGGAAATTAATTGCTATTTTCATATTTAGCATGAGCAGCTTAACCCTCTGCGACTGACGTGACTTTTTTGTTACAATTCCACTGACGTGGTAGTCCACCAGACACCTTTTGGAAAGCTTGTATTTCAAAAACTAGACTTCTGATTATATTTTTAATCATTCCATTTTGAAGCTTAGAGTATTCTTTACTAAATTAAATAGCTCATATTATGTTAAGTAAAAAAGCACATGTAAGGTAATAATTTTTATTTATAACATAAATATCTCTTCAGAACGTACCGCTTTTATAAAAAAAAGTTTAAAATATCAAAATAAATATTTTTTTCATTCAAATTATTAAATTCTCAAAGTTAACACTCATAAAAATAATAATAATAAAATAAAATTTGAATCCATCGGTTGAAAAAAATAAAAATTAAAAATAAAAATCACAAATTTTTTTGGCAGTTTTCACAAATTGGCTTCGAGCATTGAACATAGATAAGCTTCAAACAATCACAGTAATCATTTTTAAACATTGCGACTCATTATTGATATTTAAGTGAGCCATTTAAAAAGAAAACACATAAATTATACTCTCCCAATCAGTTTTACTGACGTGTGGTCTGGGAGACACTATGAAAATAAACAATAACTTTGAGGTGGTGGTCTCACAGACACTATGAAAATAAAACAATAACACTGAGGTGGTGGTCTCACAGACACCTACCTTAATGCTGACGTGGTGGTCTCGTAGACACCCTACCTTATAAAATACACCATGAGCACGCAAAGACAGCTGACTTTACACTTACGCATGCTCGAACATACAATTGTAAGGTACTGAAAATGCACCGGTCAAATTTCAAAAATTAAGGGCGATATAACAGATTTTACATTTTGTGGTGTCTGTCAGACCACCACGTCAGTCGCAGAGGGTTAACCCTGCGGAAAAAGGGTTAAAATAATGAGCCCCGCGAAGCGGGCCATGCGGAAAGCTGTTGCATACGGAAATTAATTGCTATTTTCATATTTAGCATGAGCAGCTTAACCCTGCGGAAAAAGGGTTAAAATAATGAGCCCCGCGAAGCGGGCCATGCGGAAAGCTGTTGCATACGGAAATTAATTGCTATTTTCATATTTAGCATGAGCAGCTTAACCCTGCGGAAAAAGGGTTAAAATAATGAGCCCCGCGAAGCGGGCCATGCGGAAAGCTGTTGCATACGGAAATTAATTGCTATTTTCATATTTAGCATGAGCAGCTTAACCCTGCGGAAAAAGGGTTAAAAAAATGAGCCCCGCGAAGCGGGCCATGCGAAAAGCTGTTGCATACGGAAATTAATTGCACATAAGTACCTGTTTTATGAATTTTAATACTTTCATTAGTCTATCTCCTAACATTATCGTAAATTCGTACGTATTTCCATAATTTTTTGAAAATAATGCATACTTCAATAGTTTTACTATTTTTCAATTATCTCAAAAACTATAAGACATAGAAAAAAGGAATTTATATCGTTTGATAAAAAATTTATTGAAGCAACTAACTATGTACATCAAAATTTTTTTTAATGACATTTGTAATCACGAGAAACATAGTACTCAAAGTGGTTTTTTAAATTTTTTTTTCGTAAATTTTGATTTTGAAGTCAGTTATTTCAAAAACTATAAATTGAAACCACTTCATTTAAAATTTATTATAAAGTGCAAATTTCTGGCTTTCATAAAAGGTATAAATTGTATCTGTAAGTTTTCCCGTTGTTCTACAATATTTTTTTTTAGATTTTAAGTCAATTTTTATAAAATTGCCCCTACCGCCTAAACGGGGGGAGATAGACCCCCCCTCCCATAGTAAAAAATGCTTGTATTGAACCCTTCCACCAAAAACCGTTATTATTTTTTGTCGCCATAGTTATCGTACTCGTGCCCAAGTGAGTTTTATTCAAATAAATATTCTTCTTTTATACTAATTAAATGCTTACGCGTAACTTAGTTTAGCTTAGGAATAATATGTACACAAAAATCAAATTGCCCAATAGACAAAAATGCAATTTGTGAGAAATAATAAATTTAATATGACCTGCGTCGGTGCTGTTGAACTCGTTGTTCAGTTGTTGAAATATGATTCTGAAAAGTGTGTTCTCATATTTTAGTTGTCATCGTTTATTAGAATTTTGATTCCGAATTCATTCATATTGTTGTCACAACATGCTGGGCCCCTTAGATTGATGATACGCAAAAGTCCATGTCTTCAAAGGAAGCTTCTCTGGTTCGTCGCTTGTTAAAAGATCTCATTGGCTTGTTGAGCGATCTCATTGGTATAGCTGTAGCTTTTATTGGTGGCGTAGGCTGTTGTGCTCCTTTTCGTCTGATTCCAAACATTACGATCAAGATGATTCCAATGATTACAAAAGCATTGACTCCAAGCAGTGAGTATTGGTGAATTCGATGAGTGCTTATCTCGTTCAGTATGTATTCTTGGCTTTTTTGCAGCTTTATTTAGTCTTTTAATGTAGAAATGTCCAATGAAGCGTTCGTTGGTAAGACAGATTGTTTATCTCTTTTGAAGTTAAACGATGTTAACTGCTCAGAAAGGTTGAACGATGGTAAAAATGACGATCTCAATTTGCTTGTCATTGTTTGTTTTCCCACAACAGTCATGGTTTGGTCATGTACAATGCATCTTGCTGGCAACCTTAACATACCACTGCCTTGCAAAGTGATGGGTGCCGTGTTAAAATCACAGTTCATGTTTACTGTAACCAGATCGGGAGTACTGCTAGCCTCGATTTGATTTGATACAGTGCAGTTCTTTTTTGTCGTGTTATAATTGATTGCTCGCGATGTATAACAATTCCGGTGTTTTTCAGTTTCGGAGTAGCTTCGATTACTTTATTTGCGGTTTCGCCGGGATGAAATTTCAAAACAACTGTTGTTTTATTTGTATTGCGATTTTTGAATTCTTGTGTTTGACTTATAGGTAATTCTGCATTTTCTTGAAGCTGGAGAAGACCTTTACAAGTTTGTTTTGCAAAGTCAACTTTATTGGTTTTCCCTTCTGCCGGAAAATGAACAACAACAGTGTTTTCGGTGTCTTTTCGTGACAACATTTCAATTTGTTGCTCTAACGTTTGACAGTAGCTTTCCATGTTTGTTATTTGGTTAAACAGGTAGCCGTTTTGAGACCGTAATAACTGAAGCTCGTTTGAGACAGCAAGGACTTACTTTTTCGTAGCATAATGTCTTTCAATTTCGGGGTTAAGCACTCATCAAAAAAGACCTTTAATTGAGCAATCCATATTGTTCCAACCGATGCCATTGTTTCAACAGTGCGTTTTTTGTTCGTTGATGTATGGTCAGGCGAAGTATCTTGCAAATTTCTTTTCGATTGCATATGCAGCACTTACAATTTAAAACGATCGAATAGCCCCAATAAAATAAATCGGATAAGATCGTACCTTGTATTGCCAGTGGTCAAACCTTTGTGTATTTCGTGTGTGAACACAGACTCATTGAATGTAATTAAAGTTTCAAAAATAAAATAGAACCAAACTTTAATGTTTTAATTTAAAAAATTCAAAAGAGCGCACAAATTTTCAACCTTCTCACAACTTTGACAACTGTCAATGACGTTTTTCCACGTCTATTTCTTTGTCCATATCCGAAACGCCCAATGATATTTTCTTCACCTTCATTTTGCAAACCCAACTTTGCGTTGAAATCTCCTATGACGTACATAACTTTTGTTTTTGTTGTTTCATAAACTTGTTCAGACAGTCATAGAATTGATCGATTTCTTCGCCGGTAGCTCTATCTGTTAGGGCACATATTTGTATTACGGTCAATTTCGTGTTACTGATTTGTAGAGTGATACTACATATTCTCAAATTAAAGAAACGTATTTCTGTTTTATAACTTTTGAGATCTTTTTTGATGAGAAAGCCAACTCCGTACAGTCCTTTGGTTTCGCCTATGTAACTGAATATTCCAATGTCATTTTCATTTATTTGTTGTCCATATATTCTTGTTTCAGATAGCCCGATAATGTCCCATTCGATGCATGCTATTGCTTGTTTAAGTTCTTCAATTTTTTCGTCTGTAGATAAAGTTCTTACATTGAATGAGCATATGTTTATAGATTTTAGTGTTGATTTCTTTAAGTAATTTTGGGGGTTTAAGCCTACATCCCTCACGGTGGCAAGCCGGCTTGAGGGAGTTGTTGTTGTTGCTTGCTTTTTTTTTTCTTGGTGTATATGTGAGAATGTTTTTTTTGATCAGTTTCGTTTTCTGTTTTAAAAAGTGATTTTGGTTTTGGGGTAGAGGGGTTGTGATTTATTCTCCCTATGGTGATCAACCTTGTTGAGGGGGATTGTTGTTTTGAGGTGTTGTGATTTGTTTGTTTGTGATTGCGATCTGTTTTCTTATTTGTCGATTTTTCGGAAGTAATATTTAATGCGTAGTTGTTAAGCTGTATTTGCTATTCTAAGCTTCGTGTTTTGCTACTAGTTGGTTTTTGGCTTTCACTATTAGTTTTGTTTGATGTGTAAGTTTAATGTATAGTATCGTTTAAATTTTGTTGTGTCAGGAACTTTCTTATTGGGTTTGATGTTTGTTTTCCTTTGGGAGTAATGTTGGTGGAACCAATAATAATTGTTTTTATTTTGTTTTTGTCATTTTTCTTCATTGGGTTTGTTGGTGAGTTTTCCTGTGAGCGTGTTCTTTTTCTTGGGTTTTCCTGTTCAGTATTTATATTCTCATTCCAAACTTTTTCCATCTACTATAAGTTCATCTAGTTTAAAAAAATGCTTTTTTGCCTTGTTTTTTTGAATTCCAATAATTTTGGGACTAGTGGTTTCCTTGTCTCAACAATTGATTTAGGAAGGTCTTCCGATATATTTAAGCTGTTTGTTTTTTTTTGATAAGAGTATATTTTGTTTCTTCTCGTAGCTTTTAAAGATAAGGCGTATGGGTCTTATTTTGCCTTCGGACATTTTCCCTAAACGATAACAGCTATCGAAGTCATTTGCTGTAAGTTGAAATTGTTCGTTGCTTTTGTTAAGATTTTTAATTACCATTGAGAGCAGTTGTTCCGGAGTGTTTTCTTCCTCTTCGACTTTAAAGATTATAGTATTATTTCGCCTCATTCCTATTTCGAGTTCAGATATACGTTTTTCCTGATTGGCGCATGTAACTCCTTGTTTTTCAATTATTTTTCCTTGAGTTTCAACTATTTCTTCAAGCTTTTCAACTTTTTCAGAAAGAATTCCCACTTTCTCATCCGTATTTTTGCTAACTTTTTCAGTAGATTCACTGATATGCTTAAAAATCTCATCTTTTTGTTCCTTTAGTAGTGATTTTAAAGCATCTAGGGTAATAGCCATTTTTATTTACCTACAACTCTAATAAATACTATTTTTTACTTTTTGGGAGACGGCGCTGGTATTTTTCGGATTATTTGTGTTTGTCAATAGATGGCTTGTTATGTTATTGCCTGGCGATTGACAGCTGTCTCTTTTGACAGTTTGTGAAAGATCGTTGTGAAATCGTTGTTTATTTTGTGTTATTTATTATTTTTTATTATATATTTTTCAATAACTGTCCACTCTCTTGAGTGAAATTAATAAATAATTTTTCAAAACTCAATATATATATTTTGTTTTATTTGTGAAAATATTCATTAAATACCTCGACTTTTGTTAATTAATATATAATATAATTAATAATCGGTATATAGGGCGAGATAATTATTAACTAGACTACAGTCCATTAAGCGCATTACAGGGAAACAGTCCACTAAGAGCTGTTGAGCGGCACAGTCCACTAAGAGCAGTTGAGCGGCACAGTCCACTAACATCAGTAGAGCGGTGCACAGTCCACTACCAGTATTATGACGATACAGTCTATCATAAATTTTAGAGTATGAGCGATCAAATGTGCATTAAATTTTTAAATAAAGACTTGTCTCATTCATATATGTTAATTGTGCGTTTTGTTAACCCTTAAACTGGAAATTTCTTTGGTTTTTTCTTGTTTTGTTAAACATGCATATTTATGATTCTTCAACAAACTATACCTAACTTAAGGAACAATTAAAATTTTTCATCAAAATCGTTTTAGAATTTAAGACCAAGCTGATTAATTTTTTAGTATGTTTAAGCGGTTCAAATGTATTAAAGTTAAGGGTTCATCGGGTACGTATAAAAAAGACACAACAATGATTTGTTTAAAACCCAAGCGGAGCCGCTACGCCACTTCCCGGGCTGTTGGCGTATCCAGGCTAAAGCAACGGTTGAGTCTGTCTATCCGAATAGTTTATGTACATGTGGTGTTAACAGTTCCTGGCATGTTTTGGGTTTGACCAGCACTACAAAGTTTTTAATAGATCCGTTTTGAACTTTGCATCATTTTAGTCGCCCTGTAGCTCTGTTGACATGTTTAGATCTACAGAGGTCTTAGAAACTCCAACTCCCAAAAAACTCTTGACTTGAAGGATCTTAATGATCAGTTTACATCGTCGGGAACTAAAAGCTCTGTCTCGTTCCCAAGTACGGGCACTAATAGAAACCGTCAAGTCACAGTGGCTAGCAAAAATTTGAGTCCGCCTTCAAAGTGCAAGACATTGAGAAGCAACTCTGTCAAAGTTAATAGTCCTTCTGTCCCCATGGAACTAGTAGCCGAAGTAGTGGATCTCGGAAATAGATCGTTATCAACTAATTCCAATTCTGAACCGGAGTCTAGTGCATCTTTCAAACCAATGGACACGGTTCCAAAATCTTAATTGATTTTTGTGTCTCGACTTAGCCCAGATCTAAATACAAACTATGTTTTGCACTATCTAGTATCAAAGAAATTGATTCCTAACGAATGTTTTATTAAATGTACTAAGATAAGCAAAACTGATAACTTTGTGTCTTCGTTCAAATTGCATGTCCTTCCCTCGTCTTTCGACTCTTGGCCTGGTGGTGATCTTGTTAAAAATTTGTCCATCAACAGGAGAGTTGGAAACAAATTGGTTGCAGCACATAGTTCCGAATCTGGTAACCATAAACTTGTAGTCTTCGCTTTTCTTGTTTTTGCTGTTAGTAGATATACTGAGATACTGCCATCGGCAGCGACCGTACGCATGTAAACGGCAGCTGCATAGGTTGATTGCTGATTTCGTGTGGCACGGTCTCATTCCAACCCATAATAGGTCTTTAAAAGACTTTGGAAAAAACATCTTAGGAATTTTGGTTGATAGAGACAGCAGAAAAGTAATAGTGAAAGTATAAAATGTTTAGTTAGGTTCATGCTTTTTTTTTATTGACCTGGACAGCAAAGTGTAGTACTCCATCTACTTCGTCGAACTTTAAAGTCTGCATGACCAAGCATGGTTTTGTTGGAATGACTTTAATTACAGTTTATGAATTGGACAACCACTTGCGGAGTTCGAATTCACTCCCTCCGAGTATGTCGGATAATTGAACTCGAAGGCGAAGAAGATCTTCTTCCTAAAAACAGCTGGTGAGGCGATCATCCATATTAGAATCTTGTTAAATAACTTGTGCGGCTAATGGTTTTGAACTTGTTACCATTGCAGCCTTTTGTGGGATTTAACCGCCAGATAAGGTGCCGGATTTACTCCATAAGCGACTGTCAAGAGTCTATAATCCCTTATGTCTTATGTGGGTGAATCTCTCGAGACCATTCTCTAAACGTCGACATGTTCCCTTATCATTCATACCAGCCGGTACAGTCTGGTTGAAGTTGAGTAGTTGCGCGATGCCACCGTGGCATGATTTACTTGCTTTATGTGACCCAACTCGAAATTCATTGATGAAATTTCTGTTATTTATATTATTGATATCCTTGTTCTTGAAAAACTATCTTTCAATACAGAACAATGCTCGAACTGCACTGTCTCAAAAAGGGCAATTTGGATTGAATGGATGCCAGACAACAAAGCGGCCGTCGCGTCGCTAGTCACCATTGCGGTAATGTGTTTTTTCGTAGAACTTTTCGCACAACTTTTTCTTTTTGTTTAGATGGGTGACAGGTTTCGATTTCCCAGAATCTGTATACCGCTTTGGTTAGCTCAGCGTTGGAAGCATTAAGTAGTAAGAGGGGTGTTTACTGGTACTGAACTCGAATCAGCGACATTACCCATGAGTACCCAACCTGTGGACTACTGGGCGATTGGAGCGCCTACTGGTCCTTTTATCAATCCCGTGGAGAGAAGCAGCTGACCAGATTCTATCAAAATATCAATGTTAGCAGGGACGTGGAAGCATGGTTTGACTAATGTTAACCCCTCGATACGTGGCCGATTGCCATCCAGCAACAATAGAAATATGTAGTTGCAATAAATAGTTGTGGAATGCATAGAACATGATAAACCGATACAGTGTAAGCCAAATAACAACATGATAGTTAATTCTAACCATTACATTCTGTTTAACATTTCATCGCCAAAAATTACAATTTCAGAAGTCGAATAATCTACTTGAACATAATTACATATGACTACTGCGTAGTTATTTTTAAAAGAATACCATCGCCAAATGATCCTTTATAACTATTTCAGTAGTCGAAATCCAACTAAGTAAAATCAAATGTGGTTATTGCGCAGTTATTTTTTATAAGGATCGTATGCGCAAATGCTCTGTGAATTTCAGAAATTGTCTCTTCTCATTGGAACTGATATTTTGGAAAGGAAAGGTTTTAGTGTGATATACATACATACGTTGGACTAGTTTCTAATTTCAATTCAGTGGAAAATATTAATAAACTATTTTTTATAAACTGCAGCTACAGGCGAAGTAACTATCGTTGACAAAAAACTCTACGATCTTTTATTATCTTGGAACTTGGATTCATTGTTTATGACTTAATAAGTTTAAGTTTTTTTTTATTCAATTAAGAATGTTGCTTTAAAGTACAAACCAAACTTTGCGTGTTTTTTCAAAGATCTCGGGCTTTATTTTAATGAACTCGAATGACTTGAGCAATGATCTAAAGGAAATTGTGGAAAGCGAAAGAAAGTCCTATTAATGGAGTATATGTCGATCTAAGGGAGTATTTGATGCAGTGGCAAAAGTTCCAGGTAGATTGTTTAAAGTAGTTCATTATCTGTTTCGTATAGAAATTACGATGAGCATTTTGAAGCATATGTTAATGGTTGAAAACAAAAAAAACCTTTAGTTCTTAAGTTATCTGAGATAAATACCCCAGCACTTCACATAATGTACATCCGAATTCTAATAAAATGTTACTTAGACTTAAATATTTTTGATTTATTATCTACTTATGTCATAAGAATATTTGTGGAATAAGAACAAAATTTATAAGGTATGATGGAAAAGGTTCTGTCTTTTACTTGTATATCTCTGGTAATTTTAGGAAATATTCAGGGGAATTAAATATTAAGTGGTATTTTGAAATAACTTTTCACGTGTTTGACAGCGAAGTTTATTTTTTCTTATGAACCTTTTGAAAAGATTTTGTAAGTATAGAAAAACCATATTTTGTATTATATATATTGACATTAAATGGAACTCTTCATATTCTTCTAGAATCTTGCTTCAATATTATTTTATATTTTAGTTGGGTATTGACAAACTTAGCAATTATTGTGGTAATGAAACGTAGCTTAGTTTCACTCTAAAGAAAAATAGGCGTGTTTTTTCACAAGACTGTTATATACATAACCTCATTTTATATGCAAAGCAAAAACAACATCCCCGATAACCGATGTTATGGATAAAAGGATGGTTAAGATTTGGTCGGGGCTATATTTTAGTTATATAAATAGAATTTAGTCGAGTATCGAATGTGTTTTTCGACTTTTCATTTTTTAATGTTGGTGCGTCTAGAGACATTCATGTATCTCGAACGAAAGCAAAATGGGTGTCAGTAGGTCTGTTCAAAAATGTGTAACTGAATAAAATCGTATGCCCACTCTTACACTCCGCAATTTAGTTGCTGAAAATTTTTGAATTTTGAATTTTATGTTTCTAGAGTTAGATTTGTAAATTTATATAAAGATACATAAAACAACGTAATAGCAATTAAGAAAGTCTGTTTAGTGACTGAAATAACTTTTTACATATTTCTTTTAACATTTTTCTGT
The DNA here is from genome assembly GCA_949752695.1 of Melanostoma scalare. Classification (NCBI taxonomy): domain Eukaryota; kingdom Metazoa; phylum Arthropoda; class Insecta; order Diptera; family Syrphidae; genus Melanostoma; species Melanostoma scalare. Next base: position 5,299,988 of record OX456987.1, read on the forward strand.
GAATGTTGACATTTTTTTCAAAGGTAATTGTTAAGTATGCCATAAAAATGGTTTTATTTTTTTATTATTATTAGTTTAATTCGTTTGAAACAAGTAACAAAATCTCACATATAAATCACAATTTCATATGAATTCAACCCCAGCATGTAAACAGAGTCAAAAACACACAAGAGAAATTCCTTGTTAGCTTTGTAAACGGACCTTTTTTTGACATTTCTAAACTTTTTTTTCCACTCTATACAATTGCTTTGGCTTTTAACAAACATTTTTTGCGTTTTTATGCGAATTTGGCAAAAAAAAATTCATTTGTTGACTGTTATTGGTTTGACAACTGATCAAGAACACCAACCCACAAATAAAAAAACGAAGCGTTTTTTTTGGATATCATGTTATGTACATAACATCCTTCTGAAAAAACACGCCTAATGTTACAAAATGCTGCTCATAAAATTATATCGAAGTATAATATAATAAAATTGACATTTAAACCAATTATTTCTTGAGTTGCATAATTATTTTTGCTATAGTTGAAAACTGCTAATTGTTAATGCTATCTGGGTTGTTCAACATTATTTTTTTAAAAGTTGTTTAACTGTTACTTGCGTAATTTAAAATGACAGGAGTTAAAGTTATTGAATTACTATCTGCATTGTTGAAAGCAACTCTTTTAATTGTTATTAGGCTATTTAAGGCATAGTTAAGGACAATTATTTTGAAAATTATCAAACTACTATTTGTATAATTAAAACCAACTATTTAGTTAGAAAACTACTTTTGGCATAGTTGAAAACGACTTTTGTTAAGGTTATGTAACTTTTATTTCGTAGTTGAAAATAACTTTTCAATAGTTTTTTAAAAAATCTGACAATCAAAGTAGTCGTAAGTAACAACTTTTAACTATCAAAAATTGTAGTCACGATTCGAACTAGTAAAATAGTCAAAAATTGTCATAAATGACCACTTTTTTCTTTGAGTGTTGTGCTTAGATTGGAAAGCAATAGATAGTGTAAGGCTAGTTAAAGGCAAATTTATTAATCATCGCTTGTGATAGAGTGAAATTTCCTGAGTGTGCTGCAGAGTATGAGCCTCATAGACTCGACACGCCGAAGTGCTTTTACAACTGGGTTACTTATATCCAGAAGTCAAGCAGATAGAACATAAATTTTGATCATTCACAAGTGACTGTCGTTTGGCGATTTCTGTACAACGAAACATCAGTTTAAAATCGTCTACTGCTTGTTGGTTTTTGCTTATTATATAGCGTCCAGCGAACGACATCTAGCCTCCAAAAAGTTCTCAAAAGTTCATCAAAAGTAGCTATCTTAACATCTATCTGAGTCAGTTCCCATTCTCTATTCGTGTAAGTGTCAAGTTTGGTTACTGCAAGGTGGCAACAGGACGAACAATTGCCTTGAGAAATCGGTAATGCTCTTGTGTTTCGTCCAACAGAGTTCTGATGACAGCAGACGATTGAGCGCTTGTTTGTTTTAACGAAATATGAGAAAGAAAGCGGTGAACGCGTCTTCAAATAGTTTTCATTCCTTAGAACTTTGATTGAAGGTAAGTTACTTCTTTGCAGATAGACGGATGTCTGTGCGAGCAGCATGCGGCATAGCGCCGACCTCGTTCAGATCTTTACTGTCCAGTTTTAAGTTGGTACTCGGAACTTCTGCTCTGATTCTGAATTGAACAAAATGTTTGGTTGTTAGACTCAGATTGTGGTGAGGAGAAGGTTCACTGCTATCAATGGGCTGAATGTTAGCAGTCAGAAAAACTATTTTACAGTCAAAGGCCTACAACTCCAAGGGTTCTTGAAAGAATTCACACGAAAGTGTGTAGACTGATCACTAAAAGTTCATGTGAAAGTAAAAAATTCCCTGCGACTATAATCACTTTGCTCAAATTTTTCCAGTTGACAGAAGTCAGAGGTATTTCATTATTTAGACAGTTTGAAATCATGTGACAGCAAAGTTGGTTGTTGAATTTTAGATGGTTGTCGAAACTCAAGATTGATAATAGCCGCGTTTTATTATCACAATGATCCAATCCGGATCGGATCTTGATAAAAAAACAGCTTTAGATCATAATTTTTTTTTTATTATTTCCAGTTAGTTGCTGTATGAAATTCGTTCTTTCAAATGACATTTCAAAAGAGTTGCAAAGTTGCCCTACGAACATTTTTTCAAAGGTTAATTTTTTGTTCTTTTTTTTAGGAAAAAATGATAGTCATGCATTTAGTCAAATATACATTTTTTTGCACTTATTCTTATTAATTTCACGAATATATATTTTGATTTGTAAAACTTTTTCATTATGTCGTGAATTATACAAAATGAATAAATGTGAAGCTTCTCGCTATCTATCTAAAATATATTTCATTTGACACAGATAAAAATGTTCATATGGCAATACTGTTGTTATTGGAAATAGTGGAAATGATTCTGTCGTGTTTTAACCCGGACAGCAAAACCTTCACACATGTGAACGGGCCTAAAGCAGTTAGCGACATTTGGCTTCTGTCATTGTGCTTGCACATTCTTTCAGTTTGTCATTTCATTTCATTCATGCAACAAGTCAAATTAACATTAACTAGTATTAATAAAAGTCAAAGTCATATTATAATTTATTAATGTATTTAGATTAATCACTAACTTGAATTAAATTGTGAATAATCGTAGCAATACCAGAGTTGTTTTATTTGGCAACGTTTAACTCGGACACAACAAGTGGCGAAGAGGATGTTGTGAAGTGCAACCCACAGCCTTACATTTTACATGATTACTTATATAAAAGAGGCAACGTGAGTTTTTTTCGACGTTATGACGATCAGCGTGCAAATTGAATGGTAAATAAAGGTATGTACGTACTAAATACAAAATCACATGACTTTTTATACATAACAATAAATAAAAACTATTAACGAAAAATAAGACAAGTAAATACAATCAAAAATAATAAATTCAGTGGCATCATGGCAAAGGCTAGTGTGGATGAAACCTTACAGAAACAAGCCGAAGTTCTTCTTCAGCTGCCCACAAGAATTAACGCCGCGACTCCAGCTCAACCATCGCACGGAATAAATTTGCAACCATTCGACGATAATAATGAAGCATTCGAGTCATCTGCAAAAAAATTTAAAATTATTTGGATCTCAGAGGTTGGTCGTGCAAGGATGTAGAAGGTGATAAAATGTGTCAGGATATTGCTAAATTGCTTAATCCCTAAGTTATACCACACTTTAACATGTTTAACCGCCCCTGATAATCCAAATACGAAGAAATTTCAGGACTTGATAACCATGCTACGTTCGCATTTATGCCCTGTTCCAAGCGAAATTTCAGAGCAGCATAAATTCGCAAACAGAGTTCAGCACGAGGAGGAGTCCATCGCAAATTTTCATGCCGAGCTGAAGAAGCTTTCAACAAATTGCAATTTTGTATGCAGCAATTGCAAAAATTCAACAAACTCAACTCATTTAAGATCGCAATTTGTTAGGGGAATCCGCAATAATGATATTCGAGAGCGCCTTTTGCAGCAAGATGCTAGTAAAACTTTCTAAGATGCAATGAAACTTGCGCTATCAATAGCTATCACCCAAAATTGAAAGTAAAGAGATTCGAAATCAGAGTCAGGTCCAACAAATTAAAAATAATTTCAATAATAAAAAAAGTTATATGACTAAAACAGGTACAAATAACACAAATAAAAGTAAATCATATTCAAAATTCGACAAAATTAAAGGTAAATGTTTCAAATGTGGCCAAACTAGCCACAAGGCGAATACATGTCCACACAAAAACCTTAAATGCCATAAATGTAAGAAGAGTGGACACGTTCAAGAAGTTTGTCTTAGTGAAAAAATTGCAGAAAGTCGCGCCATTGGAATTACGAAGTAAACAAAATACATAATGAAAAATTCATAATCAACGTAAAGTAGAAGATGCGAAATGCTTGATGGAGGTGAATACGGGTGCAGCAGTGTCAACAATATCATTACAATGTCAAGAGGAATTACTTCCGAATATTAGACTCCAGCCAACTTCATTACAATTACGAACTTATATGTACGCGTGAAATAATACACCCTGTGGGTAAAGCTATAGTAAATGTTTCGCACAATAGAACAGCGGTACAATCGGATTTATACGTCATTAATGCAAAAGTAGATGCGATACTTGGCCGCGATTGGTTTCGGAAACTAAAATTGAACATTTTAGACTCAAATTCACTTGAAAGCAAAATGAGTGAAAGCAAATGCAAGAGAGAGATTGACCAAATCATAAGTGATTACAACGACATTTTCGTCGAGACCATTGGTATAATTCCAAATCACAAATGTAAATTAGAACTTCAAGAAAATATTTCGCCAAAATTTATTAGACATCGCCCTGTTCCGTTTGCGTTAAGAGATAGAATCGAAAAGGAAATAACAAGATTAGAAACAAACGGAACAATTGAAAAAGTGGAATACGCACAATGGGGTACGCCCATTGTTCCAGTGGGTAAGAAGAACGGCGACATCCGATTATGCGCCGACTATAAAGTTACAATAAACAAAGCAATCAAGGATGCTACCTACCCAATACCGACAGTCGACGATATCTTCGCTAGAATGAGCGGTGGAAATTATTTTATAACGCTGGACTTACATCAAGCTAACCTGCACATGGAAGTTGACGAAAACACCGCAATATTACATGCGATAAGTACACACAAAGGCACTTACAAGGTAAAGCGACTGATGTTTGGCGTAAAGGCGGTGCCAAAAATTTGGCAGAGATTTATGGACTCAATTCTCCAAGATATCGACGGAGTATCATGTTTCTTTGACGATATCAAATTACAAGGAAGTACATATGAAGAACTGCTTAAACTTCTAAAACAAGTTTTACAAAGATTACGTACACACGGACTACATTTAAACAAAGCAAAATGCTAATTTCTTCTTGACCATATCACATATTTGGGCCATTATATCGATAAGGTTGGTATTAAACCAACGAATGATAAAATTAAAAGCATACAAGATTGCGCTCGACCAACAAACATTCGGAAACCCGAACTTTTCAAGTTCTAGTAAACTACTACCAAAAATTTCTACCAAAATTAGCGTGTCGGTATACAACCAATGTTAAAAAAAGATGTTAAATTTTACTGGTCAACGGAATGCGTAGAAATTTTTAAGAAAATTAAAAACGAGATTACTAGTACGAAAGTGTTGATTCCATTTGATGCTAAATTACCATTGATCCTAGCTACGGATGCATCTACCAATGGACTTGGAGCAGTAATTTCTCACATCGATGAAAATCAAAATGAAAGACCCATAGCTTTTGCTTCGAGGTCCATAACGCAATCAGAGAAGGACTACTCCCAAATTGACAAGGAAGCAACTTCAATAATCTGGGGACTAAAAAAAATTTTTCCAGTATTGTTATGGCCGTAAAATAATTTTAATCACCGATCATAAACCCTTGACGAATATTTTCCATCAAAATAAAGATTTACCATCAATGTCAGCAGTGAGATTGCTTCACTACGCAAATTTCTTATCAGGTTTCGATTACGAGATTCGATATCGAAATACCAAAGACCATAGTAACGCAGATTTCCTATCAAGATTCCCAACTGATGGACCAAAAGACGAGATGTCCAAAGATGAAACTACAATTTCTCAACTTACCCAATTAGAGACTATTCTAGAAATCCAGAAAGAAATATTAAAAGATGTCTAATGCAAGCAATACTATAACGCGCTGCAAAGAGGTGAACGGTTACAGAATGGAGAACCTGAAGGGGTATTTTCTTTAGAAAATCATTGCATATTCAATGGAGTCAGAGTTATGATACCAAAAGCTCTTCAAAAAAGAATTCTCGATGAACTGCATGCCGGTCACTCGGGCATAGTGCGTATGATGGCGTTAGCACGGAGCTATGAATGGTGGAGAGGAATCTATAAGGATATCGAAGCTGTTTCCAAAAATTGTCGTGATTGCTGCAATAATAAGAACAACCCAGTTAAAGAAAAACCAAATCATTGGGAATATCCTACAACGCCCTGGCAGAGAGTCCACATAGACTATGCTGGACCTTTTATGAACTCCTATATATTAATTGTCGTTGACGCTCACACAAAATGGGTGGAAGCCATCCCTACGCCAACGATAAGCGCTACAAAAACAATTAAAATTCTTCGGGAAATTTTTGCAAGGTTTGGTTTACCGATCACCTTAGTGGCTTAGTCTCCGACAACGGGACAAATTTTGCTTCCGGTGAATTTCAAGACTTCGTGATGTCGAACGGTATCCGTCACATATTTTGCGCTCCGTATCACCCGTCTTCGAACGGACAAGCGGAAGGTTACGTTTCAACGGTGAAGGATGGACTGAGAAGAATGTTAAACGAAGATGGCGATTTGAATCGCAAATTATCCAGATTTCTAATGCAGTACAGGAAAATTCCTAACGCAACAACAAAGGTCTTACCAGCCGAACTTATGTTCAAAAGAACAATTCGTACTAGAATCGATTTAGTCAAAAATTATGTCACTACCAGAGTCAGCGACAAGCAAAGCAAACTTAACCATAAAGAACCCAGAGAATTCGAGGACGGTGAATCAATACAAGCCCGATTTTACAACAACAAGTGCTGTAAGTGGAAATTCGGGAAGATAATTTGGAAAATAGGAAGCAGAATGTACGAAGTGCAAATTGATGATGGGAAGCACACGCGCCACGTCGACCAGCTTCTAAAAACCGATTGCAGATCAACAAATGAGAAATATAATTACAATACAAACCCTTTAATTGAGATATCAAATAATAAAACCACAACAAACGATAACGAGACAAGACGTGACTCAGACGTACAACAAACAAACAGCCCCGAACCAGTACCAATCCAACCAGCCACGAGGCAAGCTCCACCAGCACCTACCATATCAACACCAGCCATTACGAGCTCACCACAAGAGATGTCAGCATCACCATCACCTTCATCAAAAGGTCAAACACCATTAGTATCAGTAAGCCCAAGGCGATTCAAGAGAAATAGTAGAGCACCAGTCCGCCTCGATTTATAAGGGGGGAAAAGTTGTCGTGTATTAATCCGGACAGCAAAACCTTCACACATGTGAACGGGCCTAAAGCAGTTGGCGACATTTGGCTTCTGTCATTGTGCTTGCACATTCTTTCAGTTTGTTATTTCATTTCACTCATGCAACCATTCAAATTTACATTAACTAGTATTAATAAAAGTCAAAGTCATATTATAATTTATTAATGTATTTAGATTAATCACTAACTTGAATTAAATTGTAAATAATCGAAGCAATACCAGAGTTGTTTTTTTTGGCAACGTTTAATTCGGACACAACTGATTCCAACGTTTTAAATGGAAAATCTCCTCTTGTGTGAAATAGAAGAACTAATTTTTAGATCACAAAAAAAAATCCAACCAAAAAGCAGGATCTCGCTTTGTTGTTGTAACGCTAATAAGCCCATGATCTGATCCGGATCAGATCAATAATAAAATACGGTTAGTGATGGTAAGCCTCTTTCATATGAAGCAAAGTTCCTAGCAAGGAGATGTAACAAGAGTATGGGATCAAACGAACGAGTATGGGTGGCAGTGATACGTACTGTGTAGTGTGTTGTTAGTAGCCATACATAAAAGTTATCAGGTTCCTGAATATTGAACATGTAAGGATTTGTTGTAAAACTTGGGCATGACTGATTGCAGTGCCGTGTCTACTCCCATAATAGTGTACTCCCATATATTATGTCAGTCTACATAAAAAGCATTTTAATTATGAAAGTGTTTGTGCTTTATAGAGAGCTCATTGGCAAGGTGTCATTCCACATGCTCTGTGGCAGACCGGATATTTGTTATGCTATGTCTTAACTGAGTGTACTGTAATGAACACCCAACATTTATACCAATTTCCTAATCGAAAACGTTTAACCGAAAACACAACTGGCAACACTATAATGGAATGGTATAAATGACAGGCATTGCTTGTAAGCCAGTGTGTGTGAGTGTAGAGATGCTTGACAGCAAATGTGGAAAACATGGAGAAGAAACTGGAACGCTCTAGATGAGTGTTGTTCTATATAAATAGGCCGCTGACGCAACGAGCAGTCAGTTTTGATTATAGAGTGATAAAGTTAAGAGTGAATTGTTATGAACAAGTGATAGTCCAAAAGTCGAGTTGAGATCGAATAAAGTATAGATACTGAATAAAAGTGGTAGAAATAAATTGAAAAGTGAAGTTTTATTTTGCGAACTAAGCGCACGTTACATTGGCGTCAGAAGTGTAAATAAAACTTATTTGATAAAAAAAAAAAGAAGAACGAATTTGACTAGTAAAGTGTAAGAAAAAAAAAAAAAGTTAAAAACAGTGAAAATGGGTAAGTTGTTGGAAGAGCTCAACTGAACTGAGCTTAAAAGTGAATTAGGTAAGCGAAATCTTTCTAGAGCGGGATCGAAAAATGAGCTCGTTCTGCGCTTGCGCAACTATTTGGAACAGCAAGGGGAAGACGCAAACACTTTTGTTTTTGAAACAGAAGTGGAGGAAGAGGAAGTAAGTGAAAGTGTAGATTTTTCTAGTATGATGAAACTTTTGTTAGAACAGCGAAACGAGCAAAAGAAGGAACAGCACAATGTTCTCGAACGACTCGAAGTACAACAAAAAAAGCTGGAAGAGCAACGAAATGAGCAAAAGAAAGAACAGCAGCATGTTCTGGAGCAACTTGAAGCACAACGAAACGAACAAAAGAAAGAACAACAGAATATTCTCGAAAGACTTGAGGCGCAACAGAATGTTTTGGAAGGTCAGAAAAACATTCTAGAAGGCAAATTGGGCAACATTGAGAAAAATGTATGTGCCCTTGACGAACGCGTTGAAGGTATGGAAAAACAGCTTTCTGTTGTAGAGAATCGTTTCGAAATCGTAGAAAGCCGATGTGATAAACAGTTCCCTGTTCTGTCCAAGGAATTGGACCAGATCCGCAAAATCAAAATTCAAGAATCTACTGGAGAGTTTTCTAAGAAAAAGGAGATGAAACCGCCGACATTTGATGGACAGTCTTCTTCGCCAGTCTACAAGAGACAATTTGAGGCAGCCGCGACAACAAATGGCTGGGATGACGAAGACAAGTACATTGCACTCTTGCTCTTAGAGGACCAGCAGCTGAATTACTTCAAACAGTTCCAGCTGGTAAGAGCGGCGATTTCAGCTCATATGCCATTTCTGATATACATTTTCAGAGGTCTGTGCGAACTGCTAGAACACGTACTCTTTCTGAAACTTTAGCATTCGCTTTGACAATTGAAGCCGCAGAACAGGTTTCTCATGGAGTACATCGACTTAGAGAAGCCATAGTCGAAGAATGCTCGTGCCAAAGAGCTGAAATACAGAAGAACCAGCGGAGCGGACTTGCAAGATGTTGGAACTGCAACAAGACCGGGCACTTACAGCGTCAATGCCGACTACCACCAATCTCAACATTGTGGAAGCAAGAGATCCAACCCAGAACAAGGTAACAACAACACCAGTGCTGCTTATCAATCCGTTTCCCATGAGGGAAACGAGTAAGAACCAACTTCGAGGGGCAGAGGCTGGTTTCTTGTATCGATGGCCCCAGAACCACCATCCAGGTCTCTCAGACCAAACGAGACAACAAAAGTCTGACTGTGGAGACTACTATTAACGGGAACAAACATGTGGCTACCATCGACACCGGTGCCACAGCATCCATAGTACGCCGAGACCTGGTAAACACGACGTGGCTTCATAACACCAATAGCTACCGTCTAAGAACTGCAACGGGAGAAGCAGCAAGAGTATATGGAGAAGTGTGTCTTAAGATCCAACTGGCCGATCTAGTGTTTACTCATCAATTCCTGGTGGCAGATATATGTGACGATTGCATCATTGGAATCGACTTTATGAAACAGCACGGAGTTATTTTGGACATCGGTAATCAAGTTTTGAAGTACCAAAATAAGGAACTTCCAATGACCTATTCGAACGACAGTACGTCGACACTGAGGACTGTCATCACGGAAGATCTGATTCTGCCTCCTTCTTCTGAAGTGTTCGTTTGGAAAATGGTCCCCGTACGATTACTAAACACCAGACCGTACGATGTAACGTTGAAGAAAAGAGAAGTCGTTGGACGTTGCGATTCGGTTGCAGCAATTACGAAGATCACAGACGAAGCCCCGAGAAAAACTATAACTCCGGAGGAGCTCAAAACAATCAGAGCTAAAATACTGTATTCATCCAACCTTGTTCACCAACAAACAAGGATGGCTGAAAATCTCCTACAAGAGTACACTGACATCTTCGCATCGAAAAAGGGACAATATGGTAGGACACAGTTGGTGCAGCATCGCATCAACACAGGAGATGCAAGACCGATTCGTCAACCCGCAAGACGCCTTCCACTGGCCAAACAAGGTGAGGTTGAGGAAATGATAACAGCAATGAAGAAGGACGGTCTTAATGAAAATTCCAAAAGTCCTTGGGCTTCACCAGTGGTGCTAGTGAAAAAGAAAGACGGAAGCACTCGTTTTTGTGTGGACTACCGAAGGCTGGATGATGTGACTAAAAAGGACAGCTATCCCCTGCCGAGAATCAGTGATACCCTGGACGCTATGGAGGGATCCCAGTGGTTTTCGACGCTGGACTTGAAGAGTGGATATTGGCAAGTTGACATCCACCCTGATGATCGGGAAAAGACGGCGTTTTCTACAGGTAATGGGCTCTGGCAGTTTAAAGTTATGCCGTTTGGGCTATGCAACGCTCCGGCAACATTCGAGCGTTTGATGGAGTGCGTTCTTCTAGGACTGACGTGGAAAGCGTGCCTTGTCTACTTGGACGATGTCATTGTTTACGGGAAATCATTTGACCAACATTGCAAGAATCTAAAAGCCGTGTTTCAGAGACTTCGAGAGGCTAACCTTAAACTGAATCCAGAAAAATGTGCACTTTTCAAAACCGAAGTTAAGTATTTGGGACACATCATCTCTTCCCAAGGAGTGAAGACTGATCCTGAAAAAGTTGACTCCGTCAAAAATTGGCCAACACCACAGGACAAACATCAACTCCGAAGCTTTCTTGGTCTTGCCACATATTACCGACGCTTTGTTAAGAACTTTGCTGGAGTTGCAAAAAGTTTGCATCAGCTCACCGAAAAAGGGAAGCAGTTCAAATGGTCAGGTGAGTGTGAAAAATCTTTTCAGGAACTCAAATACCGCCTCTGTAACGCTCCAGTGCTGGCACATCCAACACCTGGCAAAACATTCATCATCGACGCAGATGCAAGCAACGTTGGAATCGGGGCGGTACTATCCCAATTGCATGATGGCGAAGAGAAAGTGCTGGCATATTACAGTAAGGTCCTCTCGAAGCCTGAAAGAAACTACTGCGTGACCAGAAGGGAACTGCTAGCTCTTATCTTAGCAACAAAGCTCTTCCATAAGTACATCTATGGACAGAAATTCCTTCTGCGGACAGACCATGGTGCTCTGAACTGGCTGTTGAACTTCAAAAATCCAGAAGGTCAAGTCGCAAGGTGGATAGAAAGACTGCAGACTTATGATTACCAGATTCAACACCGCAGAGGAAAGCTGCACTCAAACGCCGACGCATTGTCCCGAAGACCTTGCAAAGAGGATTGCAAGCATTGTAGGCGGCAAGAAGACAAAAAAAATACTTCCCCTCAGCGACTAAGAGCTGATCCCATATGCGGATGGAGCAATGAGGAAGTGAGGACCGCTCAACAGGAGGATCCAGATATCGAACCCATTCTCACATGGAAAGAAAATAAAGAGAAACCTGAATGGGGAGACATTTCTGACAGGAGTCCAGTTCTCAAAGCCTATTGGGCACAGTGGGACTCACTATATGTGCAAGAAGGTGTCCTTCGTTGAAGATGGGAGTCCGCTGACGGTAAATGACATGTGATCCAGCTGATCGTACCGCAATCGAAAGTCAGTGAAGTTCTTCGGGAGATGCACGACGGACCTTCTGGAGGTCACTTGGGAGTTAACAAAACACTGGAGAAGGTGCGACATCGGTTCTACTGGTTACATGCTAGAGATGACGTGGAGAAGTGGTGCCGAACATGTGACAAGTGTGCTGCAACCAAAGGACCTGGTAGGAAGATTCAAGGTAAGATGCATCAGTACAACGTTGGATCGCCTTTTGAGAGGATTGCAGTAGATGTGGCTGGGCCTTTTCCAGAGACAAACGCTGGAAACAAGTACAGTCTGGTTGTAATGGACTATTTTAGCAAATGGCCTGAGGCGTATGCCATCCCAAATCAAGAAGCCAAAACGGTGGTCGACCAGATTGTGTTTAACTGGGTGAGTAGGTTTGGCGTACCTATGGAACTCCATTCCGTCCAAGGCAGGAACTTCGAGTCAAACATCTTCCAAGGAGTGTGCGGACTACTTGGCATCAAGAAGACGAGAACCACACCGCTTCATCCACAATCTGATGGGATGGTTGAAAGATTCAACCGGACCTTGAAAGAACACCTCACCAAGGTCGTAGGCGACTACCAAAGAGACTGGGATAGGCACGTACCGCTATTCCTGATGGCCTATAGAAGTGCAGTACATTGCTCGACAGGACAAACACCATCTGTCATCCTGTTCGGGAAAACCATGCGGCTGCCCAGCGAACTTTAATTTGGATGCCCCACAGAGGAGCCACAGGACACGAACGAGCATGTGGATGACCTCAAGGAGAGACTCGCTGACATCCATAAAAGAACAAGGGAACGGATGAAAACCTACAGCGACCGGATGAAGACACGGTACGACACAAAAGCGAAAACGGCAGGAATCCAAGCAGGAGATCGTGTGTGGCTATATAATCCTCATCGTCAAAAGGGATTGTCACCGAAACTTCAGAAGAACTGGGAAGGTCCTTATACTGTTGTCACGAGGATTAACGACGTGGTTTACCGCATCCAAAGAGGATTAAGAGGCAAGTTAAAAGTAGTTCATTGTGACCGGCTGCATCGAAATAGTGGCGAGGCTGCAGATGGAATTATTCGGGACGAACAATCTTAAGGAGGGGGCAGTGTAATGAACACCCAACATTTATACCAATTTCCTAATCGAAAACGTTTAACCGAAAACACAAATGGCAACACTATAATGGAATGGTATAAATGACAGGCATTGCTTGTAAGCCAGTGTGTGTGAGTGTAGAGATGCTTGACAGCAAATGTGGAAAACATGGAGAAGAAACTGGAACGCTCTAGATGAGTGTTGTTCTATATAAATAGGCCGCTGATGCAACGAGCAGTCAGTTTTGATTATAGAGTGATAAAGTTAAGAGTGAATTGTTATGAACAAGTGATAGTCCAAAAGTCGAGTTGAGATCGAATAAAGTATAAATACTGAATAAAAGTGGTAGAAATAAATTGAAAAGTGAAGTTTTATTTTGCGAACTAAGCGCACGTTACAGTACCATGCAGTCCCGAGAAAAGCCCTTGGTGAGGTTTGTGGATGCAGATTATGCTACCAATGAAGCTGAAAGAAGATTCACGAGTGGTCTTTTATTCAACGTTTTCGGCAGCAAACAAGCAGGAGGTTGTAGCATGTTTCACTAACCATCTACTAGCGAATATGTTGTATATGAGTTTTTGGCCGATCTGGTTGTTAATGTTGACAGCATACCCACTTTAAGAGGCTAGAATCAGACTTATAAACAGTTGAAAAGAAGCGGGTGAAGCATATTGATGGCAAGCGTCTGTTATTCGGCGAAAGATTGAGGAAGGTGATATGAAATTGCAGTATATAAACAAGAAACAACAAGGAGCACATATACTTATGAAGTCGTTACCTAAGTCACAGTTCCAATAACTGGTATAAAAATTAGTACTAGTGCATCGAGAAGGGCTGTAGTAGATTACGACGTAAAGGAGCGATGCATACATAGCTTAAATAATATACATAAATGAAAAAGAGATTAAAGAAACTGAATGATGAAGGAGAAACAATGCATTGAAATGTAATTTAAGTAAGAACACGAAATCAAAGGTATAGGTCTAGGTTCAGCAAGTAAATAAATAGTTTCTTAAATATAGATACCGCGTTTTTTTTATTTATTTAAACATTTACAGGTATTGGAGTCAACTATGAAAAAAAAAACTGAAGTATCGTTCTCATAGACACGTCCAATGAAAAACCCCAGTAAAAGCTTGCCCAGCTATAATTTTTCTGAAGGTTCAGATTTTGTTCAGCAAAATTGATTCATCTAGCCTTCATTTACCAGAAAGAACTACGAATGTTACGAACGTACACAAAAAGAGGTTTAAAAGAGATGAAAAAAACAACAAGTTATTTTTTTACTCATTTCTCCTTCCGCTATGTGAGTTTTGATAGCGGGAACTTGTCGCAAACAAATAGCAATATCGATATGAAATCTTCACATTGATCAAGTTTGCCTTAAAGTTAAGACTAGATTTTAAAAAAAAGTTTATTATACCACTGTAGGTTTCATTGACTTTTTTAGGAACCCAGAAAATATTTTGAATCAGAGTCCTTTTACCTGTGCATTGGAACACCGATATAGATCATTTTAAGTTATCATTTATAATCCAAGAACTCTTCATAAAACTGAAAGGAATATAGGTACTCGGGATTCATTCGCTTCAGTGAATTATATTCCAATTATTTTAGTGATTCATAATTAATTCAGAAAATATTCATTTAAGTGAATATAAGAAAGTATATATACCTTCACTTTAATGAAAAATGTTTGGATCATAGATTTAAAATGATTCATATCAGTGTTCCGCTGTAAAAAGACTCAAAATAAGTCACTTCTGAATTCAATTAAGATCGTTTTCTTTAATTTTGTGATAAATTTGTATTTCATTTCTCTGGAGTGAGAATTTGTATCTCCGATTTCTATGGAGCTAACAGCTTTGTCTCTTTTTATCACGTTTATGATACCTCTACTCGAATATTTTAGCCAAGTTTGGTGTCCTTATTGGCTCACACACACGAGACGGATCAAAGCCAGAACCAACAGATTTCTACGCAATTATTTTCACTGATTCAGTCTTAACTACATCGAAACACAAAGTAAAAAGTTCTTAAAAAAGTGAAATAATATTCCCAATCAAAAACAAATGTTTCTTTACATCTCAGTTTTAAAAAGTATGTTTGAAAAAGATAGCTCACGTTGAAGCTTCGACTTTGATCAATTCTTTGAAAACAAACAAACAATAAAAAAAAAATTGTTTACTTTTCTGAAATGTAGCGCTATCAATGCTTAACTCTTGTAGTTTTTATAACAAAACCTCTCTAAAAATGGTAAACAAACTCTCAAATTTTAAAGTTACCTGAAATTCTATCGAATTTATGGAACATGATCCATAAACCCAACTCCCGAAAATTTTACGGATTTTGTTTAAAGTCTTATACAAATTTTTCTTACTTGACAAATTGTTTTTTGTTTAGAAATACATATTAAACTGTCAAAAAGCCTTACAGAGTTTTTCTTATATTGACAACTAGCGCCACGCAGTAATATATGTTTACTTTGAAGTCTTTCACTTTGCTCATATATTTCTTTTTTTACTTTATGTTTCGATGTAATTCAGGCTTGATAATAATCCTGCTATTAAGAGATTATTTATTTTGGATTAGATTATGTTTTTTCAGTCATTCATTCCAAATCCAAAATTCGACATATTATTACGTTGAAAAAAAAAAATAATAAAATAATTTTAAAGAGAGCTCAAAAAAGTAGAAGAAGTAATAAAGATTTCAAATTTAATTAAGAACAAAAAAAAAAAAAAAAAATAGGACGGAAGATTCAGTGCTTACAGTTGTCCGCCTGAAATTTCTTTCAGTGCTGCTGCTCTCGCGGCTAGTTCTTCAACTTTTCTTTGTTGCGTAAGTTCCTTTGCCCTTTCAGTCCATATAAGTTCCTTCAGCTTTTGAAAACTTCCTTGATGAACAAGATTCTGATTGTTGCTGTTTGCAATTCCATACGGAGTGCCACTAAATCTGTATTGCATATACCGCCTAGGTCCAACCCCACCAGATACTGATGGAACAGCTGATCTACTCTCTGAACCATACATTCTTGGTATATCGTCGAATACACGCGTGCGTACTGGTAGTCGTTGGAGGACAACAGGCTCTCGGCTAATCACACGCCCAAAAACTGGTCGTGATGGTTCTCTATAGTTGGAAACCATTCGGGATCTGTATATATTGACTTAGCGTAAGATAAATTATTTATTTAGATTCTAATATACATTAACTTACCCTATACCACGCCCAGACTGATACATAGGTTCCCACACATTATATGCAAATGGATCACGATAGGTGGGTATTTCATTTGACATTTCAGCAGCACGAGATTGTCTCTTTGAGAATCTAGAGAGAGTAAGCAAAAAATTTTAAGAGTTAAAATTCTAGTTGATACCTCCAGCAAGCACATAAATAAAATTATAATTGGCCCTAAGGATGGTTTCCATTTAGACGCTAATAGCCTATTCCCACCAAAAACGCGGTTTTTGTAAAAAATTCCAGAAACTTAGCAAGTTTCCCCATACATTTTTCTTAAACGACATTTTTTCATAAACGAAATGTGTTCATGTCGTTTTTGATAAAATTCATAGGAAAATTAGTGGTGGTTATACAGGATAGAGACTATTTTGTGTGTTTAATTCGTACAACCAAAACAGCTGTCACTTCCAAGCACATGGATTTTAACAGTCGTATTTATAAAATTTGCTTAGAACATCCTTAGACAACTGTCCAACTAGACGGTGTCTAAAGAGTTGGACAACCCTTAGCCAATTTCGTATTTATAAATGCATTCCAACAGTTGTCTTAACAACCCCTCAAACTGTCAACTTCGAATGAAAAACTAACAAGTGGCGTTCATGATGTATCCGTGCAGTACCAGTTTTTGTGTTTTGATATACGAGTGCAACAACTAAATGACTCTGAAAGAGTGAGGCGTAGCACTTGAACCAGACCAAAAAAGCAGCTGATTTGACTTTGAGTTAAAGCTTTTCCAAGTCTCATAAAACGATGAAATTTGTGCAATTTATAAATTTAATTGTTGAAAGTAGTATTTTTGAACCTCAAACTACTTATTTTTTTCGATCTTAGAGCTCTCAACAGTGTTTTATAACATGTTCAACAAAATTGTTTTTTTGCTGTAGCAAATGCCACTTTAGCCATAGTTTAGACAACCAATTTCGGTGTCTAAAGTTAGACGTTCCTTAGACAGCGATGAAAGTGTTTATAAATACGATTTGGAGTTGGACACTGTTCTAAGAGCTGTCCAAAGTAGACATACTTTGGAACGGGATTATAAATACGACTGTAAGTAATTAATGATCTAAATATATTTGTGTTTGACTCAATTTCTTTATTTTGCAATAAATAAGTGTTATAAAACTAATAAAAGTGATTTTTCACATGACAAAAGAGTGCAAAAGTGGTCGAGACGTCAAACAAAAACTGGTGGAGACAGGTTAGCTGGTTTTTTTTACAGCTCAAATCAAACCACGAATTCTGTGTGGGCATGATACTTTTTGTTCTGTCAGAAACAAATTTTCTCATGCCGTGCCGTTGAGAACTAAATACATTAGATATAGTAGGGGAGCCCAGGAAGGGATTTTGCGCGTTACTCGAGCGCGCCAGAAAATTATATGGCGAGAAACCTTGCACCCTGTAATGTACTCCTACCATAAATGATACCTTAATGTTGGGACGGTCGTTGAGGGCAGCCCGTTAGATTAGTAAAAAAAGTCGATCCTCGGAAATACTCGAGCGCGTCAGAATAAGAGATGGTAGGTTGATTACATCCAGAAGAGTGCATATTTCAATAATCTGACAATTTGAGCGGGGCCTTAGTAAGTAGGCGAGTCACAAAGATGTAAGAAAATCGACATTTTGAAATACTCGAGCGCGATTAATTTTTTTTTTTTTAAGGTAATTTTATCAGGATTATGGAAAGCATATAATCTGACATTTTGATCTAGGTAAAATCGTCAGTAAAATGTATAATATATGATGGTTAATATCTCGGTTAATATTGATACTAACAATTGGTCCAAACGACCTTTTTTGTAGAAAACTGAATTTTCTACAAGTTTGTTATTTACAATTTTTCTGTAGCTTTTGTTATTTACGAGATAACTGCGACAAAACGTGAATTTTATGGAAAAATCTGGTTTAGTGGCCCGTACCACCTGGCCGGTATGAGTAACGACTTTGCCACAAAGAACATTTTTGTAGAACGTTCAATTTCGAGGAAAAAACATCTTCAGTTAAAGCGATCCCATGAAATGCCGCTGAGCTATAGAAATTTAAAAATAAAAAATCAGTTAAAATTGTCAGACTAAGAGTACGCTACCATATAATTGTCAGATTATCATCCTGGCGGACGAAGACATCAAGTTGATCACTCTGTATAAAAATCTGACGCGTTCGAGTATTTCAAGGTCACGTGTTTTTTTTAAATTTTTAAAAATCAGCCAAGACTTATGGCCCCACTCAAATTGTCAGATTACTGAAATATACACATTTTAGAGTACACTTAACATACACTTTAAAATTCTGACACGCTCTTTTTTTCAACCTCTCTTTACGCCCATGCCCCCAGTAAATCGTCAGATTAATATATATTGGTTATCAGAAAGACAAAGCGCGTATACTCTATACTCTATGAATATCTGACGCGAGTTAAGTATCCATAAAAAGATAACATTATTTGTATTCAATAATATCTTTAGTCTCTAGTACAGTCTTGCACACAACGCTACACCGATCACTATGTGAAGAGATAACATCGTTTGTATACAATGTTGCAATATTATCTCTTCTTCATTATCAAGCAAGATGGTTGTACGCTTGGGTCTCCTATCTCCTTGCAGAGAGAAGAGAAAATAGTATAAATACGACTGTATGATGAGTTTATCAACAGTCTTATAGTAACTACATAGTAGTCTTAAGCTCCTTTTAAAATTAATAAAGTATTTCATTAATAAAGGACATAGCTCCAAAAGAATATTGTTTAATTTTGAAAGTAAGAAACAAATGTTTTAACCCTTAACTAAAGTCGTGATTATTTCCTACGCTTCTTAAGTCGTGGGTCCAGTGGACCCAAGCCGTTTTAAATGTCAATAAAAAAAAAAGTATAATATATTTTATAAACTTTTTTTATCCAACTTCATACTTAAACAATAACAAACAAGTTTTTATGAAACCAAACACAGGAACTATCACTTGTACTTCAAATTTGCACTTTCGTCAAGCAGTCTCAATTTATATAGTTTAAAAGTAGTGTGTTTAAAAAAATTTAAAATTAAATACTAAAAACAAAGTTAAAAATCCATCAATAGATTTTTTTCCAATTTTAAAACCAATTTTTCAAAACTGTAAATTCAAAAAATAAAAATCAGTTTCTGAAAAAAAATTTTGACAATGGTCAAAGTCAGACAATCTAAAAACTTGAAAAACATACTTTTTTCGAACAGGCCATACAAATGGGCAGATTGCACCTAGCACACAAATGTACCGTCTTCGATTTTTTATTTGCCAGACACAAATAGCACCTTTTCTTTTGTTTCTTTCGTCATCTTGGCCATTGTCTGACTATTCAGAAGACAATTCTGAGTCTGAATTGTGATCATTTCAATACCAAATCGTCGTCACTGCCGGCAGAGAAATCGTTTTTCCGAATAATTGCTAGAATTTAGATCAATTTCCTTTTCTTCGTTGTTAAATTCCATAAACAGGTGTTGCTCCAACATGTTTTCGGAATATGCAGAAAAACTTCTTTGATTTGCAATTATAAATCAGCTGAAACATTACAAAAAACTGAAATAATAAATAAAATAAATAGCCGAAAAAAAGTAACGTAAGTAAAGTTGTGGGTCCAGCGGACCCATCTACACGTCAAAACACACCTAAGGAGAAGCGAGCTAAATGCGTCCTTCTCACTACACATACATTGGATTACTGTAGGAAGGTACTGAGAAGTTGAGAGAGCTGCGGTGACTGTGCCGTTTTCTATACACATTTATAGATTGTGTGTGGGTCCACTGGACCCGCGACTTTAGTTAAGGGTTAATTCGCGCTCGAGTATTTCAATGCGATTGTTTTTTTTACATTTTTAAAAGCTCATTCACGCCCATCGCCCCACTAAAATTGAAAACTGGCATAAATTTTTTTCGTTTTAGAACGTAAACTTCACAATCCAATAAGTCCTTATGACGCTTTAGTAACTACAAATCTAGCATCCTGGGCTCCCCTACTAATATCATATCAGCTGATGCGTCAACGTTTTCGCCGAGAAAACACGATGACCAATTGAAATTTCGAAAGAAATTATTCAGACCATACCAATTGGCTTTCTAATATTATCAAACAGTTCTCTTAGGGACTTTATCTATTTCTACTACGACGGAATACAAATAATCTACCGATATGACACAATGACCAAATTTGCCTAAAGGAAATGATATTATAACCCTTTATTTTTCGGGATGAGAAGTGAGGAATAGGTCAAGAGTGTTGGCAGCATGGCTTTCAATATCTGAAACCGGGGTGGGCTCATCAAAAAGTTGAGTCAAATGATTCAACTCAGTGAAGATTTCAACATATTTATTTACCATCGGGTGTTGTCTGGCCGGAATGTCGCAGCTAACTAGAAATGTGTATACACTGCTGTTCACTTAATTAGACGCACAATTTTTTTTTTACATAAACCTAATTTTTTTGTAAGTGTGGGTAGCAATTGTCAAACAATTACATTTATTTGAAAGCTTATTAAATTCTCAAAACAAAAAAAAACACTAAAAAGTCCAAGGTGAGTCGAAGTAAACGGACAGTTTTTTTTCACTTTTATCTATGCTCCAAGAAAAAGTACAATTTTTTTGTGCTCACATGATTAGACGCACCTGTAAAATTAGTTAGTTGGTCGCGATCTGTTACGTGGATTACAGATAGCTGCAAAGTTTAAGCAATAAAAAAGTGTTTGCCACAGATTTCAGTCCAAAATGTTGAAAAAAAAGTTTTAGCTGCAGAAGAAAAAGGGGAAAATTGACGTGTTGCAATCCGAAGAGTTTTCAATGAGAAGAATTGCAAAAAAAATAGGCCAAAGTGACCATGTTGTGAGGAATTTTATTAAAACCAGTGATTCATACGATAAAAACTGCAAAGGAAGGACAAAAACGGCTTTAACTCCTCAGGATAAGAGAACAATTTCAAAAACTGCATCAAATTCAGCTCTCTCTACCAGCAAAATAAAGGAAAAAGCGGGGGTAACAGCCAGCACATTAACTGTTCGTCGAGCTATTTTAGGTGCAGACCATATTCAATTTAAAAAAAAAAAACAAAAAAAAATGCCTCCACTAAACGCCATAAGAGCAAACAGCGGTTGGAGTTCGCACGCGTTCACATGACCTGGGATAGCAACTTTGGAAATGAGCTAAATTGGCAAAATGCGGATTTTCTGACCAAAAAAATTTAACCTAGATGGTCCTGATGGATACAACCACTGTTTCCCTGATTATTTTTTTGGTCAGAAAAACCGCATTTTGCCAATCTCATTTCCAAAGTTGCTATCCCAGGTCATGGGAACGCGTGGGAACTCCAACCGCTGTTTGCTCTTATGGCGTTTAGTGGAGGCATTTTTGTTTTGTTTTTTTTTTTAATTGAATATGGTTTGCACCTAAAATAGCTCAACGAACAGTTAATGTGCTGGCTGTTACCCCCGCTTTTTCCTTTATTTTGCTGGTAGAGAGAGCTGAATTTGATGCAGTTTTTAAAATTGTTCTCTTATCCTGAGGAGTTAAAGCCGTTTTTGTCCTTCCTTTGCAGTTTTTATCGTATGAATCACTGGTTTTAATAAAATTCCTCACAACATGGTCACTTTGGCCTATTTTTTTTGCAATTCTTCTCATTGAAAACTCTTCGGATTGCAACACGTCAATTTTCCCTATTTCTTCTGCAGCTAAAACTTTTTGTTCCAACATTTTGGACTGAAATCCGTGGCAAACACGGCACGAGTACGATAACTTTGGCGACAAAAAATAATAACGGTTTCTGATAGAAGGGTTCAATACAAGCATTTTTTACTATGGGAGGGGGGGGGTCTATCTCCCCCCGTTTAGGCGGTAGGGGCAATTTTATAAAAATTGACTTAAAATCTAAAAAAAAATATTGTAGAACAACGGAAAAACTTACAGATACAATTTATACTTTTTATAAAAGCCAGAAATTTGCACTTTATAACAAATTTTAAATTAAGTGGTTTCAATTTATAGTTTTTGAAATAACTGACTTCAAAGGCAAAATTTAGGAAAAAAAATTTGAAAAAATCACTTTGAGTATTATGATTCTCGTGATTACAAATGCCAATAAAAAAATTTGATGTAGTTAGTTGCTTCAATCAATTTTTTATCAAACGATATAAATTACTTTTTTCTATGTCTTATTGTTTTTAAGATAATTGAAAAATAGTAAAACTATTGAAGTATGCAATATTTTCAAAAAATTAAGGAAATACGTACAAATTTACGATAATGTTAGGAAATAGACTATTGAAAGTATAAATATTCATCAGGCAGGTACTTATGTGCAATTAATTTCCGTATGCAACAACTTTCCGCATGGCCCGCTTCGCGGGGCTCATTATTTTAACCCTTTTTCCGCAGGGTTAAGCTGCTCATGCTAAATATGAAAATAGCAATTAATTTCCGTATGCAACAGCTTTCCGCATGGCCCGCTTCGCGGGGCTCATTATTTTAACCCTTTTTCCGCAGGGTTAAGCTGCTCATGCTAAATATGAAAATAGCAATTAATTTCCGTATGCAACAGCTTTCCGCATGGCTCGCTTCGCGGGGCTCATTATTTTAACCCTTTTTCCGCAGGGTTAAGCTGCTCATGCTAAATATGAAAATTTATTTAAGCAACTAACTACATCAAATTTTTTTTTATTGGCATTTGTAATCACGAGAAACATAATACTCAATGTGATTTTTTCAAATTTTTTTTCGTAAATTTTGACTTTGAAGTCAGTTATTTCAAAAACTATAAATTGAAACCACTTAATTTAAAATTTATTATTAAGTGCAGATTTCTGGCTTTCATAAAAGGTACAATTAGTATCTGTAAGTTTCTTACAATATTTTTTTTTAGATTTTAAGTCAATTTTTATAAAATTTCCCCTACCGCCTAAACGGGTGGAGATAGACCCCCCCCCTCCCATAGTAAAAAATGCTTGTATTGAACCCCTCTATCAGAAACCGTTATTATTTTTTGTCGCCAAAGTTATCGTACTCTCCCCGCAAACACTTTTTTATTGCTTAAACTTTGCAGCTATCTGTAATCCACGTAACAGATCGCGACCAACTAACTAATTTTACAGGTGCGACTAATCATGTGAACAAAAAAAAACTGTACTTTTTCTTGGAGCATAGACAAAAGTGAAAAAAAATGTCCGTTTACTTCAACTCAACTTGGACTTTTTATTGTTATTTTGTTGAGAATTTAATAAGCTTTCAAATAAATGCAATTGTTTGACAATTGCTACCCACACTTACGAAAAAATTAGCTTTATGTAAAAAAAAATTGTGCGTCTAATTAAGTGAACAGCAGTGTATAACTAAAAGACTTATAAAGTAATTAAGTTATCTTTCACTAATATATTTATTGACATGTTAATCTGCTTTTGTTTTTGAACTGCATTGTTTTTAATGTTGTTAACTTTAATAAAAAATATATCAAAATCCGTTGCGTTGTTTTAAAAATCTAAGCATACATAGGGACATAGGGACAGAGAAAGCGACTTTATTTTATACTATTAATTATTATCAATATTATTAGTAAGTCTACATTCACAATCCACATCTACATAACACCTCGGTATCCGCTTACAGCTGTTCATCCGTTGGTACCTCTATAGGCAGCTTCCCCCTTCACCGCTTCCATCTTCCGCTCCTCTTTGCTCTCCAATCATCAATTTCATCGTTAAAACGAAAATAAGAAAAAACATCGAATTTAGGAGGTGTCAAAGAAAGATGTTTTGGGATCTCCCAAAGTCTCCTCCCATTTTCTCTTTCTTTTGAGAGAGATGTTACCAATTGTGGTAATATAGTGCAGTTGTTTTGCCGTCGCGTACGTTGTTTTTGGCGATGAGCATTGCAAATTGCAATTATATTTTATGGATGTGGAGCTGTCAGTTAACGATATGCGGACTCATCAGTCATCACATTTCTTTGTCATACGACACCTTCTTAAAGTTATTAAAATAAACATAAACATCCGACGGACAAGATCGATATTGTCTCACGATCATTGTCTGTTCATAGATATAAGATAAATACCATACTAAATTGGAGATGACATAGTATTAAGAAGATTGTAAAATTAATCTTAAGTCTGACACCGAGCGGGTAAGATCTCATAAGAGATCTCGGTAATATTTTTATTCTTGAATTTAATAAAGTTTTATTCTTTTTTAAAAAGCTTAAGCATTCAATTCAGTTTTAATTGGCGCCCGAAGAGCAGGAACACTTGTTTCGCGTAAAGTGAAAATTCCGTAAAAGAGGAAAAGATAGTTTTATCTATCGCAAGTGAACCGGTAAACAAAAAAAAGACCTACCCAACATAAAACACTGGGAGGCAAGTGAAGTGAAAA
The DNA here is from genome assembly GCA_949752695.1 of Melanostoma scalare. Taxonomy (NCBI): domain Eukaryota; kingdom Metazoa; phylum Arthropoda; class Insecta; order Diptera; family Syrphidae; genus Melanostoma; species Melanostoma scalare. The sequence goes on from OX456987.1 coordinate 5,324,694, forward strand.
AAGATCAGAAGACATAAACTCATAAGAGCGGAAAATTCAAAAAAAAAAAAAAAAACAAAAAGAGAAGAAAATGTGTTGAAGTGAATTAAATAAATTAATTGCAAAACAAAGAAAGAGTAAAAAAAAAAAAAAAAAATTATTATTAGCGGAAAATCCAAAACAAAAAAGAAAGAAGAAAGAAAAAAAATGTGTTTGCGTGAATTAAATAATTAAGTGCAAAACAAAAGAAAGAGTGAAATTAAACTGAAGAAAAAAATTATTGAATGTGAATTAAATAATTAATTGCAAAACAAAAGAAAGAGTGAAATTAAAGTGAAGAAAAAAAATTATTGAATGTGAATTAAATAATTAATTGCAAAACAAAAGAAGGAGTGAAATTAAAAAAAAAAGTTATTAGCGGAAAATACAAAACAAAATAGAAGGAAGAAAGAAAAAATGTGTTGAAGTGGATTAAATAATTAATTGCAAAAAAAAAAAGAAAGATTGAAATTAAACTGAGAAAAAAATTATTATTAACAAATATTGCGAAAGGTTGCTATCTAGCCGAAACTAGATAAAAAGTGTTGAAAAATAAAAAAAAAAACTAAGCTGAAGAGAAAAACAACCTACTAGAAGCCGTGCAGAGGATAATCAATTAGAACGAGGAACAAAGAGCAACGAAGTAACACAAGTAACATTTTTATAAGTGTATTCTTTTTTTTATATTACGAAATATATATTTATATACACGTACAAATACCTAAATTAGGCAAATTAAAATTTTTTAATTATAATAACAAGATAAAAAAAATGGCACTAACGGTAGAGCAGGTAGGGGGAATGATTGCTATGGCGGTCACTGAGCAGACTAGGGATCTACAAATGAGAATAACGGAGTTAACAACAGCTTTGGGTAGACTGTTACCCACGGATAATATAGTTCCATATAAGGATATAGAAATAGATCCGTCAAATGATACAAAGGAAGGATTAGATCTAGTTAAAAGCCTACAGAAATTCGATGGTGACAGTTACATTAGTTGGCGCACATCAGCAGTGCATTGCATGCAGGCATACGAACACTGTATAGGTAGTACAAGTTATTTCACAGCGGTGAATATTCTAAGAAACAAAATTGTAGGAAAAGCAAACGATGTATTAACATCACACGGGACTCCACTTCATCCCAGTGCAATAATAGCGAGATTAGATGTAACATACGAGGACAAGAGACCGATTCACATGTTACAGACAGAACTTACTAACGCAAGACAGGGAAGACAGACTTTAGAAGAATTTTGTGACCAAGTTAACAGATTATTGACTTTAATAACAAACAAAACTATGATGAGTTATGGGCCAAAAACGGCAGAAACAAGAGTTCTACTGGAAGTGGCAAGACAGAATGCACTAAGGGTTTTTATTACTGGGCTCAACCAGCCAATGAGCAACTTGGTGTTCGCACTAAACCCAGGGGATATCCCAAATGCTCTAGCTAGAGCACAAGAGATTCAAATGAATCAAAATACGAGATTTATGAATCAGAATCAACAGGTACAAAACAGATCTTTTGGTATTTTACCAAATAATAACGAACAGCAACAGAGGATAGATCAGGGAAGCGGTAATTTCAGACCGGAGAGAAATAATAATTTCCAGAGAAACGTACCTTTAAATCAATATAGGGACCAGAGATTTAATAATGAAATTCGCAACAACAACAATCCGTTTAAACGAGATAGGCCTAATAGCAATCAGCAGCCTTTAGCAAAAACACCAAGAATAAATCATCTTAATGAAAGGGATTCTTTTTTAGAATGAGGTACGACCTGCCTACAATTATACGAACAAATAAAACGACAGGTCAAGTATATAAAATATTAATAGATACAGGTGCGACACATAATTATGTTAGACCAGATAAAAATAAGTGTAAGAAATTGAAGACAAGTAATAAAGTAAAAAGTGTTCATGGTAGTAGTATCATAGATACGTACCAGGATATAAACATATTTGGAAATTGGGAAATTTTTTATGAGCTAGAAGAATTAAAAGACTATGATGCTATAATAGGCATAAATACGTTAAGACAATCTAATTGCAAAATAAATATAGCAGACAGTTTTTTGGAATTCAACGGAGGCAAAGTACCTCTAATATATAATGATAAATTAGTTAACAGTCTTCAAATAAACACCCATATGCAGGTGGAATACCAGGAAAGACTGAAGGAAATTTTAAGGAAATATCAGGGAATTTTTACGGAAAGACCAAACTATTTACCGTATAATACAAACGTTAAATGTAATATAAAAACTGTAAATGAAGAACCAGTTTGGCAAAGAGCATACCCATATCCGCAATCTGCTTCCGCGTTTATTAATAAGGAAATACAAAATTTATTAGAAAATGATATTATAAAACCAAGCCGAAGCGCGTATAACAGTCCAGTTTGGGTGGTAGATAAAAAAGGTTTCAATGAAGATGGCACAAAGAAACTACGAATGGTCATTGATTACAAAAAATTAAATTCTTTTACGAATTCTGATAAATATCCCATGGCAGAAACCTCAGTAATTTTATCTAATTTAGGCAAGTCAAAATATTTCTCTACTTTAGATTTACAATCAGGATTTCATCAAATCCTTGTTAATGAAAAAGATAGACCAAAGACTGCATTTTCAGTCAACAACGGGAAATACGAATTCAATCGTATGCCATTCGGGCTTAAAAACGCTCCAGCCATATTTCAAAGAGCTATGGATGACATTCTCCGAGAATACATCGGGAAATTCTGTCATGTTTATCTAGATGACGTTATTATATTTTCAGGAACACATGATGAACACTTACATCATATTGAAATAATAATTAAAGCACTTTCAGAAGCTAACATGAGAATTAGCAGTGAGAAGAGTAAGTACTTCATGGAACAGGTGGACTTCTTAGGATATGTTGTATCCTACAACCATATAAAAACCCATCCAGATAAAGTAAAAACAATTAGGGAATATCCCGAACCACAGACTTTACGTCAATTGAGAAGTTTTCTTGGACTATCAGGTTATTATAGGAAATTTATCCGAAATTATGCAATGATAAGCAAAGGGTTAACAAAGTATTTACGGGGAAACGAAAAAATAAATAGTAAGAGGATAAATATTGAATTAGATTCATAAGGCAAAAAAGCGTTTCAGGTATTAAAGGATAAGCTTACAGAAGAAGTTGCGTTAAATCAACCGGATTTCGATAAACCATTTGATTTAACAACTGATGCAAGTAACTCAGCCATAGGTGCAGTACTAAGCCAAGACAATAAGCCATTAACCTTTGTAAGTAGGACGTTATCTGCAACTGAGCAAAATTATGCTACCAATGAAAAGGAATTGTTAGCAATAGTATGGAGTCTAAAAAACTTGAGAAATTATCTATATGGTCAAACTGGAATCCGCATATACACGGACCATCAACCATTGAGCTTTGCTGTATCTGATAAAAACACTAATATAAAATTGAAGAGATGGAAAGCATTTATAGAAGAATATGCACCAATAATAAATTATAAACCAGGTAAGGAAAATGTTGTAGCAGATGCATTAAGTCGTCAAGAAATAAATATAATGGAAAATAGTGAAGATTTAGCTACAGTACATAGTACTCACAGCAGCCCAAGAGAAGAAATTAGAAGGTTAGGTGGAATAATCAATCGATTTAGAAATCAATTAATTATAGAAGAAGGAGATTCCAATAATATAAATAGTGAACAAATTCATAAAGGATATTGGAGGCATACTATTAAATACAAAGATGATGACGTTTTCACTAAATTGAAAGAAATAATTAGGAAGGGAATAAACGCAATATATTCAACAGAAGAGACTCTATTTAAGATTAAAGACAAATTACTAAACGAATACCCAACAACACAGTTTGCGTACGTTTCAAATCTTGTAGAAGATATAACAGACAAAGACATGCAAATAACAATTATGAAAGAGGAACATAATAGAGCACATAGAGACTCTAGAGAAAATTTTAAACAAATTTCAGCTAAATGTTACTGGCCCGAATGTTTTAAACAATTACTTGATTATGCGAAAGACTGTTCTGTTTGTAAGGAAAACAAATATGACAGACATCCTGTTAGATATAAGATTGGAGAGGCTCCAATTCCAAAGAAAGGGGGGGAACGCATACATGCAGACATATACTACATTGACAACGATCAATTTTTGACCATGATAGACTCTTTTTCAAAATTTTTAATAGTTAGACATATCGACAGTAAAATAGACGCTAAGGAAAAACTGATTGAAACACTACCAGTGTTTGGGAAAGTAAAAGTTTTGGTAACAGACAATGAGAGAACATTCTGTACTCCGACGGCAGAATTAGAATTAGAAAAATTTGGAGTCAAACACGAAAAGGTAGCTCCGAATCATAGCAAAACCAACGGAATGATTGAAAGAGTACATAGCACACTAACAGAACTAATACGCATTACGAAAACAGAAATTCATGCAGACACAAAATTTATTATGCCATTTGTAGTAAAGAAATATAATGAGTCTATTCACTCAGTAACGAATCAACAACCATTAGAGGTTTTCCATAACTTTGAAAAGTTTAAATCTCTTACAGATGTATTGAAAACAAAACAAGATAAAGATCTTTCTTATTTCAATAAAAATAGAACTGAAATTGAGTTTAGGCCAGGACAAAAGATACACGAAAAATCAACACGTAGGAAAGGTAAAGTTAAACCTTTATTTAAAAAGCGAATTGTTAAAGAGGATAGAGGAAGGGTTGTAGTTGACAGTAAAGACAGGACTATACATAAAGACAACATAAAGAAATAAAAATTTTATTTGTATTAAATTTCAGATGTATGTAAGTACAGTTTTGAGATTTTTGGCATTACTAGCCACAACATCTGCACAAGTGCAGATAACTAATTATAGTTCAGAGGAATACATTCTAATAGAGGACGGACCTGCTGCATTATACGAAGATACAGGAGAATTGTATCATGTAATTAACTTGACATATCACAGGGACATTTTGAATAACATAAAAGAAAAAAATACTCGACTGACCAAGTTAGAACTTAGAAATCTAGAAACAGCAGACAGATTGCTAGAGCAATTAACGATAAGAAATAGATCCAAAAGAGGTATTAATGAAATTGGCACATTATGGAAATGGATATCCGGAAGTCCAGATCACGACGACAAAGTTAGAATTGAAACAAAGTTGCAAGAGTTAATAGAATCTAATAATAAACAATACCAGACCAACTCACAGATATTTAAGGCTATAGAGAAACTAGCAGCAGAAGATAACGAAATAGACAAAGAGGACGTTTTAGTATTACGACTGATAATAGAGGACTTACGTGAAATAATAAATGCCATTAATCTGAGTAAGAATGAAATTTTGAATACTGTAATTTTAAATATGAATGATTTGAATAAACTAATCAATACTGAAACTTTACCAGTTTCGATGGCTGATGTGTTAGATGCATCCGACTTTAAGATAATTCAGAATAAAGATTTAATTTTAATTTATATTGAATACCCACTAGTTAAGGAAATAAATATAAAATATATTGCTGAAAGTATAAATGTTGGTGATGGAAAACTATCATTATCCAATCAAGTTGTGTTATATAAAGAAAAATATAAAATGGCAAATTGCATTAAAGAATTAAATGACATATATTGTAAAGTAAATAATGAAAGTAATTGCCTAACAAATTTGTTAAATAATAAGAAAGCCGATTGTCACAAAATAAAAGAAAAAAATCCAGAGGTCAAAATAATTAAAGACGGTATTATTTTTGTAGGTGGAAAAACCACAATAAATGAAAAAATATACATAGGTATATATCTTATTCATTTTAAGAACAATGTAACTATTAATTCTAAGAGATATGAAAATAAAAGAACAGACATTTTGAAACATATGAAATTAAATTCACCAATTGAATTAAACATTTTGAAATATTTAGAATCAAGTGACGAAAAGCTTAAATTTACCAACATTGACCTCATAAGACCTTATATTAAAGATATTAAAGAACATCCAATATTGTATGGTATAACTTTGAATATTGTTCTAGTACTTAGCATTTATATTGTTATTAAATTATTGAAAATTTACAAGTTGAGACAGGAAAAAGAAAACCGAAAAATATTTGAAATGACATCATTGAAATGTTTACAAGAAACCAGGAAAGCAATAGAAGAGCGATCGGGACGATCACTTCCAGGGTAAGAGGGGAGTTAACGATATGCGGACTCATCAGTCATCACATTTCTTTGTCATACGACACCTTCTTAAAGTTATTAAAATAAACATAAACATCCGACGGACAAGATCGATATTGTCTCACGATCATTGTCTGTTCATAGATATAAGATAAATACCATACTCAATTGGAGATGACATAGTATTAAGAAGATTGTAAAATTAATCTTAAGTCTGACACCGAGCGGGTAAGATCTCATAAGAGATCTCGGTAATATTTTTATTCTTGAATTTAATAAAGTTTTATTCTTTTTTAAAAAGCTTAAGCATTCAATTCAGTTTTAATTCTGTCCAAATCCATTATGTTTTTTTGAATGTTGCGTTGCAACATTTTGCCGGGCCATCGAAAAGGAAACTGCATCATCGAAAACCATGCTCCACATATCCTCTCCCGAACAGGTTTAGGTTTAGACGTCCTGGGTTAGTAGAAGCCGGTACCTCACCGGTGATGTTTAATGTGAGGTGATGTATGTTCATGAAAAATAGAAAAAAATAGTGTGGTGAATGGTGTGTGGCGATAATAGATTATGGATTATAATATAAATTAGATGACATATATGAAATTCATTGTAGATATATATATATATATATATATATATTTGGCTGCTTTTTTTTTTGGACAAATTTTTTTTTTTCACTCCCATCCCGAAATTTTGTGGAAAATACCTAAAAAAAAATTCACAAAAAATTTGAGCCCATGATATTAACATTTAGTACTCGACCAAGGCATGCAAAGATTTCCCATATAAAATACACGTAAACTTAAACTATTTTTCTTAAAAACTCTACAGTTCAGAGGCATTTTATGGTATAGTCTAGGGCGTTAGTGGGTTTTCTTTAGAATTAAATGTTCTACAAAAGCTCTTATTGCGGTGAAAGCATAACTCACACCGGCGAGGTAGTACGGGTCACCAAACCCATTTTTTCCATTAAATTCTTGTTCTTTTGCCCCTATCTCGTAAATGACACTAGCCACAAAAAAAATGTTGTTGACAAACTTGTAGGAAATTTAATTTTCTACAAAAAAATGTCATAAATCAATATGCTAACACATATATTTATAGTGATATTGAGGTTTTAAGTTAAGAAAGTATGGAATTTTAATTAATTATTATTATTATTATTATTAATTAAAATTCCATACTTCCTCAACTTAAAAGCTCAATATCTCAATAAATATCGATGTTAGCATACTGATTCTCGAAACTTTTGTAGAAAATTAAATTTCCTGCAAGTTTGTAAAAAACATTTCTTTTGTAGCTATTGTCCTTTACGAGATAGGGGCAAAAAAAAAAATATTTTACGGAAAAATTGGGTTTGGTGGCCGGTACTAACTCGCCGGTGTGAGTTACGACTTCACCGTAATGAGCTTTTTTGTAGAGCACACAATTCTAAAGAAAACCTACTAATGTCCTAGACTATACCATAAAATGCCTCTGAACTGTAGAGTTTCTAAGATAAAAAGTTTAAGTTTACGTGTATTTTATATGGGAAATCTTTGCATGCCTTGGTCGAGTACTAAATGTTAATATCAAGGGCTCAAATTTTTTGTGAATTTTTTTTTTAGGTATTTTCCACAAAATTTCGGGATGGGAGTGAAAAAAAAAAATTTGTCAAAAAAAAGCAGTCTAATATATATATATATATATATATATTATATATATATATATATATATATATATATATATATATATATATATATATATATATATATATATAGTATAGGTATAGTTTAAATTTTATAAAGCTAAGACGCGGATATGGGTTTTAAGGTGTGTGTGTGTCGGTTGGTAAAGTTGAGTCGTTCAGCATAGGTAGAAAACAAAGTTTTGTTATACGGCGCGGCGTTTATACGAACTACTGGCGGTTTTAACTGTGACAACCCGAACTTTGCCATCTACTCCAGGATGCATTTCGGTGATTCTTCCGATTCGCCAAAAAGTGGGGGGTGTTTGTTGGGCAGGTAGGAGCACTAGATGTCCAACTATGAGCTCTAAATTTGGCGATAGCCATTTTGGCCGCTGTTGTAGTCGAACCAAATACTCAGATGTCTTTTTTTTTTCATATGCCTTGTTGAATCTTTTGCATTAATTGCTATCCTATCTAAATAATTGTCCTTTACATTTGTTAAATCTTTTTCAGGAACTGTGTTTAGCGAGGATCCAATTAAAAAAATGTCCTGGCGTCAAAATAGACAAGTCGTTTGGGTCTTCCGTGACAGGGCAAAGTGGCCGTGAATTGAGACAAGCTTCTACTTGGGCTAGTATCGTCGCGTATTCCTCAAAAGTAAGCGTGTAATGTCCAATTGTCCGCTTCAAATGATACTTCATGGACTTTATACTTTATACCTGCCTCCCAAAGTCCACCGAAATGCGGAGCGGCAGGAGGGTTGAAATGCCATTTGGTACCATTAGCTTGCATTGGTTGCGCAATATCTTCGTTCCATTGTTTTGACATGTGTGACCTTTCTGTTTCCAGAACCGTTGCGGCTCCTTTAAAAATAGTTCCACAATCGCTGTATAGGTTGGTACATATTCCGCGACGTGCCGTGAAACGTTTAAAAGCGGCGAGAAATGCTGGTGTCGTGTAATCACTCACAAGCTCGAGGTGTACTGCCTTAGTACAAAAACATATAAAAATGGCTATGTATGCCTTTGTCAGTTTGTTGCACCGACCTTTCCATGCCTTTAGCTGAACTGGACCAGCATAATCAACTCCGGATGTCTGAAAAGGTCGTGCCTGAGTTACTCTTAACGTGGGTAAATTTCCCATTTTCTGTTGCATCTCCGTTGCCGTAAACCTGTAACATTTTAGGCATTTATGAATGCCTTTTTTGACTTTTGATTTAAGATGTAAAATCCAGTATTCAGAACGAAGTGTGGCCATCATTAATTGTTGACCTCCGTGAAGTAACTTCATGTGGGTGTCATGAATAATTAGCGTTGTAAGGCGACTTTGCGATGATAAAATAACTGGGTGTCGCTGTGAATAGCCCTGTTCACACTGTACAATTAGTTGGACAAACTTGGGCTTGAACGACCAATGCTTGATAGTGTGAACCCTTCAGACGACCGCTTGTCCAACTTGTTGGATGGTTTTCAAAAATTTTTGAAAATCTAGAAGTTGGATGGAGTGAAAGGGTGTGTGATATAAAGTTGGACGACAAGCTTGATAAGTGTGAACGCAAACTACATCAGACCATCCAACTTCTGTCCAACTAATTGTACAGTGTGAACAGGGCTAATAGGGCAATTCCGCATTTTCCAAACGTCCTCCAACTCGAAGAACGCTTTTCTCGTGCAGAAATGGCGAAAGCCGTGCTAGGTTGCTTCTTTTTGACACGGTTTCACCTTTTGTGAGCCGTGAAATTTCTTCAGCAAAAAACTCTTTTTGAGCACAAGCAATCAATCGCGTTCGAGCGAGTGGTCCAGTTACGCGAGTCGATAAATTCTGTGACTTAAATTTTAAATTTGTAAAAAACCGACGCCAGTACGCCGCAGCCTTAAAAAGACGATTAAATGATGAAAAACGTTTGAAAAGCAGTTCGTTTGTTTCGAAACACATGAAGTGAACGCAGAGCTGAAAAATATTTACAATGGGGTGGCCAGATGCGATCAACTCACCTTTTGCTTTTGGTCTCTCTGACGCCTTTGTCTCGAGGTCGGTAGATTTTATTTCGGGTGAAATATGGCGGTTCTCATCAAATTCTAGTAAAAATTCAGGCCCGTGCCACCATTGGTGGTTTTTGACGAGTTCATTGGGAGAGGCTCCTCTGGATGCAATGTCAGCAGGACTTTCTTTGGATGGAACGTAGTTCCAAACCTGAGGATCGATGAGTTCTTGAATTTCTGCCACTCTGTTAGCGACGAATGTTGTTCTTATGTAAGGTGCACTTTTGATCCAAGCTAGCGTAATTTGAGAATCACACCAGGTAAATATTTTTGATGTTTGGAGATCCATCGTTTTTACAATATGTGTTATTAGCTGTGCTAATAGCAGTGCTCCACAAAGTTCCAACCTAGCTATGAACTTGCTTTTCAGTGGTGCTACTCTAGTTTTGGAAGCGATAAGGCTTGTAAAGGTTTGATTTCCATTGATTATTCGAAGGTAGATTGCTGCAGCATATGCTTTTTCCGAGGCATCGCAGAATCCATGGACTTCGACCGTTGAGGTTTTGGTAAAATTAATCCAGCGTGGAATCTCTATGGCCTTCAACATGTTAAGTTCCACCTTTAGTTTGTTCCACGTAGAAACAATTGTTGCTGGGAGCTCAGAATCCCAAGTATAGTCTTCTTTCCATACCTCTTGCATCAATATCTTGCCAACGATGACACATGGTGCTATCCATCCCATTGGATCGTAAAGACGTGCAAGGTCTGACAGGATAATTCGCTTGGTCGTTTTCTTATTATCTTGAAAAGCTATTTTGAACATAAGAATATCTTTCGCAGGATGCCATTGTATTCCAAGGGCCTTTATTGCATCTTCTTCGTTAAAGGAGAGTGGAGTTTGAATATCTCTCCCTATACATTTTGTTGGTATCAGCAGTAAATGCAATTTTATGTTTTCTGAATCGAGCTCATCCTGCAATCTCGGGCCAACATGAAGATGATCATTGAGAGATGTTTCGTCTGATGTCTTGCATGATAAAACTATACGTAATTTCGTGGTTGAGCTAGATTCTTTTATCACTGCATGGTGGGGAAGAAATTAATGAGGCGCCGATAATGCAGTAGCTTCCACTTCAGTCATGTGGCCAAGGTCCTTATATTCATTGAATACTTTCTTATATTCTTCAAAGAAACACGAATTGGTTTTGAATTTTTTCTCCAATTGTAAAAATCGAACAAGTGCTGACCTTTGTGACCAACCTTACAAGGGGGTACTTCTTCTTTAAAAGGAAGATGGACGACATATTTTCCATTTAATTGGCGGTAATGGGTTCGACAAAAAAGTGTTTCACACTGATCTTCTTCTGGAGAGAGTTGCTTCCGATTTGGAATTTGTTCAAGTTCCCAAAACTTGACTAATAAGGTGTCCAACGGCTGCAGATCGGTTTTTATATGGAGTGATGTTATCGTTGGCGTGTTGTTTAGTAAGATCCCTCCAGACAGGACCAAACCTAATTCCGTCCGCTGCGCTATAGGGGAACCCTGTGGTCCTTTAATGAAACCGTCAAGGATAATGTAAGGATAAACAACACTGCCCAGTAAAACGTCGATTTTATTTTGTTTGTTGAAGTATGGGTCGGCAAGTGCGAGATTGTGAAGATGAGTCCAGTTAGACCTTGAAATATTTTGCGTAGGGGGCAGTGGGGGGCAGTGCTGTTAGTTTGGGAAGAACTAAAGCGTTAAGCTGTAAGCTAAAGTTTTCATTTACACGCGATAAAGTCGTAAGGATAACGTTACAATTGGAGGTGTTGTAGTGGTATATCCGACCCCAATAATGTAAGTCCAACTCCTTTCCTTCTCTAGATTTAAAAGCTGAACGGCAGACTCAGTAATAAAAGAAGCCTCCGATCCAGGGTTCAATAGCGCTCGGAGCAGCAACGGTTGGCCTGTAGGTGCCATAACCCTAATGATGGCCGTAGCCAGAAGAACAACTGATTGAGTGTTTTCGGCTATGAACGCATTGTACGTTGAAGCGTTTTTGACAGAGGACGAATGATTCTCTAAAAATCCCGATTGGGATGTATTAGTGGAAGAGCACACTGGCTGGGTAGGTTGTAAAATAGTTCCCGTTGGAACGTATTCATTTGCGGGCATTGCATTAACTGGCTCTGCTCAGCGCAGTAATGAATGATGCTTTCTTTGGCACGTTGATCACGTGAAAGTGCTTGTGTAATGTTGTGTTGCATGTTTACTGGAGAGACAGTTTAAACACAATTTTTTCTTCTTTGCAACTTCAATTCTTTTTTGACTATTTAATGCCTTAAACTTGAAGCAATTTCGAAACGAATGCAGACCTTGAAAAGGTCAACATTTGTTCGCAATTGTGGAACTGTGCGCACGAATTGATGCCGATTTAGGTTTGGGTTTTTGTGGATTGAACCCTGATGAGGATTGTCCAAGGATATCTTAAGTTCGCGATCTCATGAAAATAAAATCCTCTAATACACTGTATTTCGGATAATCCACATGAGTTGAAATATGTGTTTCCCAAAGTCCTCGTGTCGTAAAAGCCGATTTTTGGACTGTATGGAAAATAAGAACGTTTTCCCATGATTCTACAGGTATTCCAATTTTCTCAGAGATTGTTTCGATTCATTTGTTGTGTCTAACAACAATTTGAGTTCTTCAGATGATTCTTTTTCAATTTTAGGTTGATCAAAAAGAAGTTTAAATTGATTTTCCTTTAATAATCTAACATTTTGAAACCTTTTTATAAGGATCGCCCATGTGGCTTCAAAATTCGTATCTGTATTTCGCAGCATTCTCGCTGCTTCACCGGTTAAATTACTTTTCAAATAATGCAATTTGTGAGCATCGGAAATTGACGTGTTTCTATTAACCAAGCTTTCAAACAAACCCTTAAATTCTGGCCACATTTTCAATGATCAATCAAAAGTAGGAATTTTGATATGAGGAAGCTTCAATTCTATCGATGGAGCGTTTGAACCATTTATAGACTTGTTGAAACTAGTCTGGTTATCGATAATCGTAAGACGTTGTTTTAACTCAGATGAATAATTAAAAAATACCTCTTTTAATTTGTGAAACGTAAGAGCTTCCATATACATATTTTACCTTAGATTCTTCTGTAGGAGCTTCAACAATTTTCTGATGTAACGACCTAGCCTCTTCAAAAGACGATTCTAGTTCCGATAAACGCGCTTCGTTCATATGAACCTTTTTTTTGTTGTCTCTAAGCAAACATATGCCCCATAGTCGGCCTCTATACCTTGTGCAATTGCTTGAATTGCATCGATATAATTTATAACTTTTCCCTTGCTCATTTTGATAACAATCAATAAGGATATACAAATAAACCGAGAACACACTACACACGAATGTATTTAAATCACCAATGATCAACAATTTAAGCTATTATTTATTATGAAATAAAAATGAATTTCCAATTATTGAATTAATGAAAACACTTTTTGTTAGTTTTTGTTATTTGTTAACAGTATTAATACAACATTAATTATACAATAGCTACGCGTTTCGGAAAATTTCATTCCATCATCGGGCTACCCATTATTTTTGTAATAGGAAATCCGATGATGGAATGAAATTTTCCGAAACGCGTAGCTATTGTATAATTAATGTTGTGTTAATACTGTTAATAAATAACAAAAACTAGCAAAAAGTGTTTTCATTAATTCAATAATTGGAAATTCATTTTTATTTCATATTAAACACACACAACATGGAGACAAAACCCTTACTATTATTTACTATAAAAAATACCACACACCTGTTTTAAAGCGTTGCTCCCTCGTTGTACAGTTTCTCCAGATTCTAATCCTCACAAGAAGTAGAAGTAATGGTTCTTTTTTCCAATAAGAAAATCTCTTATATCCAGCACATCAACGCGATTGTTCTTTTGTTTGATTCACACGAAATTGTCAATTTGCACTTCAGTCGGTTTAGAAAATAAAATTTAATTTTTTCACACAGATCCTTATGGAATCCTTTATATCCGACTCGAGGGACCAAAATGTATCGCAAGGACACTAGCTTAAAAGTTTTGTTTTAGGTTTCAACCGCAGTCAATAGTCGCGTTTATTCACCTATCGTTTACCGGCGGGATCTATGACCAATGTAATGCTACGTATAGTCCGGTCAAATTAACTTCAAAAATAGGGGTAAGGTTACATTAATTCGCACCTTGCTGAAAATTGGCATGAATGTTGGGAACCCTATTACTTACAATTTGTCAAAAATCCCCCTCAATCCGCCGCTTGGAAAAAAATTTATTCAAGGTCAAATGTTGCAAACATCGGTTTTATGAGTTTTCCAGCTAAACGGTAAGTCTTACCATAAAAATAGAAAGGCAAAAATTATTTACCAAGCAATTATCTATAAAAATTGTAAAAACACTTTTTTTTCTAAGTATCACCATTTCGGAAATATAAACTAGTGGAAAAAATTAAAGGACCAAAAAAAAAAAAATCCAAATTTTTTAGGGTTTTTCAAGTGGTTGCAATTCTCTTAAAAATGGTCGTACAGGAACTTCAAAAAAGCGTTTTGAAGTTCAAAACTTCTAATTTTGAGATCTAATGACAAAAAATTTTTTCAAGCTACGTAGTTCGCTCAGTCCTAATGAATACTGAGAACAAATTTTTTTCGAAATTTTTTTGGTTCTTTTTTTTTGGTGTATGAACTTGGAAAATTTTTTTCAACTTAACCACTATATGGACTGGATAGCTTGTTTGTTTATGTTGAATTTGCTTTTTTGGAAAGTTCGATTCGACCTTTTCTCATTGAGATATCGATTTTTGAATGAAAAAGGGTCTGTTTGTCTTTAACCATCAATATCTCAGCAACCGGTGATTGCACAAGAAAAACATGGAAAGTTTTGAAATTTTGAATAAATTTCCAACAAAAATCATTTTGGTTTTTTCGAAAAAAAAAATTTCTTTCTAATCCTTACATTAATTTAAAAAATTAAGAAAAATGGGCTTTTGGTGTGTTTTGGAACAAACAAGCACCAAGTTGGATCTGTTAAGAAAACCGGTCATGTTGAGCGCGCCTTTTACAGTTTAATATGCCCACAAAAACCTCACAAAGTTTCGATTCAATCCATCAAGCGGTTTTTTTGTTTTATTCGATGAAATTTTTGAAAAAAATTAAAGGATCATGATCTTAGTAATCTCAAAAAATGCAAAAAAATGATTTTGCACTTCTTTTATGGATTTTTACTGATAAAAGTGCTTGAGTTTATGGGAAAAAAAATTAATTTTTTGAGAAATTGAAAAAAAATTTGGAATCATAAAATTTTTTTTTCAATTTCTCAAAAATTAATTTTTTTCCCCATAAACTCAAGCACTTTCGAAGCACAAAAATTTCGAAAAAATTTGTTCTCAGTATTCATTAGGACTGAGCGAACTACGTAGCTTGAAAAAATTTTTTGTCATTAGATCTCAAAACTAGAAGTTTTGAACTTCAAAACGCTTTTTTGAAGTTCCTGTACGACCATTTTTAAGAGAATTGCAACCACTTGAAAAACCCTAAAAAATTTGGTTTTTTTTTTATCCTTTAATTTTTTCCACTAGTTTATATCTCCGAAATGGTGATACTTGGAAAGAAAGTGCTTTTACAATTTTTATAGATAATTGCTTGGTAAATAATTTTTGCCTTTCTATTTTTATGGTAAGACTTACCGTTTAACTGGAAAACTAATAAAACCGATGTTTGCAACATTTGACCTTGAATAAATTTTTTTCCAAGCGGCGGATTGAGAGGGATTTTTGACAAATTGTAAGTAATAGGGTTCCCAACATTCATGCCAATTTTCAGCAAGGAGCGAATTAATGTAACCTTGAATGTCTATTTTGACCGGACTAGTATGAACAAATGAAACAATTATCTCAACTCTTGCAGAGCAATTAACTTTAACTTTATTTTTTCTTGCTTTTATTTTTCGCAAGAAAAAAACTAAAGTGACAATGTCTTCAATAATAAAATCAAATAAAAAAAAATAGACAAAAATGTTTCTTCTCAATTCACTTTTCTTTATTGTAACCTTATGATCTCGATTATCAATGTGCAAGTAAGTCTACATTTACAATCCACATCTACATAACATCTCGGTATCCGCTAACAGCTGTTCATTCGTTGGTACCTCTATAGCAGTGGTTCCCGACCTTTTAGAACTTGCGACCCAAGTTGGAGTTTTGGAAAAATGCTGCGACCCAATGTATTTTAATAAATGTTGAATTATAAACCTTTTCTTTTATAAGTTTTCTAGAAATCTGTTCGCAATGACAATAATTTCATAACAAACCTAAATATATAAGTGCCAAATTTATTCAATTGAAAAGAGAATGTGTCATACATAGGTACATACAATATATTTATACAATGGTATATGTATATATGTACATATACAAATACATAGCGTGTTTGAAATAATCAAAAAAATAATTATATTTGCAGTTCGTTTCCTACTGAGAAACTTGATATTGACATTTAGATACCAATTCATTCTAGGGAGTGTTGTTGTCATGGCCAGTCTCATATCGTGTTTTACATCCGATTTATTCTTTGGTTTGGTTTTAATATTTAAATTTAAATTAATTTAGAAAATTCAGCTTCAGAAAGATATGTCGAAACGAATGATATTAACAGTTTTAAAGTTTTTTGGGCAAACTTCTCTCTCACTGCACCGAAAGTCAATCAATGACGTTGTTTCGAAATTATCTTTAGCAAAAGAATTACATATTTCTTAATTCAATAAATTCATTTTGGAGAGTATCCGGAATTTCAGAAAAAGTTAGATTTGTAGAGAAAGGATCTCGGATTGGTGTGAGTTGAACATTATTCAAATCTTGGAAGTATGTAGCAATCTCCTGTTTTAAATAAGTCAGGTGATTGATGATAAAGTTTTCTAATTCTTCCTTAGCATATTCATTTTCGGCTTCCAGGGTCTCGCTGAGTTTGTAAAATCATTGCTATGTTATGCCCAGTTTTCAAGTTTTTCAACAAAACACTGCAAATGATCTTTAAATTGAATTATAGTGATATGTCATGGTGCAATTTGTTGAAGTCTTCGAATATATCTGAAAAATATGCAACCTGGTTGATTAAACCAGTCATAATTTTTCACTATATCTGAAAACTCGTTTTTTTTCGCATGTCAAAAAACATTTGAATTTCTTTTCTAAGTTCGAAGAAACGATTTTCCCCGTACAGTGTCGGGTTAGAATAGCACTGCAGCGTCTCCCCGCTTGTCGTAAAAGGTGACTAAAGGAACAATCATATCTAGACGACTAACATCAAAGTGAGTCTAGCGACACACATACCACCTAAAAACTCTCCCCAAGTATACATGCAGATCCCGGGGCTTACATGACTGGAGATCACCGGTGTAGTAAAAGGGAAATCAAACTCATTAAATGGGGCATGCATGTGTCGAAAAGGATGAAAGGAAAATTTTTGAAAACTTTTGAGCATTATGGAAGTACTTGCAAACATAAGAATAACTACCCCGCCAGGCAGTTCCATTGATATGCATGGAGCTGATCCTGGACCGAGCAGCAATGTTCGGGTCAGAGCTATACGGATTCCGGGGGCTAGCAAAGTAATGCGACGAGTTGGACGAAAATTTAGAGTCGCGATGACTGGTAGAAGTCTCGAACTCGAAGAGATGATGAGAAGGAGGCGAGTGGACATCTTATGTGTTCAGGAAACGAAATGGCGAAACACAGCAAACATAGCCCGTTTCTTAGATGCAAGGACCAAGGCTTACAAGATGTTCTACTATGGCTACTATGGAACAGAACAAGGTAGTAACGGAGTCGGTATCATCCTTGACCAAAGTTTATGTAACAGCGTGTTGACCATTTTGAAGTCCAGTGACCGTTTGATGTCTCTTATATTGGTGATGGAAGGAAAGGTCTGGAATAATAATCAGTGCATATGCTCCCCAAATAGAGTGTGAGCAGGAGGAAAAAGATGCATTCTGGCTTGATTTTCATAATCTACTTAAGAACATCCCAAAAGAAGAGTATTTGTTTGTTGGAGGAGATTTGAATGGACATGTCGGGAAGACAAACAAGGATTATGAAGACTGCCATGGAGGTTTGGGATTCGGCACCAGGAACACTCCTGGTGAAGATATTCTAAATATGTGCAAGTCATACGGTCTAATCGTACTAAATACCATGTTCATCAAACAAGATCGACACCTTATCACTTACAGCAGTGGAGGAAATGAAACCCAGATTGATTACCATTTGGTAACCAATTACATGAAATCTCGGGTGAAAGACTGCAAAGTGATTGAAGCTGCCGCTCAACAACACCGTCTTCTTTTAACAGAATTTTTTACGGATGCGGTGAAGGAAGTCAAACAAACAAAGGCTCCTAGGAGAATCAAGTGGTACAATCTGGAGAAAACCAATGGACAGCAATTCATTTCGTATATATGCAAAGTCAGCTGTGTAATACCATCGACGCAGTTTCAAATGCAATAACGGCGCAAAATATGTGGGATCGCCTACAACGAACCTGCTTAGAGAGAGCCAAATCACTGTTAGGAGTCTCAAAAGGACACCACCAACAAGCTAAAGAAACCTGGTGGTGGGATGATGAAGCTAAAGCAGTGATTAGAAAAAAGAAAGCAGCTTTCCAAGCTTGGTCGAAGTGCCCCTCAAGAAATACAAATGAAAAAGCGCGTCTCAAAATGGAATACAAGAGCTGCATAAAAGAAGCGAAGAAAAAGTACGCCCAACTTCAAGCAAAAAGCACGGAGGGCCTGTATCGAGAGCTGGAAGAGATCTCTGCCCCAGCTGCTGAAGCAAATCAGGCAATCCAAGAGTTAAGACAAAGCAACTTGAATAAGGGAGCAACCATTTTCAAAATAGCCGCTCAGAGAAGGAGAAATGCGCAGGAGACTCGTTCGCCGAAGTTCATAAATGATGCTCAAGGACTGCTACTTGTGGATGACGACAAAATTCTTCACAGGTGGCGACAGCATTGTGATGATCTTTTGATTTTTGAATGAACAGTTTCCTCGCCGCCACTTTCCAACAGCTGCACCTAACTTTACGGAAGTATCCGACGTCACAGTCGAAGAAGTTAGGGAGGCAGTTAATCTTCCTCTAACGAGTTTGATGCGCTATCTGAATCCATAATAAGAATTGTTTCCCTTTATCCTCACACTGAAATCGCAATTGCGGGCGATTTCAATGTACACAATTCAGGTTGGCTTCGACATTCTGGCCAGACAACACCCGAAGGAAAATATGTTGAGATCTTCGCTGAGTTTAACGAATTAACTCAACTTGTTGATGAGCCCACTCGGGTTCCAGATATTGAAGGCCATGCGGCCAACACTCTTGAATTATTTCTCACTTCTCATCCCGAAAAATATAGGGTTATAGTATCATCTCCTTTAAGCACATCGGATCATTGTGTCATATCGGTAGATTTTTCGTCTTCCGTCACAGTAAAAAAAGATAAAGTCCCCAAAAGAACTGTGTGGCAATACGAGAAAGCCAATTGGGACGGACTGAATAATTTCTTTCGAAATTTTAATTGATCATTGTGGTTTCTCGACGGAAACGTTGATGCATCAGCTGATATCTAACGTAATTCTCAACGGCATGAGAAATTTCGTTCCTCACAGAACAAAAAGTATCATCCCCAAAGAGAATTCGTGGTTTGATTCAAGCTGTAAAGAGGCGATTAGGGATCGAGAAAGTAGTTTTCGAAAATTTAAAGATAACCCTACTGTAGAAAACCGAAATTTGTTCAAACGGGTCAGAAATTTCTGTAATGCTCAATTTCTGTAAAGGCAAAAAATACTATTGTGTCCAAAAGGAAATAAAAACTTTTGGTCTTTTGTCAAGAACATTAAGAACTCGACCACGTCATCGGTCCCAACGCTCGTCTTCAATGACTCTCCGTATGTCAGCTCCATCGACAAAGCCAATTTGCTGGCAGCTCAATTTGCTGCCAACTCGACACTTCCTTACAGCATATTGGCTCCACCTGATCTCGAGTTTGCAAATTCTTTGATGAAGCAGATATTTTTTCGAACTCGCTCGGTTGCGAGAGTCCTTAAAGATCTCAACATATATAAATCCGCTGGTCCAGATGGTATCCCCGCCGTTATTCTGAAGAGGTGTTCTTCTACGCTGGCAAAACCACTGCGTGAACTTTTCCATCTTTCCTATTCTGCTGGGATTTTTCCGAGCAGATGGAAAACTGCATTTGTCCAGCCGGTCCCTAAAAAAGGCGAATCTTCCTCTCCTTCCAATTACCGTCCAATTGCACTAACGTCCCTTCTTTCCAAGGTCATGGAAACGTTGATAAATTGTCAACTTATGAAATATCTTGAAGAACGAAAGCTTCTTAATGACCGGCAGTACGGCTTTCGTAGCAAACGGTCCACTGGTGATTTGATGGCTTATCTCACCGAAAAGTGGAACCAATCTTTACATTGTTTTGGAGAAAGTAAGATTATTGCGCTTGATATTTCTAAAGCATTTGATAGAGTTTGGCATCAGGCTCTTTTATCGAAAATGCGTGCTTTTGGTATCGATGAGTCTCTTCTTCGTTGGATTAGAAATTACCTTTCCGACCGTTCAATACAAGTTGTGTTGGATGGTTTCAAGTCTGATACCCACTTAATAAATGCTGGTGTGCCCCAGGGCTCCGTTTTGTCTCCGACTCTCTTCCTCATTTTCATTAATGATCTCTTGTCTGAAACTTCTAATCCGCTTAACTGTTTTGCTGACGACTCGACCCTCAGCTTTTCATATTCGTTTCCAAATTCACGTCCCTGCTCTTCGGATGTGGAACTGGAACGGTTGCGTATGATAAGCTCATTGAATTCTGACCTTGACAGCATTGTTGCATGGGGTCTTATGAACCGAGTAGAATTCAATGCTTCGAAAACTCAATGCTGTCTCTTGTCGTTGAAGCTTAACATTCCCCCATTGCCATTATCCATGAATGGTACCTGCATCGAAGAAACCGAAAAGCTGCTAGTACTTGGTATGTGTGTAAACGATGATCTTCGTTGGAACGACCACATATTTGAAGTCGCCAAAAATGCTGCTTAAAGCTTAGGTTTCTTAAGACGATGCAGGAAGTTCTTTACCCCTTCTGATCTGGCTACAATTTATAAGGCTTTCATCCGCCCAAAACTGGAGTTTGACTCCCATATCTGGTCAGGTGCTTCTCAAACCTCTTTGCGCCTACTTGATAGGGTGCAAAATAGAGCGTTAAGATTGATAGGTGATAGTTCAATCGTAGAATCGATTGATTCTCTTGAACATCGTCGAAACGTTACCTGTCTCACTCTCTTTTATCGCTTTTTCTACAAACAGTGCTCTAGTGAAATAACCAGCTGCATTCCTCCCCTGAAACAATTTAGCCGCAACACTCGCCTCGCTAGGAATGCTCATCAGTTTTACATTGAGCCCAACTTCGGACGTACAGTCAAGTATAGAGATTCGTATTTCAGTCGCACCACCCGAATGTGGAATGCTTTATCTGGCTCTGTATTTCCCCTGCATTACGATTCACAAAGGTTCAAAAGCAACGTGCATCGGTGCCTCCTTTCAAATCCTCTCCTATTTTCCTAAATGCTCGCACTGTGTTTTTAACATTTAAAGGGTAGTCATAACCCCTTGATGTGCGCGTAAATTATAAAAAAAAAAAAAAAGTTAAGAACTCCAAAAAAGGCAAAGCGATTTAGCCAGACGAGGTACCATATGAGTTTTGGAAAAATACGGGAGACATCGGGTTGAGATGGCTCACGATTCTCATCTCCAAACTTATAAGAGGTGACAGTTTTCCTAATCAATGGAGGGAAAGTTTCTTCTTCCAATGTACAAGGGAAAGGGAGATACCAGAAGCTGTGACAACTATCGTTCGATCAAGTTGATGTCCCACACTATGATGATCATTGAGCGGGTTTTGGATAGCCGACTGCGGAAAATAATAAGGCTGTCTGATGTCCAATGCAGGTTTGTCGCGGGAAAGTCAACTACAGACGCAATCCAAAGTATAAGGATCATTATGGAAAAATACCGAGATGCCTTAGAGGATTTGCATATTGTGTTGGTTGACTTCGAAAAAGCAATCGGTCGACAACCACGAGATCTGATATGGGTGGCCCTCACACACCGAGGAGTTCCTGAAGCCAATGTGCGAATAATTATGGACATGTACGATGGAGCAGTTACAAAAGTGAGATGCCCAGCTGGAGTCACCGAAGAATTCCAAATAACAGTAGGTGTACATCAGGGAAGTGTCTTGAGCCTACTGCTCTTTATTGGTGTTCTGGATTATTTGCTCGAAGGAAAAGTAACGGACAATAAAGTACAACAATTATTCTTTGCTGACGATGGAGCCGTCATAAGCGAGGATCCTACATCCCTGCAACGAGCACTTGACGTTTGGATTGATGTTCTGGAAGGAAATGGGTACCGTATTAGCGCTAAAAAGACTGAATACCTGTGCTGCCCTTTTTCTGATCCAGACAAACCTATTCCAGACATTTATTTGAATGGAAATGTGCTTCCCAAGTGTGAAAAGTTTAAATATCTGGGATCTATGATCAATAGTGAAGCAACTTGTGATGACGACATCAATCATCGAGTAAGCGTAGGGTGGATGAAGTGGCGAGAAAACTGCGCTATCTTCTGTGATCGAAAAATGCCCCCTAAGCTGAAGGGAAGACTCTACACAGCAGTTGTCCGTCCAGCTCTGACATACGGTTCACAATGTTGGACAATGTACAAAAAGTATGAGAGCAAATTGACGGCAGCCGAAATGAAGATGCTTCGGATGACAGCAGGAGTAACAAAGCTTGATCGAATTAGAAGTACTAAGATCCGTGGAAGCCTTCATGTCAAAAGTACCATCTTGGACAAAATTCAGCACGACCGGCTCAGTTGGTATTGTCATGTTCAAAGGAGAGATCCGCAGAACCCCGTCCAAAAGGCAATATCGTACAACGTTTCAACAAATTCGCGACGAAAAAGAAAAGGCAGGCCAAAACACTCCTGGTACAAGCAAATGCAAAAACAGCAGCATTTGGTTGGCCTCAGACATGAAACAATCCAAAACCGGGAGGCTTGCCGACGCTTCTGAGGTCAACGCGGCGTACCCCACAGGCGGATCACTAGTGTGAAGCAGAAAAGTGGGAGAGTTGTGATCGCTTCAAGATCACTACTCGTAACGCCGGAAATGAAAAGAAGAAGTTCGAAGAAACGATTTATTACAAAGAACCAGAGCTCGAAAGTTTATGGTTACCACTTTCATTGGTCTTCAAATAACTCTTATTTGTTGTGATTTATTTAAAAGCTCTCTCAATAACCGGTTATAATGAGTTTTATTTTTATTGGTTTCTCTCTGAGATATACACTTATTTTTGTTATTTTTATTTTTTGGTCAACCAATAAGATTTATATTTGTGAGAAAAAAATAAATCACATTCTTTATTTTCAACTAGCTGAGCCGCCCGGCGTTACTCGGGTCTGTAGTTTTAAGGTTAAGTAACTTTAATATTCCCGTTCTTGTTCCTGTATCTGTTCCTGTGGGATTATAGGGATGAAATCTACGCTTAGTTATTGAAGGATTATGTTTTATGTGGCATCGCAGTGCTGAAAGAATTTTTGAAATCTGTCCAGAAATTTCCAATTTTCCGTTCCCACCCCCTTCCTGAGGGAATCTTCCGTTCTCATGGAAATATGTGAACGAAATATATGTCTATGTCACTTAGGGATAGTGTAACATCCTAGAGTTGAAAGAATTTTTGAGATCGGTCAAGTAACTTTAATGTTCCCGTCCTCGTTCCCGTTTCTGTTCCTGTCGGATTATTGGGATGAAATAAAGTTTAAGTTACTAATGGAGGGGGATAACGTATCACCTTTCAAATAGTCCAGCAGTTTCTTATTTTCCGTTCCCAACCCCGTTCCTGGAATATAGGTATCAAACCTTGACAGGAACCATCTTTAGACTTAACTATGTCTACCCTGAAAATTTCATAAAAATCCGTTGGTTGGTTTAGGCGTCTATACCGGACATACATACATACATATGTACATACATACATATGTACATACATACATACATGCATACATTACATACAAACATACATTGCATCCAATTTTATATATACATGAATACATGTTTTTTGTTGGTATAGACTGACGTTCTTTATAATAGTGTAGAGATGTTTTTTTTTAACCATTTAACCACTTGTGATTTATTTTTTATCTTAAAGGTTTTAGGTCAACTAAATCCATTTATTTTATGTGGAAAAAGTCTACCAAAGAGAGATATTTTTTTAAATAAATGATAAATCTCATCCAAAGACCTAAAAAATTATTTTATAAAAATTAATCTCAGTAAAAGAGCAAAATTTTGGTCGACAATGTGATATCTCTCAGTGAGAAACCGAATGAGGCAATATGGTTTCCAATTATTTTCGAGCTCTGCAAAGAACACATTGAGACTTTTCGATGCAATCCGAGATCAATGAAGTGAAACCGATTTTTAAATAATCTTCACAATATTTTCTTTTTGCCATTGTTCCTAATAAAAAAAATACCTAGTCAAACATTTTTTTACAACAGAGGAAAAGTTTCAGTGCTTTACCTTTTTTGAGCAGTTTTTACAAATTTTTGCAAATAGAACACAATATTTATTAAATAAAAGAACAAACAGCAACAAAACTGAATTTCGCAAATTATCAACTTCATAAAACAAAAAGGTAAAAAGAACACACAACGAACAAGCTTTTACTTGATATATTTTTTTTCACACTCCGACTAGGAAAAGATAACACTATTTAAACGTTTAAAAATTCGGCACGGCTAACAAATTTAGCGAAATTGATGTCCAGTTAGTTAGTGGTAGTATGTGTTTTGCGATGTGTCTGCGATTTTTTCCTCACGGCGGGCGATTACTTACAAAAAAAAAAAAAAAAAACAAAGTCGATGAAAATGAAAACATCGAGATCGCCAATTTAGCACATACATAGACATACCATTGTATATATATCCTATAATACTATCACTTTCCAATATTTTTTTCTTAGCTTGGAAGTCGAAAGTGGTCCACAAAATTTCCACTGTGTTCCACAAGCCTATTTTTCAAGAGCAGGAGGTTCATATATGTAAGAGTAGGAAGCAAATAACAACGTTTAAATTTCATCATATATGCATTACTTTCTAACCCATAGGAAATGCTCACCTAAAGTGATACATTCCACCATGAGCATAACAGCGGATTCCTTTTTCTCCGCCGGTGTTGGCGCACCCTAGTGACGAACAATGTTAATACAAAATATTGGAAAGTGATATTACTATAGGATATATTTACAAAGGACATACCTACTTACAGTTTGAAGATAGAAAAAACACCAACTCTTACAGCCGTATTTATTAGATTTCGCTATAGCACGCTTAAACGCTTAAAACGATATCGTGGGTAACTGCAAAGCCGATGAACTCGCCAGAGAAGGAACCGTTCTACCGATCTCAACCAGCAGGTTGAATATTGGTATACCAATCGCTACATGTAAACTTATGCTAAAGCAAGAGGCAATGGATAGAACAAATCATAGGTGGTACAATATCACCACGTGCGTGGCAACAAAACGGAT
This sequence comes from Melanostoma scalare, assembly GCA_949752695.1. Classification (NCBI taxonomy): domain Eukaryota; kingdom Metazoa; phylum Arthropoda; class Insecta; order Diptera; family Syrphidae; genus Melanostoma; species Melanostoma scalare. Next base: position 5,350,278 of record OX456987.1, read on the forward strand.
ATGGCCTGGTCTAGATCCAAAACGCACAAGACATTTGTTATCAATTGCCAGATTGCAAGTTAGCTCCGTAATCAATGTCATCACCGGACATTGTCTGATAGGAAGACACGCCATAAGACTTGGCGTTCCTTCAAATGACTTCTGCAGAAGTTGCTTAGATGAGGAGGAGGAGGAGACAATCCCACACCTCCTCTGCTCATGTCCTGCACTCTCTTTTAAAAGAAAGCGGCATCTAGGAAAATATTTTCTTGATGATCCAAGCGATCTGGCACACACAGATCCCCTGCATATCCTTCGCTTTATTAAAAGCTCCAAATGGTTTTGTTAAGTGAGGTACTCCCTCGCATAATACTTATGGTATCACAATGGACCTAATATTGGTCTAAGTGTGTCAGTCTGTTTTCCTGACAGCCATTTAAACCTTACCTTACCTTACCTTACGCTTAAAACGCATAATAGTTATGCAGTGAATAAGAACTTATTAAGACTTTATAAATAAAAAATCCTTATTTATAATACTTTTCATCAGCCATTATAGTTATTCATTCCTTATGTCAAAATCATAAAGAAACTCCCTAATTTGGTTTCTCAATGGTTAAAACTGACTACAGAAAGGAGGTGGTGCATACTTGGGCCAGCGTACACCCATGAGACTAGTACCAAATGAAAACTTACGTTCAGCCCAATCAGTCTGTCAAATATTTTTGAATTCGGTCTTGGTGATATAATTTATAATGATATAAGACACCAGGAAGCAATAAATATAACACATGCTTTGTTTTCGGATGACATTTTGATAGATCTAAACGAAGATTAGTTTTTTTTTTTTTTTTCATTTGTAGCATAAATATTTATTTTGTTTTTATGTTTTGTAAAAAACAGAGTAGGTACTGCGAAAAATTAAATGAAAAAATGTATTTGCTGTGGAACATATTTTTTCGTTTATTTCTTTTTAGGAATTGTGTATAATGTACGTGATATGCTTTATGTATGATAGCGTAATTATATATCAAATTAAAGCTTATCAATTAAGGATTAAAGTGGGGGAAAAAAAAATATAGGTCCTCACTGATTTTTTCGAGATATTGGCTGGCAAACGTCAACGAAAATGTTTCTATACAAACAACTTTTAGGTTTGTCTTTCCGAAATATAAGGCATTTAGAAAAATGTATTAATGTATTCTATGGAATGAAAGATATTTTTATGATCTTTCATATGATACCTCAATCATTGTCCTACGTGCTACACTTTTCGAGATATACGTAATTATTTGCAGAAATGTCAGCTTTTTTCCATTTCCGGCGCTCAACTTCAAGTCTAATTATCTCAAAATCACCAAGACCGAATTCAAAAATATTTGACAGACTGATTGGGCTGTTTGTTTTTGTTTATATTTTTTTAGCTATGGAACATTCGATGTCTATTGACTTTTTAGGAATAAAAAAGTAAATAAATTTTCAACAATTAAACACTTTTTATTGTGTTATGTTTTTTTTGACAAATAACATAGGACACCCAAATGTATTTGGTTCACACACTCTCTACAGTACATATACATAGGCGATGAATGTTATTTTCGACCCACCGACGCCGACGCGGCGTAGTTCGAGTCCTACCTCCTACAGGGCAGTTTAGTGCATAATATCGATACACGACGCAAAGTTAGTTAATTTGCTTTGCCAATTTGCTCGAAACCAAACACCGGAAGACCATTTGTACCATTGAAAAAAGAAATTAATAAAAGAATTTATTGTTTTCTTGGAGTGTTGATTTTTAAAATCAAAATGAAAAGTTCAAGTGACCTTCACTCCTTATGCGCATTACCACGGGCAAACCTTCTCTAGGTGCAAGAATGCAATCCCATTCCCCTAGAAATATAAAGTTTACATTGTGTTTGCACTGTAAACTTTATATTTGTTATATATATCTTAGAAAGGTACAAACAGCATCTAACTGATGAGCCCACTGTTTGTACCTGGGCGAAACGCATAAGGAGTGAAGGTCACTTGAACTTTTCATTTTGATTTTTAAAATCAACACTCCAAGAAAACAATAAATTCTTTTATTAATTTCTTTTTTCAATAAACATCGGCCAGACCACGGGCAAACCTTCTCTAGGTGCAAGAATGCAATCCCATTCCCCTAGAAATATAAAGTTTGCATTGTGTTTGCACTGTAAACTTTATATATGCGTAATGTGTCGACAAACCTCGACCAAACATTGCGTCTTAGAAAGGAACAAACAGCATCTAACTGATGAGCCCACTGTTTGTACCTGGGCAAAGCGCATAAGGAGTGAAGGTCACTTGAACTTTTCATTTTGACCATTTGTACCTATTATCTCTTTAGCTTTAAACAAATACAATTCTTTGTAATTTCTTGTTCTTTTGTTTAAAAAGAGAAATTCAAAAACTGGAAAACTTTAAGAAACAAATTTACAAAAAAGGAGGACACATCATTTTTCTTTCAATTGAAAACACATTTACTACATCCAAATTATGTATAAAGTTAATGTAATTTGAGTACATTTCCATTTTAGTTATTTTTCAAATTCTCAAATTTGTAAGTAAACCACTGAATGACAACTTAATACTCAGAATCAAATGACATTTATGCGCTAAAACAAGCTTAAGACACGCATATCGGAGTTTAAGCAATTCAACCTTTATTCACTGAAGAAAAATGATTATAAATACGATTTTTGTTTTAATCAACGAATAAGTGTGTTTTAAAGTTTTTCGGAGTTTATTACGCGATTATAAATACGGCTGTTAATGTTTTATTAGCGGTGTTCAAATTATTATACTTAAAACAAGGAACACACTTGTGTGTTCAGGTGTTTTGATTTGTGTTGTGTTGCAACTGCTTGTCTGTATCAGAGTTGGGAAATAATGATTACTTTGTGTAATGGATTACAGGTTCAATTACAATTACATGTAATGGGTAATTGAAAATTTTCAATTAGGTTAGGTGGAAGTGGCTGTCAGTCAATGAGTACATTGCCTAACACACTTAGGCCACAAGGGCCCATTGTGATACCACAGAGATCAGCAAGTTAATCACCTACTGATCTCAGAAACCCGATGTAAGATTAACGAGTTGATCACTTATTAATCTTCCATTACGGGACTAGCCGGTTAATCACCTGCTAGTCAAACCACGTGGAACTTTTAATGTATTTTGAAAGACTTTTGGGGTCTATGTAAGCTAGGTCGCTAGTATCATCGAAGAAGAATTCACCGAGATGAGTTTTCCTCCTATGAAGTAGTGCAGGGCATGGGCAAAGAAGGTGTTGAACGGTTTCTTCCTCCTCCTCGTCCATGCAGCTTCTGCAGAAATCATTGGAAAACACGCCAAGTCTTTTGGCGTGTCTCCCTATGAGACAGTGTCCCGTAAGAACACCTATGGTAGAACCTAGACACAGGCGGTTCAGGGCCAACAAACTAAAAAAAAAAAATTTTCAATTACAATTACATGTAATGGTTAATTGAAATTTTTCAATTACAATTACATGTAATGGTTAATTGAAATTTTTCAATTACCCATTACATGTAATTGGAAAAGTAATGCTTTTTTCCAAGTAGTTTAAGAAAACACACCGCTAATTACTTCTTTAGTAATTGATTACTTCAATTGTAATGCATTACATACTTTTCAATTACAAATTCGTATATGTAATTTTTTTTTATTCATAGTCAATGGTAATTATTGTTTTAATCTACATTTTGAGCAAGATAATCGCGAAATCGCACTTTATTCTCCAACTTTCTGACAGTTTTTCACCAATAACTTTGTATTGTAAGGAGTTGCCAAAAATGATCCACCAGAAGGGTTTCAGAGAATACCCTCCCCAACAAAATAATAGAAAACACAATAATCTACGACAATTAGTAAACGAGAAAATGGCTTTTGAAAGTAGAAATGTTTTTCTTTTCAAAACGGCGGACAACGCAGAAGTTTTTGTTGTTATAATTTCTGAATTCAGACTCTCCAAATGCTACTCTTCACTAAAAAAGAAGGAATTTGACACAGTACCTGTTCAATGCTTTAATTTCGTTCAATTTTGTTTAATTTTAAAAATGTAATTGAGCAAATTAGATGATCAATTACATTTTTGTGTAATAATTACTGAAAAAAGTAATCATTACAGCATTTTTTCAATTACTTTGGTTTTCAATTACATATAAGTAATTGAATTCCAAGCAATTGAAACTTTTCAATTAAAAGTAATGGGTAATTGAATTTTTCAATTACAATTACATGTAATGGTTAATTGAAATTTTTCAATTACAATTACAAGTAATTGTAATTGAAATTTTTTGTAATCATTATTTCCCAACTCTGGTCTGTATATTATATGAGACAAATGTGTTTGCTCTCTTATGAAATACACACAAGCGATTGCGACACAACAGACAACTAATATGCCAGCGTATGATGTATTTTAAAGCAAAATATATATATATATTTTTCAAATTATAAGATTTTTTTTCAGAATGACCCATCGAAAATGGCTTGGCGACCTAATTTTGGGTCGCGACCGAACCAGCGCTCTATAGAACATTGAGTTGTAGAGGATTTTGCTGTAGTGGATTTGCATCGGCGACCAACAGCTTCCCCCTTCACTGCTTCCATCTTCCGCTCCTCTTTGCTCTCCAAGCATCAATTTCATCGTCAAAAAGAAAATAAGAAAAAACATCGGATTTAGGTGGTGTCAAAGAAAGATGTTTTGGGACCTCCCAAAGTCTCCTCCATTTTTCTCTTTGTTTTGAGAGAGATGTTACCAATTGTGGTAATATAGTGCAGTTGTTTTGCCGTCGCGTCGGTTGTTTTTTGCGATGAGCATTGCAAATTGCAATTATATTTTATGGATGTGGAGCTTTCCAAATCCATTATGTTTTTTTGCATGTTGCGTTGCAACACCCTCCTATTTGAAACTGCGTCCTTCGATTTCCGAGCTATTCTTTCAACTAAGTTTCACATACCCTCTTCCTCTCCAACTCTTGCGTTCATGTCTCCTATTAGCATGATGTTTGGATTAGTTGATTGTATTAGCAGGTCCGTAATTTTCCTCATATCAACATCTGTTGTGACAACAATATGAATGAATTCGGAATCACAATTCTAATAAACGATAACAACTAAAATCTGAGAACACACTTTTCAGAATCATATTTCAACACCTGAACAACGAGTTCAACAGCACCGACGCACGAACGCAGGTCATATTAAATTTATTATTTCTCACAAATTGCATTTTTGTCTACTGGGCAATTTGATTTTTGTGTACATATTATTCCTAAGCTAAACTAAGTTACGCGTAAGCATTTAATTAGTGTAAAAGAAGAATATTTATTTGAATAAAATTCACTTGCTACTAGAACAGCGAGCCGTAAACAATTTGACTTATTATTAACTTCCCCCCACCAGTCGGTAAGGAGTTACTTCTAATACTTCAAATTGTCGACACAACATTTGGTCCTTCGAGGAAAGAAACAGTGAATAAAGCGTAACCCGGGCTTCTAACATTGGTTTAATTTTGAATTAATTTTTAAAATAGAAGTGTAAAGTGGCAAAGCGTAACCAAGGCTCTTAACATTGGTTTATAATAAATACATCTATTGAAAAAGCGTTATCAGGGCTCTTAACACTGATAAATTGACAACGAAAAGTGAAATTAAAATTATAAAAGTACGATAAATCCACGAAAGCAAATCCAGTTAATTACATACAACTAAAGTTATAAAGAAAATACAACAAAATGATTGACGAGACAGAGTTTTTTATTATCATCTCCAAACAGAAGAAAATCGCCGAGGAAATCGATAACCAAAGTCGAAACTTCGGCAAAGATAGTGCTTCGAGGAAAACTCAAAAGTACAAGGAAGAAAGACTACAGCGTCTTGAAGCATTATGGTTGGAGTTCGAAAGCAACCATAATAAAGTAGCTGATCAGTTGAAGCATGATACGCCATACATGCAGAGAGATACATTCAGCAAAGTTAAAGCCGTTTACGAAGACTACAAGAGAAAGCTGGAGGATATTGTTCCAGCTTCAATCACGCCAGTCGCATTACCCAGTACAAGTGATGGGGCCGCCAAGTTCAACGAAAATACAAGGGTAAATGAGAAGATGGCCTAAGGAAAATGGCTTCGAATTCTTCAATTGAAGATAACATCAATTGTAGAAAACATGGAAGAGTTCGAAGGCACTCTGAACGAATATTCTAAGGAAATATATGAGTACCAACAAAAAATATTGCTGGAGCAATTAAAAAACTTGACTGAGCTTCACGAAGACTTCATATCCAATGCAACAGAAGAAGACTCCAAAGTGGAGTATGTTGCAAGGAACAACTACAAAGGTATAAAGCAAGACATAAATCGACTCTTGCATGAAATGGCATCAAGAATAAGTTCCAGCAATAGTGAGCCGAAAAATAAACACGAATCAGTGCTGCCTAGACTTAAAATTTCGACATTCAAAGGCAATTATCTAGAATGGCAGCAATTTTATGACTTCAAGAAAGAAGGGTTAGCGGCATTGGGTAATATGGGATATGACACATTATCATGGGGCCCAATGATTGTTCACTTAACAATAAAATCCCTCGACACAGAGTCCAGAAACCTATTCGAACAAGGACTTGACGAACCAAACAAGATGCCTGCCATAAAAACTCTTCTAGAATACCTGGAAAGGCGGTATCAGGCCTTGGAAGTTATGGCAACAGGCCTTGGAAGAAAACAACAAAAGACTCCTGACGAACCAAAAAATGCAGTTCGTAACTTCGTCATAGACGCTAAAGCAATTCAGTGCCCCATTTGCAGTGGGGAGCATAAAATATACAAGTGTTCAAAATTCCTCAAGCTATCTCCAAAAGAAAGATGTCATCAGAGCAAGCAAGCCAAGTTATGCTTAAATTGTCTAAGTCATAACAAGCAGCTCCAGTGCTTCAGTAAGAGGAATTGCCATCACTGCAACAAAAAACATCATACTTTTCTTCACATGGACTAGACAGAGAAGCCAAAATCATCCGATCTTGAAGAACCTTCATCCAAACAGGTGAACCATGCCGAACAAAATCAAAATGTTTTGATTGCTACAGCAATGTTAACGGTTCACAATGACAATGGCCGAAGCATAACAGTACGAGCACTCATTGATCCTGGTTCACAAGCATCACTCATCACTGAATCAGTTGCTCAAACACTGAGTAAACAAAACATTTGTGTTGAGGTCAGTGGGCTAAGAGCCACAAAGGCAGGAATTGCGAAAAACAAAGTAGAAGTAACAATAGCGCCACATTTCGAGTCAAAATTTAAGCTGAAGATGGAAGCACTTGTTTTACCAAAATTAACCAGACAGTTACCATCAAAACAAACAACTAAACAAATCGAATACTTGACTCAACTAGAACTTGCGGATCCTACTTTTAATGTTCCTGGACCCATCGACATGATAATTGGTGCTGATACTTACGGTGACATCATCCTCAGCGGTATTAAACGAGTGACTTCTAATGCTCTGGTCGCTCAAAAGTCACAGCTAGGATGGCTTGTTTCTGGGCGGACATCGAACGAGTTATCTGAAAAATACAGTGTTACCGGATTGGTGGCACTAACATCGATTGATGAGCAATTAAAAAAGTTTTGGGAGATAGAAGAAATAGTTCAACCAAAGCTTCAAAAGCTAGAAGACAAAAAGTGCGAGCAAATCTATGAGGATACGCACTACCGAAAAGAAAATGGGAGGTATGTCGTAAAGATCCCATTCAACGAAGACATAATCCAGACAAAAGAACTAGGTGAATCGAAAAATAGAGCTACAGCCAGATTTCGCCAGCTCGAGTCACAACTAAACAAAAATCCAAAACTCAAAGACGACTATACAAAAGTTATAAACGAATTTCTAAGCCTGGGGCAAATGGTTGTAGTCAATAGCAACTCATCTACCAAAAACGAGATTTTCTACATGCCACATCATGCCGTTATTAAACCTTCGAGTACAACAACAAAACATCGGGTTGTATATGATGGTTCGGCAAAATCAACGACTGAAGTAAGCCTTAACCAATTAATGCTAGTAGGGCCTAAGCTCCAAGACGATATCACTACAATTTTGACGCTTTGGAGGAAGCATAAGTACGTTTTTACATCGGACATTGAAAAAATGTATCGCCAAATTGAACTGCATGAAGACCATCAGGATTACCAGAGAATATTATGGCGCAGTTCTAACAACCAACCCATTAAGGAGTACAAACTTACGACTGTCACTTATGGTACAGCATCAGCACCGTACCTATCTATAAGGACTCTTCAACAACTAACTAAAGACGATCAATCCAATTATCCAATCGCAGCTGAAATAATCAACCACGACTTCTATGTGGATGATGTTATGTCCGGAGGAGATACGATTTCAGAGTGCAAAAGAGCTCAGAAAGAACTTGATGAAATGCTAAGAGGAGCAGGATTTCAGCTTCGAAAATGGGCTGCAAACAACAAGAAGCTACTTCAGCATATTCCGATTGAGTTACGTAATCAACAAAAGAAAGACGTAATGAAAGATGAAACAATTAAAACGTTGGGGATACACTGGAACCCTTTAAGTGACACCTTCCAATTCAAAGTAAACCTGGAAACAATAACATCCCCGGAAATACTTACCAAACGGAAAACTTTGTCCGAAATAGCCAAACTATTCGACCCTCTTGGATGGTTGGCTCCAGTAACTGTGAGCTCAAAAGTCTTAATGCAGCATCTTTGGAAAGCAGAACTCGAGTGGGATGAACCACTTCCTATTGAACTATCAAACAGTGGAACAAATTGAAGAAGAACCTTATTGCAGTCGAAGACATCAGGATCCCAAGGTGGATAGAGTCCAAGAAAGGTCAACAGTTTGAGCTCCATGGATTTTGTGATGCTTCTGAAGCAGCATATGCAGCCGTCGTGTACGCAAGAGTAATTCTTCCATCTGGCCTATATGCCTGCACCATCTTAACTGCAAAAACAAAAGTGGCACCAATAAGGAAGAAACTTCCGTTTCCGAAATTGGAACTATGCGGTGCTCATCTGCTTTCAAAATTACTGGCGGAAACAAATAAAACCTTTGGATTACAAGTAGAAAAAACTTTTGCCTGGACAGATTCTACTATAACACTAGCCTGGATCCAAAAATGTCAATCTACCTGGAAGACGTTTGTTGCGAATCGAGTCTCAGAGATACAAGCGGCAACAAACGTAAACTGCTGGAGACATGTTCGTTCAACCGACAATCCAGCTGATTATGGTTCAAGAGGTTGCTTTCCAGAACAGATGGCAAACAATCATTTATGGTGGAATGGAACAAGTTGGCTGAAATTCAACTCGGAAAAATGGCCTTTAAACGAACAAAATACGAATGCAGTGATCGATATTCCCGAAACCCGGAAGGTTTTGACCATTGATGTAGAAAAAATTGACGACTTAACTAAAAGATTCTCTTCGTACTCAAAACTAATATGGGTCGCTCCTTATTGCAGACGATTCATTGCTAACTGCAAAAACAAACTAATGAACCATTCCATGCAGACGGGTAACCTAACAGTAAAGGAATTGAACGATGGCAGTAAAGGAATCATACGATATATGCCACAAAAGGTCTATTCCGAAGAACTAGAATCCTTACGAGATGGAAAAACTATCAACAAAAAAAGTAAGGTACTATCCTTGAAACCATTTATTAACAACGAGAACATTCTTGTTGTGGGCGGACGACTACAAAACGCGAAACTTTCTAGTACAGAGAAACATCCGATTATCCTACCTCATCAAGAGTGGTTCACGAAACTATTAGTAGAAGACGCCCATGAACGCACACTGCATGGTGGTATTCGACTTACAATAGCAAAACTGAGACAACGCTATTGGATCATTCAAGCAAAAAGATGTGTTCGACAAGTAATAAATAAGTGTATCAGATGCTTTCGGTTTGCTGCACAACCAAATACTCAACAAATGGGACTACTTCCAGCAGCTAGAGTAACACCATCAAGACCCTTTACACATACAGGCGTTGATTATGCTGGACCAGTTCAAATATTAATCTCAAAAGGAAGAGGAAACCGATCCACAAAGGGGTACATCGCTATATTTGTCTGCTTTGCTACTAAGGCTGTTCATATCGAACTTGTGAGTGACCTTAGCTCAGCGGCATTCATAGCAGCATTAAAACGATTCACATCAAGAAGAGGAATATGCTCGCACTTCTACAGTGACAACGGAACTACATTTGTTGGGGCTAACAAGGAAATCTAGCAACAAATGCGAGAAACTATTAAACGCTGTGAAGAAGATGTCTCCTCAAAGCTTGCTAAAGACGAAATGCAGTGGCACTTTATACCCCCCGCATCACCTCATTTTGGTGGATTGTGGGAATAAGGCGTTAAGTCAACAAAATTCCACTCAAAGAGAATAATCGGTGAAATTATGTTAACAATTGAGGAGCTCTCCACGCTATTAACACAGGTAGAGGCATGTCTTAACTCTCGACCACTAACAGCAATCGAGAATGATGTTGAGGATACCACAATTCTAACTCCTGGACACTTTTTGATCGGAAGTTCTCTGAATGCAGTACCCGAACCAATTATTGATGAAAAACGAACATTCCGATCTCGATGGCAGTTAATCCAAAAAATAACCCAGGACTTTTGGAAAGTCTGGTCATCTGAATATCTGTCTCAATTACAACAACTTCCGAAGTGGAAGCAAAAACAAGAAAATATGAAAATTGGGGACATCGTTCTTATCAAAGAAGACCGACTACCCCCAACAACCTGGATGATGGGAAAAATTTCAGACGTTCATCCAGGAAAAGATAACGGGGTTAGAGCTGCAACAGTGTTCAGCAACAAGAAACATTTCAAGCGACCCATAACAAAGTTATGTAAATTACCAATAGGAAATGATGAAGAAGAAAGGGAAGTGAGACAAGTCAATACATCCACAAACCGCTCACATAAAATTCTTTCTTTGTGCACTTTGTTTGCCTTTCTCAACATAGTTGGCTCCACTCCAGTCCCCTACGATGTCGAGATAGTTCCATTTCAAACACACCCTGGAATATACATCGAAGATGTGGGACAGGCAAATTTGATTTCGAGCTCATGGAAGACAATTGTGTTCTTCAACTTAACAACCTATTGGCAAGAGTTTGAAAACTACAAAAAAACTTGTGTCGCAAATGGAAAAAATTTGCTCATCTAGTGAAATAAAAGATTTCAAATCGGTCATGTGTGAATGAATGTTACACCAGTTTCAACATCAAATTCAACAAATACAGCTTAACAATGAGATCTTATTACATGCAAACGAAGATTCAACACGACGCGACGTCAAAAACAATCACCGTTTGACTTCATTGGAACAATTACTAATGAATTATTTGGAATTCTCGACCAAAGATTTGCTAAAGGTTATGAGCAAACAATTAAAGCTGTCAAGGAAAATGAAAGCCACCTATTAAATCTAATGAAGAACCAGACAACCATAGTTGGTTCTACTGTCAACATCTTTTAGAAAGAACAAATGGAAAATAAGAAGCAAATACAGCTTCTAAGTTCGATTGTTTCGAAACTTGAAGATGAAACCGGAAAATATGAGGACATGAAGTTATTTTCGTCAAATGCTCTAAATGCGATACTTATTATGATAAATTATAAGGCAACTCAAAGCATATTGTTGGATATCTTGCTGTCCACTCACACTGGAAGAATTCATCCACTTATACTTTCGGTACAACAATTTAAGGATGAACTTACGAAAATTCATGAAAACATTCCAAAATCTTTAATGATTCCTGGAGAGCGACATCATGAATCGATCCAGCAACTATACAAAATCCTAAGTGTAAGGGCTAGAGTGACCAATAGCAACATTATAATTGAGAAAAGCCTTCCACTGCTGTACAATGAAGAGTTCAAGTTGTACAGAGTATTGCCAGTTCCAACCGAACACAAGGGGAACCTCACAAGCATCATTCCATCATCGGAATATTTAATGGTTAATCTACAAGCGAACCATTTCTATCCACTCAACAAAGACGAATTTTCAAAATGCAAATTGAGGCCCTCGGACATCGTATGGTGCACACTTCAACATCCATTATACACAACTGGTGCTGCAGTTAGTGTCTGTGAAATGAACATAATTCAAAACAAACCAATTATGGGTTCATGTAATACAAAGGACATACCAGCACGGTTATACTGGATTGAGATGCATCAACCGAAATCATGGATTTGCAGTACTCCCGATCTGGTTACAGTAAACATGAACTGTGATTTTAACACGGTACCCATGACTTTGCATGGCAGTGGTATGTTAAGGTTGCCAGCAAGATGCATTGTACATGATTAAACCATGACTGTTGTGGGAAAACAAACAATGACAAGCAAATTGAGATCGTCATTTTTACCATCGTTCTACCTTTCTGAGCAGTTAACATCGTTTAACTTCAAAAGAGAGAAACAATCTGTCTTACCAACGAACGCTTCATTGGACATTTCTACATTAGAAGACTCAATAAAGCTGCAAAAAAGCCAAGAATACATACTGAACGAGATAAGCACTCATCGAATTCACCAATACTCACTGCTTGGAGTCAATGCTTTTGTAATCATTGGAATCATCTTGATCGTAATGTTTGTAATCAGACGAAAAGGAGCACAACAGCCTACGCCACCAATAAAAGCTACAGCTATACCAATGAGATCGCTCAACAAGCCAATGAGATCTTCTAACAAGCGACGAACCAGCCAAGCTTCCTTTGAAGACATGGACTTTTGCGTATCATCAATCTAAGGGCAAAGCATGTTGTGACAACAATATGAATGAATTCGGAATAACAATTCTAATAAACTATGACAACTAAAATATGAGAACACACTTTTCAGAATCATATTTCAACAACTGAACAACGAGTTCAGCAGCACCGACGCACGAATGCAGGTCATTTATTGTTTCTCACAAATTGCATTTTTGTCTACTGGGCAATTTGATTTTTGTGTACATATTATTCCTAAGCTAAACTAAGTTACGCGTAAGCATTTAATTAGTGTAAAAGAAGAATATTTATTTGAATAAAACTCACTTGCTACTAGAACAGCGAGCCGTAAACAATTTGACTTATTATTAACTTCCCCCACCAGTCGTTAAGGAGTTACTTCTAATACTCCAAATTGTCGACACAACAACACCCCATTTGTTACAATTCAAGTAACATGGATATATCTAGTACTTTTCTTGCTCCAACTGCATCTCTAAAAACGTAATGTCGCTATCCATCTGAAAGCAACAATGTATGTCCTTATCTTTTAGCTCCTTTTTTACTCCCAAATAGCAACCTCCACTTGCCCTTCCCCTCTCCTGCGTTTTATTTGCCGGAATCCATTCAAAATTATATTTTAAAAATTCTCTACTAAACTTGCTACATAGCATGAAAATATATATTAATAATTAATTAAGAAGGAGTCAGACAGCGCATCGAACTCATTACAAGTGGAGCTGTTGTGTTAGTTGGGGTTTCTGTAAATGAAACAGAAGGAAATGAGTTGCTTACGGACGGATAATTTTAACCACATGAAGCTGCAGTTCGTGGTCGAAGGGCCATACTGTGGTTGAGGTTTGGTGAAGCAAAATCATTTTAAATACTTGCTGTACCCTGCCACGTTTCGCTGTGGCACATTGTGATTGAATGGTGGCGAAATGAGAAACAATACAAAGAATACATGTCATATAAAAATGATGAAGGAGGATAATGTAGCACTCCTAATGCTGAAAGAAATTTTGAAATCTGTCCATTGTTTCTAAGTTTCTGTTCCCAGTCCCGTTCCTGTGGGAATCTTCCGTTCCCATGGAAATATGTGAATAAAATATAAGTCTTTGTCACTGAGGGACAATGCAACATCCTAGAGTTGAAAGAATTTTTGAAATCGGTCAAGTAACTTTAGTGTTCCCGTTCTCGTTCCCGTTTCTGTTCCTGTGGGACTATTGGGATGAAATATAGTCTAAGTTTTTGATAAAGGTGGATAAAGTAACACTCCTGACGCTGAAAGAAATTTTAGAATCTGTCCAGTAGTTTCCAAGTTTCAGTTCCCCGGCCCCGTTCATGTGGGAATCTTTCGTTTCCATGAAAATATGTGCATGAAATATAAGTCTTTGTCACTGAGGGATAATGTAACATCTTAGAGTTGAAAGAATTCTTGAAATCGGTCAAGTAACTTTAATGTTCCTGTTCTCGTTCCCGTTTCTGTTCCCGTGGGCTATAGGGATGAAGTAAAGATATAAAAATTAGATAAAAACAGTCCTTGCTGCGAATAATATATCATTCTAAAATTTCAGCTCGATCGGTGCAGAACTTTTTGAGTTTTTGAAGCGTACAACCAACATAACATTTTTATAAGAAGAAGATATACGGCGAGACCATAGGAGGAGATGAATAAAGGCAAGATAAAATCTTAAATCAGGCAGGAAAAACTCTGAGGGATCAGAGTCAACACCACAGAAGAGAAAATGATCAGTATTAAACAACACAATTCTACTTACTTTAATGTGAAACCACAATCAAGCGTCGCGTCGCTTCACCCTCAACTGGACCCCACGTTACATAAGAAATCTTCAAAGTCTAAGCTTATGCGAAATTAAGAAAACATATCGATTGAAATTTCGAACGATAACGTCGTTATCAGTAACTACCGATAGCAAAAATCGATCTTTAAATAGTTCTTCTTTTGTGTTAAGTACATTGAAAACTAAACCGATTGTCAATTTGTAAATTACTTCTGATAAAGAGATGAATGAGCAGCTTAGTGCAATGTGTAAAGTAAACAATAAGCTTAATATAATGTGCGCAGTTGCATTTCAATACTGTGCTATCATATGCAACCAAGTTTATGACAACATTAGCGGTTGAATAATAAAATATCGACTTTCCAACATACTGAAGCCGATTCTTATCACCTTGACAGGATTTTCATTCAAATTCATTCCAGTTTACACAGTTTTTGACTTTCCAGTTATGGAAATGAAATATCCATGCAGATTGATTAATTATTCACCAAATTCTATAATCGATATTATATTCATGTAAATGTCGTAAATATTATCGCAATATAGAATATATGGTAAGAAATTATTGAAAAATCAGTTTCAAATTGGATTTAAAAATATCTATTTAGTATTTTAATCGATAAAATTCAGCTTAAGCACATTTCGTGTACAAACATGAAGTACAATTGGATTGATTTGTTTGTCACAAAAATCTATAATCGGCTTTAAATTCACTCAAATATTGAAAATTTATATGAAAATATTACATGAAGTACAAGTCGCTCTTTAAAAGCGTCTTTACGAAATTATAGTAGTTTTAATGCTGTCCAAACATGAACATACAGTCTTCAGTCTGTGATGAGGTATATCACAGCCAAGGCCAACCATAAATACGGACCGACGACCGACGCGACGCGACGGCTGCTTGAAGCTAATAAATAGGAATATCGCAAAACGTTGCAAATATACACTGACGGCTGCTTAAAGAATAGAGTAGGGACAAAAAAATAGATGAGAATAGCAATAAGCATATGTAATATGTATGTTCAAATAGTATTTTAGGAAATTCTGGCTTGAAAATAAAATAGTTAATATTTCATAGCCCAACGCCTTCGTAAGAAATTTTAAAATAACTGAAATGAAACATAATTCAAAACAAACCAATTATGGGTTCATGTAATACAAACTGAAGCAAGATAGCGTTGTCAGAGCTACAAATATGTTCTGACAAAAAATTTAAAACAAAATC
This sequence comes from Melanostoma scalare, assembly GCA_949752695.1. NCBI lineage: Eukaryota > Metazoa > Arthropoda > Insecta > Diptera > Syrphidae > Melanostoma > Melanostoma scalare. Next base: position 5,366,123 of record OX456987.1, read on the forward strand.
ACATAAGTGAATATACGCAAAACAACTTTTACGTCAACGCATATCAAACCATAAATCTGACATAAACAACAACAATCCAGCAAAAACAGCTCTCGCATTACATGCCATCGAAAATAAACATCTCCCAGACTTTGACGGTGCCCAAGTTCTCCAAACCGAGAAACATATCTCTAGAGATATACGCTAGAAACTTTACATATCCTCAACAACAAGAACAACATGAATCGTAAACAAGATTCTCAAAACATCTCGTCCATATACTGCTCTCTTGTCTCTACATAAACTCTGTTATCCCATCCGTTAAATTTTGTTAAACCTAGACTAATCTTCATAAAGAGAAGTGCAATTCCAGCTTCGGAAATATTTTTGTCAAACTTTGTTTATTTAACATGTTTTAAAAAATCTCGTTTATAATGTAAGTTTTCTTTGATTGTTCATTGTTGTGTATACTTTATACTATATTTTACTTATTTGTTTTTATAATAAAGTTCCCCTGAGGAAGGCAACAACCCTTGCCGAAACGTCGCGAAAAAGTAAAAGATCCATCTTGTTTCTTTACTAAACTTAAAGTGACCAAAAAAAGCCGAAGGAAAATAAATTTTCCACCAACAATTATAAGTGAATATAGCGTTGTTAGAGCTACAGATACTCGCAAAATTAAAAAAAAAATACATTAGTGAAAGAAGCGCTGTCAGAGCTTAAATACTGCCAAAGTGAAAAAAAAAACATAATTGTAAACAAAAACAATGTCGTCAAATCATACATCAATTACTGAGACACATGTTTATCAATAATTTTGTAATTTTTTTTTGTTCTGTTGTGTTGAGTGTTTTTGCGTACTAACTACTAACACCTCGCTAAATGATGACAGTGACAAATATTTCTGTTTCTATTGTTTCACAAGCTTGAAATAAGCTGTTCTGCTAGCGTAGAAAAAAGATATAATAAAATTAGATCTAATTTAAAATGAACTTGTAAAATATTTCTTTTTGTTTTTTACTGGATGAATTTGATCGAATTTCCCATGTCCAGCTTCCTCATTAGGTGTGAAACTTGGGCCAAAAATCTTTTCCCTTTTATTTATGATTTGGCTCAGATCACTTGCATGTATTAAATTTAAGTACGTGCCGATCTGCAACTCGGCCGGACCTCACGCGAACGCGATTGACAATAGGCTAACACATCTACCTTCCGGCCATTCAAAAATAGTTGATAATTAGACAAAAAAAAAAAAATCTTACTCCAAATAGAAATAGTTATTTTATTTAAAAAAGGAATCACTCCGGAAGTGCCGACAGAAGTTAAAACAGAAATGAGTTTTCAGTACATATTTTAATGTACAGGAAAATCTTTCAATTGAAATGTTTTTTCTTATTGCTTATCAAAATTTTACTCCATGTTTTATAATATATGTACATGTATGTACATATGGAAGAACATCTATAAAACTTATGAGTTTTCATTCACAATTTCATTTCTTTCATTATCATCTCTACAATCATCGTATTCTAATACTGAAATAATAGGTCTATGGTAACTCAAATAGGAAACGAACAATTTTGACTCGAATCTGTTGAAACATATCGCAAAGACTGCATCAATTGTCGATTTATATTTCGCAGCCTTTGTACACTGAGGGAAAAACTGTGTCCGATATTTAAATGAGAAAGCATTCAAATTGCAGTTGTTGGCGTTTTTAAAGCAACACATTTAAATTGAATTGAAAGTAGTTTGTTTCAAATACAAAGTGCTTTTGCGAAAGCAGATAAGTAACTTTGGTTTTGGATTTTATAGTTCACTTCATTGATTCGAAATTTTACTTTTTCGAATTTAGATCAAAAGAAAACGTATAAAAAATAAACGAAACTACGCTTAAGTTTTTGAAAAAAAAAAGAAGCACTCCGGGAGTGCCGACAGAAGTGAAAACAGAATTGAATTTTCAGTATATATTTTAATGTACAGGGAAATCTTTTCATTGAAATGTTTCTTCTTAGTGCTTATAATAAAAATAGATAAATAGTGGCAAAATTTTATTCAATGTCTTATAATATACATATGTACATGTACATATGGAAGAACATCAATGAAACTTATGAGTTTTCATTCACATTTTCAGCTTTTCCATTATCATCTCATGCAATCATCGTATTCTAATAATGAAGTAATAGGCCTATGGTAACTAAAATAGAAAACGAAAATTTTTGACTCGAATCTATTTAAATATATCGCAAAGACTGCACCAACTGTCGATTTATATTTCGTTGTACTAAGGCTGAAGTCATTCGTCATTGTTAAATTATATTCTTCTTTTAAAAATTAAAATTTGTACCATCGGCGGAGCTGCTGTTTAAAGTCACCATTCAAAATCATTGGCAAATCATCAAATCTCTCCCCAATTTTGCCGTGAAGGTGTGCAGAAGCGTATTCAGAATAAATAAATAAATTTTTATATAAAAACTGACGTATTACACTTAAAAACGTATTCGGTGAAATATAAACGCCAACTATTATAACTTGCTGTTCATTTTCACAGTTGCAACGACAAACAGATAGATCGCCGATATCAAAATAGTACTAGACATACTAGTGTACTTCGTATGCAAATTCATATGATTTGCACAAAAAATGGCAGTTGTATCTGACAACCATTTATAGATAGCTACTCCTGCTGCTGGACGATCGTGCCTTCTGAAACTTGCAACTAAATTGAAATCAGGAATATCATATATTTCTTCTTCACCCATGTGAGTCTCTGTTAAAATTAATACGTTAATTTTCTTAGCGATAGTGTCTATTGAGTAATGGTTTTCAAGCTATTTTCATGCAACCGTTTCAATTCCATCGATAAATCATCGCGATGAGTTGATGATCTCTTCTAATTTGTTGTAAAAAGCGTCTCCTACTCTGTCATGATGAAATTTCCAGCTTCACTTATCCAGCCACTCTTCATTGTAATGGCAGTAAAATATTTGGTGCTTTTTATTTTTTCTGCGTTGCATAAATTTTTCTCTGTTTCTTCAATTAATTCCTTTCTTCTCTGTATTTCTCCGAGTTGGTAAGTACAATTACTATGTAATAATGCTATTGCATTCTTTTAAGTCATTTAGCAACATAAAAATTAAGGTGTCTCTTGGCTCAATGGTAGAGTCGTTGGCTATTAAACTGAGGGTCTCATGTTCGAATCCCAGCCGTGGCGACCAATTTTTATTTATGTTTTCACTTTAAATAAACAAAAAAATGCAAGTCATGGCTGGGAAACGAACCTGAGACGCTGGGCTATGACGACTTTACATACAAATCACGATGAGCCAATCAAAAAATGGTGTCGGTCGCGAATTCACTGATTTACCCCCATCGCAAAAGTGCCAAACGCGCCTAAAGAAGTTTTCACTTCAAAAACTGCATTTGCATTTTCGTACTTAAAATACTTTAAAATTAAAGCAAAAACACATTTGAAGCAAATGAAAACGCTTTTCTATACCAACAGTTGAATTTCATAGGAGTTTTCTTTGTTGAAATCTGTATAGCGGCATTCGCGTATTAGTAATAAAAGAGTCAAGATCTGTAAACGAGTGAAGTGAAGTGAAATTTATGGTAAGTATTGTTTCTTTTTATTACTTTTACCACAATATCTTAGTAACTATTGCAATTTATTTTTAGAGTATTTTTTTAAGACTTATTTTGTGACTGATCATTGTTTTCTACGCACTTTTGGTGCACTATCCTACAGCAATAAAAAGATGTAGACCCTTAAAACATGTTTGGGTAATGCGCTTTGAAGCTAAGCAGAAGGATTGTTAAGTCTTACTTCAATACCATCACATCAAGACTAAACCCACCTCAGTCTCTTGCAATTAAAGTTTCTCTACAATTTTCCTATTTTCTAACTCGTTATAAAAATGGAATCAACCCTTGTTTCGACGTCAGTCATCTCAAAAGCGATATTATTTACTTACTTACTTACTTAGATGGGCATTACTGTTCGGGGTGAACCTGGGCCTCAACCAACATCCTTCTATAACGACTTCGATTTCGGGCGAGCTCTCTCCAGTTTCGCACTCCAAGTCGGTTGAGGTCATCATCCACTTGATTGCGCCACCTAAGACGAGGTCTTCCCCTTCCGCGATTTCCCTGCAATGTGCTTTCGAACACCCGACGAGCCGGAGCGTTTGGGTCCATCCGCTCTACATGGCCCAACCATCGTAGCCTCGCGATGTGTATTCTTCTGGCTATGCCCATGTCGCGGTACAGCTCATACAGCTCGTTGTTGTATCTTCTTCTCCACACATTGTTTTCGCATACGGGACCAAAGATCATTCGGAGAATTTTTCTTTCGAAACGACCAAGGGTTTCCTCATCCGCTTTCGATAAAGTCCATGCTTCCGCGCCGTAAAGCAGGACTGGGATGATCATGGTCTTATACAAGGTCACCTTGGTTTTTCTAGAGAGGGTTTTGTTTCTCAATAACCTTCTTAACCCAATAGTATTTCTAGTAGAGATTATTTTCAACAAATCGATTTTGAAATATCAGAACTACCAAGTATTAAAAAAGCGAGTTATATGACTTAAAAGGGAATTTTATACAAAACTAATTTTTATCTAACCGATTTTCATTCCAATTTTCAGTTATATAAAATAGTTGATATAATTTATAAAAATAATTTAATATTTTTCGTCTGTTACCAGTTGAAAATTAAGCAGTTCAATAAACATTTCCAAGCTTTTGAAGTTGGGGAAATAATAAACCAAATTTTTCTAAAGGATGTCAACAACTTTACTCCACCCCTTTATTTTAGTCAGCAAAACAACGGCAAAACATTTGTTAGAAATAAGTATTTTTAAGTCTTATGAATAATGTATAGGTGTTTTATTAATAACAATTTTTTAGAAACAAATAAAATATGTCACTTTAATTGAACAAATTTGTTATTTTATCTAGTTTGGTAATACTGAAAATTACCAAACGTCCGATTACCAATTGAAAACATATTTGATTCAAATCGAGTACGACCCTTATTTAATTGAAATTTGTGAAGTATTTGAAGCAAAAAGTGTCTCGTTTTGAATCAAATGCATGCATACTTAAATTAAAGCAGCGAGCGCAACAGGTTGAATGAATCAAAGCTTTGATTTCAGAGTATTTCGATTGAAATTCAAGGAAGAATTTCATTTAGAAATAATGCACATTGTCTTTCACTTATATGGTCATTAAGCATTTAAGAGAAAAGCTATCCATAATTAAATAAGAGCTAATAGTTTTCAGAATTACTGGTCTTCTGTAGTTTAAATCATTGTCAAAAAGCATTTATTTCAAGTGGAGTTTTCATTAAATTTTTATTCAAAAGCGTTGTAGCTTTGACTCTAAGAAAAACGCCTTTGGACCCAAATTGTTGCATTTTTTCTTTGATTCAAAGCCTTTTATTTTTTTTGATTTGGTGATGTGTTTTGGCTCAGTATACGGTCTTTCGTCATTGTTAAATAATATTCTTCTTTTAAAAATTGAAAAAGTGGAAAATTTGTAGCATCGACGAAGTTGATGTTATAATCACCACTGAAAATCATTGGCAAATCATCAAATCACTCCCTAATTTTATCGTGAAGGTATGCAGAAGCGTCTTCAGACTAAATAAATAAATTTTTATACAAAAGCTGTCGTATTACACTTAAAGACGTATTCGGTGAAATATAAACGCCAACTATTATAACTTGCTGTCAATTTTCAGAGTGGCAACGACAAACACACAGATCGCCAATATCAAAAACATTAGTACTAAACATACTAGTGTACCTCGTATGAAAATCCATATGATTTGCGCAAAATATTGCAGTTGTATCAGACAACGTTTTATAGATAACTACTCCTGCTGATAATGCCTTCTGAAACTTGCAACTAAACTAAAATCAGGAATATTATATAGATAGATAGATTTCTTTATTTTTTCCAGTATTAGTTACAATATTTTATAAAAGAATACGGACGTGGCTACCTGAGTCGTCTGCCGGTACTGACATTTGATTACATTAACAAAGTGATAAAGAAAATGAAATACATTTAAACAATTTAAAATAAAAAGATTTAGCAAATAAAAAAAAAAGGTTTGGGATGAAAATAAGTCATAAATACAATATGTACTGTACATAGATACTGAGAATTACTATTTCAATGGATAAATTTGAATTAGCTTTTTAGTATGAGATGCCAAAGCGTGAAAGATGGAAGAGCAAGGATATTGAGTGAGCAATTTTAATGATTTGCAACCTAAGTCGATAAATTTTGATATGATTTAAAACATAAAAATATTTAGAAGCTGTTGCGGTAAGATAAGGCGTGCTTGCAGTATTTGAACAGACACTCCCAGCCCCGACTGCAATTCAGAATCTCGTAAAGACCGTTTTGGTTGAGGAAGCTTTCGTTAAAATACAATCTTCTTATCTCTTGCAGGATAGGGCAGACTGCGATGAAATGGTTCACATTCTCAAGTTCCCTTCTGTTACATAGATCACAAGTTTGCTGTCTATCATTGCGATGCGGGATAAAATTGAGATCCAATAGTTCAACTCTTGCCTTGAAAATCACACTAATAATTTCCGCAGAAAAACAGTTATTGAAGTACTTGTTTTCTGTTAGCATTAGATGATTAAAATTTTTGTAGACTGCTCTGGACTCTGAAGAGCTGGCTCTGATGATATGTTGATTGAATATTTGTTTGTCAACCTTAGCAATCACCCTGTTAAACATATCTTTACGTTAACAATGCAAGGTTATGTGATAAGGCCATCTGATTCCATTCCCTGAAAGGAGAGGCGTTAGTTACCATTAGTCTTTCTAAGATTTTTCTGTGAAGACCGTTTTCATTTCTACGCATAACTCTGATAAGGTAGTCCGAGTGGGCTTTTAAATTTCGGATGTATATAGGTGGCAAACCCGATTCGACATGAATGGCATACGTTGGTGTAGAGTTTGGTAGTCTAAATAAACGCTTAAAAAAGTATCTCTGCGTCTTCTCGAATTCCTCAATCGGCGAGATACCAAAGGCTTGCACTCCGTAGCACAAGCATGTGTTTACAGTTGCATCGAATATTTTGTATTTACAGACAAGGTCAATATTTGGATATGCGAAGAGCTTTGGCCACATCAGATTAAGAGCAAGCTTGGCGTCCGGACTTTTCTGTCTGGCATGGGTATCAAAGTTAAGATTGGAAGAGATGGTTAAGCCAAAATATTTGAAGTTTTGAACAACTTCGATGCTCTCACTTCCGATTTTCCAGTTTTCTTCACGAGGTCTAGTGCGATTCCGGCTTTCGAAGATCATAAATTTTGTTTTTGAAGAATTGATTTTAAGGTGCCATAAGTTGCAGAAAGATAAGAGTTTGTTTAATTGTAGTTGTAGAGAGAAAGGATTATCCGCTAGCAGAACCAAATCATCTGCGTAGAGCAGCGGTACTCAACCTTTTCTTGATGAGGGCCACAAACACGTGTTAGCGTGTGTGTCGCGGGCCCTATAAAAAAATGAGGTGTTAATAAAAAACCTAGTACAAAATTCAATTTATAAAGTTCAATTTTATTTTTTATAATGGGAAGGGGAAAGATAGGAAAAAACTTTGCACACAATTTTAAATTTAAAGTTGAATTTTATTAATAATAATGAAAACATAGAGAAACCGTAGTAAATACAAAATTTTACTTTATTTATTACCAGAAAAAGATACAATATAACAAACTAAACAATATCTTATTACTTTTTGGTAGGAATATGGTTTTGGAGAAATAGTTACATTTAGTGGGATTTTTGATATTGTGAACAATTTTTCAAAATTTTGTCAAGATCCGGCTTCTTGCTGCACGCTAACCTTATTATATCGTCCAGATGAGAGTCCGTTAGTTTGTTTCTGTAAACATTCTTTGAGTATTTCAGTTTAGAAAAAGACGATTCGCAAACATACGTAGACCCAAAGCATGTCAATAGGATTTGGGCACTTTTTTGGACGCTTTTATACTTTTGAGGAACCATGCTCCAAAATTCGACATATTCCCTTTTTTCCCTTTTTTCTCTAAACAGAGCTTCTATGTTAGTGTCGTTTTTGAAGTCGATAAACTCTTCAAACAATTCAGAGTAGTTACAATTGGTAACCGAAGCCAGCTCTGAAATAGTTGTGGTTTCTAAGTGCCATGGATTTTCTATTAATATTAAACATTTTTTAATTTTTCTTAAGTCTCTGAACCTCTTCTTAAACTCTTCCAATAATGCAGTTATATAATCTGCAATGGAAGTGTAGTTCTCTTCAGAAATGACAATTTGGTCTTCTGTAGTAGCTTTTGTCATAGTAGGAAAATTTTGAAGCCTCTTGTTTCGTATCTCTTCATGATAAATACTTAACTTTTCCTCAAAAGCAAATACTTTATTCGCCAATTGTGAGACTGTGTTATTTTCCCCTTGTAAGCTCCGATTGAGACTGTTTAGTTTTTCTGTAATATCAGACAAAAATGCTAAAAGACACCACCATCCATCATTTTCTAATTCAGAGTATACTTTATCATTTTGCTTTAAGAACAGTATTATTTCATGGCGCAAAGAAAAAAATCTTTCCAAAACTTTTCCTCTGCTGAGCCATCGTACCGAAGTATGTAAAACGACATCGTTATACTCGCTTTCCAGTTGTTCCAAAAGGCTTTTAAATTTTCTGTGGTTCAATTCTCTTGCTCGAATGTAATTGACGACGTCGATCACCGTCTTCATCACAGCCCCGAATTTTGGATTAACAACACGCGCCGCCAAGTTTTCTTGGTGTATAATACAATGAAATGTTATTAGATTCGTTAAATTATATTTTTGAAGTGAAAACTTCTTTAGGCGCGTTTGGCACTTTTGCGATGGGGGTAAATCAGTGAATTCGCGACCGACACCATTTTTTGATTGGCTCATCGTGATTTGTATGTAAAGTCGTCATAGCCCAGCGTCTCAGGTTCGTTTCCCAGCCATGACTTGCATTTTTTTGTTTATTTAAAGTGAAAACATAAATAAAAATTGGTCGCCACGGCTGGGATTCGAACATGAGACCCTCAGTTTAATAGCCAACGACTCTACCATTGAGCCAAGAGACACCTTAATTTTTATGTTGCTAAATGACTTAAAAGAATGCAATAGCATTATTACATAGTAATTGTACTTACCAACTCGGAGAAATACAGAGAAGAAAGGAATTAATTGAAGAAACAGAGAAAAATTTATGCAACGCAGAAAAAATAAAAAGCACCAAATATTTTACTGCCATTACAATGAAGAGTGGCTGGATAAGTGAAGCTGGAAATTTCATCATGACAGAGTAGGAGACGCTTTTTACAACAAATTAGAAGAGATCATCAACTCATCGCGATGATTTATCGATGGAATTGAAACGGTTGCATGAAAATAGCTTGAAAACCATTACTCAATAGACACTATCGCTAAGAAAATTAACGTATTAATTTTAACAGAGACTCACATGGGTGAAGAAGAAATATATGATATTCCTGATTTCAATTTAGTTGCAAGTTTCAGAAGGCACGATCGTCCAGCAGCAGGAGTAGCTATCTATAAATGGTTGTCAGATACAACTGCCATTTTTTGTGCAAATCATATGAATTTGCATACGAAGTACACTAGTATGTCTAGTACTATTTTGATATCGGCGATCTATCTGTTTGTCGTTGCAACTGTGAAAATGAACAGCAAGTTATAATAGTTGGCGTTTATATTTCACCGAATACGTTTTTAAGTGTAATACGTCAGTTTTTATATAAAAATTTATTTATTTATTCTGAATACGCTTCTGCACACCTTCACGGCAAAATTGGGGAGAGATTTGATGATTTGCCAATGATTTTGAATGGTGACTTTAAACAGCAGCTCCGCCGATGGTACAAATTTTAATTTTTAAAAGAAGAATATAATTTAACAATGACGAATGACTTCAGCCTTAGTACAACGAAATATAAATCGACAGTTGGTGCAGTCTTTGCGATATATTTAAATAGATTCGAGTCAAAAATTTTCGTTTTCTATTTTAGTTACCATAGGCCTATTACTTCATTATTAGAATACGATGATTGCATGAGATGATAATGGAAAAGCTGAAAATGTGAATGAAAACTCATAAGTTTCATTGATGTTCTTCCATATGTACATGTACATATGTATATTATAAGACATTGAATAAAATTTTGCCACTATTTATCTATTTTTATTATAAGCACTAAGAAGAAACATTTCAATGAAAAGATTTCCCTGTACATTAAAATATATACTGAAAATTCAATTCTGTTTTCACTTCTGTCGGCACTCCCGGAGTGCTTCTTTTTTTTTTTAAACAACGTTAAAAACCCATTTTCAGATCCAGTCATTGAAGGACAGCCATCCGTGCACACACAAACGATCTTTTGTGTGTCAATTTCATTGTGCTCTAAAATATTGGAAATAATATCAATGTAATCTTTGCCTCGGGTTTGACCTTTCATTGGAAGGAATCTCAGAAAATCTTCTACGATTTCATTGGAATCTGTACAATATCTAACAAATACTGAGCATTGAGATGTGGCTGAAATATCAGTGCTGGAATCAAAGGCGAAGCTAAAAAATCTACAGTTTCTAAGGTTATGTAAAATGTTTTCGTAAATGTATTTGGAAATGTCTTCAATACGCCTCACACAAGTTGAATCAGAGAGCTGTAGTTTTTTTATTTCAGATAGTATCTGTGTTTTGTTGTTATACTTATCGAAAAGTATATTGGCCGCATTAACAAAGCATTCTTTTACAATTTCTGCATCAGTAAATGGTTTCATATGCTTACCAAGAAGGTAACAAATTTCATATGATGCCCTTGTTACCGCGGAGTCTTGCGATAACGCCACAGACATAACATTTTGTTGTTGTTGCAATGACCTTTTAAAAAAATTCAGCTTCTCACTCCTTATGGCTGATTCCAGAGGAAATGTTTCGTTGAAAAGTTTGTGTTTTGTTGCAAAATGACGAGAAATGTTGTATTTTTTTAAGATAAAACTCTCACGACATATCAAACAAGTAGCTGCACCGTTTTTGTTAGGCACAACAAAATATTCAATTTCCCACTCATCTTGAAACAGTCTTTTTTCATCACCTAGTTTTCTTTTACACTTAGAAGACACTCCTGACATTTTTTTGAAATTTAGGGAATAATTTTTTAAATGAGATAATATTAGGTAATTGATCCGCGCACTTTGATTTCTCCGAGACTAATGAATAGAATGCGCTCATTGTTTCATGTTTGGATAGGTCAGTTGCAGCGTTGCCACAATGATACAAGTGTAACAAAAGTGTTACACTTTTCAATTATTTTATAGTTTTGTTACAATGTTACTTTTTTTTCCGTTTCGTTACACTTTTCCCGTAAAAATTTTTTTGTTTTTTTTTTTTGTTAAAAAATATTGAAAAGTTCTCTTTCGAACCATTTGTATGTGAATTCTGTAGTCTGCTTTTACATTGAGACGTTCTTAGCTCGACGCTTTTCGAAAATACATGAGAGCAAAGAGTGAAAGCATCTTTTTCAATCTATGTTTCTCTTTTACCCTACAGCATTTTCGAATTGCGTCGAGCTAAGAAGGTCTCCATGTAAAAGCAGACAGTATTTTAGAGGGAACGTACTTAGTTACGCGCCGTTCGGGCAGCAGATGGCGAAGTAGGTCTATCTATTGATGAAAAAAAAATGTATAAAAACAAAAATGAAATTATTTTATACAGAACTATGTCAGATTAAAAAGAGGTTCGATGTTACTAACGAAAAATTAAAAAATATTGTGCTTCTAGATCCTGGAAAAATTGTTTCTGAAAGCAATTGTATCTTGCCACTATCAAATAATTTCCCGAATTTGTATGATCCCAAAAAAAAAAGAAAAAAATATGCACTGAGTTTAGAAAGTTACAGTTACAACATAACATAAAATATATTGACGACATTGAATTAATTTGGGGCCTTGTTAAATCTTTACAAAATCCACAAAAAGAGAAATGTTTGAAAATGTTGTACAATTTTCCAAAAAAAATATTAAGCTTACTTCACAGTTCCGCTACTGCGAAACGTGTTTTTTCTGAACTTCATTAAAAAAAAATAATAAGGCGAATTAATATGATTTAAAAACAATTGAGGCAATAATATTGGCAAAGCAAATCAAAGACTTGTACTTGTAAGACTAATGAGAAAAAATGAATTTATTACAATTTCTTAGTATGTATGTATGTACATATATAAAAACGAAATGTGATAAGGTGTTCCTAATAAAGTTTTTTTTTCTTTTTTTTTTTAGTTAAGAAAACATGTTTTTATTATTATTGTAGTTTTTTTCAGTTTGTTACATTTTCTTTCCATTTGTTACACTTTTTGAAAAAAATTGTTACACTTTCAAAAAGACCTGCGGCAACATTGGCTCAGTTGTACTTTTCGGTCGCAACTACCGTTGCTTTTCCTGGACTGAAAATTGTATTCGGGCGTTGGGCGACGATGGTGATGACGATTATAGCTGTGTACTTTTCGGTCGCAACTACCGTTGCTTTTGCCTGGGCTGAAAAGTGTGTGTGGGCGACGATTGTGATGACGATTAAGGGCTGTGTACTTTTCGCTCGCGACTACCGTTGGTTTTTTTGGACCGAAAAGTAGAGTAAATCGTGGCTGGCGATGATGGTATACTGTTTATGTGTTCTACGACGTAGACACTAGGTGTCTGTAATTTGTTAGGCGAAACAAGTCAACTTGAACTAGTAAACAAATTCAAAACGGTCACAGTTCGTTTCATGGCAGGTGGGCCAACCAAAAGGGCCGGGCGGGCCGCATGCGGCCCGTGGGCCACAGGTTGAGTATCGCTGCATTAGGGGCTTTGTTTTCGACTATGTATTTGTTTTTTCACTCCCATCCCGAAATTTTGTGGGAAATACCTAAAAAAAATTCCCTCAAAATTTGAGAACTTAAGGCCAACCGCCCTTTGGGAATTTAAATGGTTTTCAACAAATTCACTTACCTCGCAGTCCAAACACACAAAAAAGTGGTTTACAATGAATGAAAGAGTAACATCGTTTAAAAAATATCTATAAATATAGAAGGGGACGTATGTATGTTTGTTTGTTTGTCAAGTATGGACTTCTAAGCCACCCAACGGATATTTGTGAAATTTTTAGAGTAAATAAAATTTAGTACAGGGATGGTTCCCGTCAATTAACGGAACAACGAGAACCGGAACCATAAAACTACAGACTCGAGCAACGCCGGGTTGTTTAGTAATCAATAAAGTGACGATCTATAAGAAGAGGTATATTACCAAAAACAATTATACAAACGGCAATTTGAGTAGGTGGCTTAGCTTTATCATGGCCTGCGGCCGATAGCAGTCGATCTTGTTTTCCGCCTAAGCGCCACCCATCCACCCCCTAGAATGTCGTCGTCGTCGTCATAATGTTTTATTATTTTTACTGCGCTTAAAATAACTAGTATCAATTAATCAACTAATGAATGAATTAGTGCAACAATGTATAATGCAAAATTTTTGATTTGATTTGTTGTCTTGTTAATAAGAATATTAGGTGAAGTGTTAGTATGGTTTTAATAGCGGGATGGGACGGGTATACTTTTCCGGGGCATAATTACTTAGGTCCGGGCAATACAATATACAAAGACGACGATCCGGTTGATGATGTTGATTTCGATGCATATATCCACGATTTGGAGTATGAATTAGCTGAAACAAAGGAGCAAATAAGAGAAGCAGATAGAAAAGCTATTGCATTATTTATTCATGACTACAAAAAAAACGGATCATTAGCAGTGGAATAATTGGACTGTCATTAAAATATGGTTTCGAAAGTGTTGTTGGTGTTCAGTATCCTTATAATATGTCAAAAAGATTAACTTTTAATAATTTTGTTTATTCATCAAGAGAAAAACATTTAGCACAAGAGTGGGCTAGAATTAAAGACACACCTGACAAAGGTGGATATAGAAGTTTTGCGGATTTTAAAACTAAACCATTGGTTTGCAAACAAATTTATGAAGCATATAAGGTAGGTGGATATTATTACCAAGCTTTAAACCGTGATTTTGATGCTAATTCTGGATCAACCTCCGGAGCCAATAACGAGCCCCCCAACAAACGACCTAGACCTGAACAAGATCCTGACGCAGATGAAAATATTGAACAAGATCCTACATTCATTGAAAAGCCAAATTATCGTCATAATCCTAATACTATTATGGATATTGATATGCAAGAAAATATTCATCAACAGAGTGGTTCGGGTCGTGGACCAAATACGGGGGCGAGGTCAGGTGCGACAGGAAGTGGAAATTCCCATTCTTCCAGTATCATATGGATAAGACCTAGTACACCGTGTGAAAATAATTATATGAAATTTTCTAAACGTAGAATATTAATAAGTTATGGATATAGCACTGAAAATATACAAACATCTGAAACTATAGATCAAATTTCTACACCTATGGCATTAATTCCTGTTGATTTTATTCCATTTTATTTGAGTGAAGCTGAATTTGATATGTTACCTACTACAGCAGAAGTAATTAAAGTGTCTTGCACTGTAACACCTTTAGGTACTCGTACAGCTTTTGATGTTGGATCTACGATATCTGGAACAGCAACATCTGAATATGTTCCAATTGGATTAGTGGCAGAGGGCTTAAATAAAAAATTCTATGGTAAAAATGTTAATAAATATACTTCTCATGGTACAGATCCAATGAAAGTTACAGGACTGCAAAATATTGATGTTAAAGAACTTTATGAAAAATATTACAAACATATTCCATCTAATGCTCTCTGTGTGCCAACACCTATAGAACAATATTTTGTTCATGAATGGAATAGGGAAAAAAGTCCAGAAACAACAAAATTTCCACAGTATATTGTTCATTATAAAGGTAGTGTACGTATGGATGAAATAGTACATCAATTTTTAACTAATCAAGCTGTTGGAGTTCCAGTTGCAAATTATGAATATAAACCGAAAAAAGGATTTATAAAACGTGGAAAAGAACATTTTGTACCTTTTACAAGAACTTCATATAAAGTACATTCAACTACTACAAGACCACATAGTCATATATTACAGTTTTTCCAAGCAGGTAATAAACCAATTTCTGGTGATATTGGATTATCTAAAGCATCAACTACACCAATTGTTAATAACAATATCAATGATGTTTATGCAAGAACAATTGAATCTTATGGAAAATATCATCCAATAAGTGGAGGTTTTGGTTATGATACACAACCACAATTACATGTTGGAATTGTTGCGACTCCTCAATTAAAACGAACAGATACTTCAGTTAGTTATTTAAACAGCGCTTGTTATTGGAAAGTCAAATGTTCAATAGAAATAAAATGTAACATATCTTCTGCTTTTGGCAAAGGTACCAGTGTAAGTTGGCCGTTAGAAGTACGATTTACTGCAAATTATGATAGGGCTTACACCGATGGACAAACATTATTTGGAGTCACAGACGATATAAACGGAAAAATTTCACCAGGTCAGGTGAAGAAGACAACGATGATAATGAAGAAGATTTTGAAGTAATAAAAAAAGCAAGACATATGAAATTATAATTTTTATTCAATAACATTATACTTTTTAAATAAAAAATAACTTGACAATGGATGTGGTTTTTTTCTATACTTTTTCAAATTTTTTTATGGTCGCCATTTATAGAAATACATTCTGGAACGAATAGCTTTATCATTTGGAAATACATCATTATTGCTTAATACTATAACTGGTGTCCTCATCACAACAGCGTCACTGGAATATTTTACTTTAGCAGCAACAGTATCTCCTCCAGAAAGCATTTTTAAGGTTTCGACTGCAGATGGTTCTAGCACTGGTTCGTTCCACAATATTATCCTTTTATCTACACATTCCATTAAAGGAAAAGAACAATATCTATTAAAATTTCCAACTTGACCAAAATTTTGACAAAAATGAACAAATGGATCAAAGAAAAAATGTTTACCAGCATTTGGTGGTGATAATACAAATATTGTATTTTTTTTAGGTACAATTCTATCTATAACATTAAAAAGATTTGTTAAAAAATTTAAAATTTCTTCAGAATCATTATTAAACTGAAAATTTAAAATATCTTCTAAAATTAAAACAGATTCATTTATTTGAAAATAATAATTATGCAAATTACCAATAGGAGCGTTAAAAATTAAATTTTGCGATTCAACAGACTTCAAGTAAAAATATAATTCCTGAAAAGTTAAACTGTTAATATAATTATTTAAAATTCGTAAACAATTTTTAATTAAAATTGAATTAATATCAAAAAATCTAAATTTTATTTAAAGAAGTATTTAAAATATGATTTATTGGAGATGTTGGGTGTGTTTTTAAAAGTTCTATTATTTTGTCTCCCTTTCCTCTTTTTTTACTCCTGGTATCTTGTTGATGTTGTTCGTCGCAGATACCAAAAGCTTCATAACTGTTTGATAATTCGGATCCAAAGGCGATTGTATTATAAACGTCGAACGATAATTCGCTTCCTTCCATCATTCTGTTTTCGGCTTTTTGCAGATCTTCGAAAAATCGTAGACATCTAGTTTCTCTACTTGGAAACCACGTTCTCCTGGCGATGTTATACTATATGTGCTTCCTGGAATCCTTCTGGAGATAGATTGACAGATTGATCCAATGCTGGAGCGTGAATTTCCAACTTGGAACAACTCGTCTAGCGAATCTTCTAGAGACGTACCCTTAGAAACAGTTTGTGAAGGCACATCTACACGAATTGTTTGAGTAGTTGCAATCGTGGATGACATGGATGTGGCTTCCGTGGTGCGCAATGATGAGAACGGCCCCTGAAAATTTTCCACATACGTATTCGTTATCAAATTTGAAGTTCCCATGCTCAAATTGGGTTCCAAATACATCGTGGACCACTCGCTGTTTAACAGCATAACAACTAAATGCTTTAGAGAACACGTTCCTAATTCTCGTTTCTGGACAGTCAGCGTCTTTTGAACCCATAGGAGAGAGTCCATCAGCAAATGAATATTCCTCTTCGCCTCGTACTGCTTCTCCCTCAAGGAAAGAGACATCAAAATCTCTAAGGTACTCGTAATCTCGAGTAGAAATTCATTCGTCCACAGAATCATCAGCAAAGATAGAAGCGAAATATGCGTTGAATTCTCCTGAATTTGCGTTGCCATCTTCATTTCCTCCTCCACATCGATCTTCCTCTTCTTCTTCAGAATTGGACTCATTTCTAAAAAATATAAAATTAGCACAATTTTTGTAATTTTTGTCAAAACTTACCTTCCATCTTCCTTTTCTTCTTCTTTTCTTTCGATATTACTTCCTCCACAACTTGTGTACTCGGAATCAATTGACTCTCCTCGGAATCGATTAAAGTAAGAAGCTGTCGATTGGGAATCTCCATTATGTCTTCGCTTTCCGAAATTACATGTTCTTCCAAGTCTACTGGATCTCGAATTTGAACTTTTTTCGGAGCCATCACTATCACTTTTTACAGAATAATTATATGAACAAACACTTGAAATACTTGCACTATCGCTATCACTGATAGAAAACATTTATTCTTTCTAAGCAAATTTTTCTCTTTATATACCACTAGCTGAGCCACCCGGCGTTGCTCGGGTCTGTAGTTTCAAAGTTCCCGTTCTCGTTTTTCCGCTTAAGTGGGAACTTGGGGATGAAAAATAATCGTTTTTACTTCCCAATGACGAAAGAATTTTAAAAATCTGTCCAGTAGTTTCTAGGTTTCTGTTCCCAGCCCCCGTTCCTGTGGGAATCTTCAATTAACGTGGAAATATGTGAAATATAAGTCTATGTCACTGAGGGATAAGGTAACATCGTAGAGTTGATAGAATTTTTGAAATCGGTGAAATAGCTTTACGGATGGAATATAATCTAGATTACTATTTGAGGGGTAGCAATCTTAATGCAATAAGGGGAAGGGCTACAGGAATCTGTTCAGTAGTTTCTAAGTTTCCTTTCCCAAACCCGTTCCCGTCGGAATATCCGCGCAATTTTTTATTATTATTTATTATATTTAGTCAAGTAACTCGGTTCTCGTTCCCGTTTCTGTTCCCGTGGGATTAATGGGATGAAATATAACCTGAATTACTGATGGAGGGGGATAATATAGCACCCCTAATGCTGGAATCGTTATAGAAACCGGTCTAGTAGTTTCTAAGTTTCCATTTCCAAACCCATTCCTGTGGGAATATCAATTTTTAAATTTTTTTATGTCATAAGAACCTTCTCCTGACAATAACAAACACAACAAAAAAAAGAATTGGCCAAATTGGTCCAGGTGTTGTTGAGTTATGCGCTTACCAACACATTTTGCGATTCATTTTTATATATAAGATTACCTGGTTCATAATTCAAAGGTATATGACTAGTTTTATTGTGATGTTCTATAGCAGATTCTTTACCCGAAATAATTGTTTTATGTATGTTTTTATTTATTTCAACAGTAAGATCCTTATGATGTTTGATAAAATTTGTAAAAATCGTTTTGCTCAGATCATGTCAAATGGCTTGTTAAAGTCAAGGTGACCGTCAATAACACTTATTAGACTGTATTTTGTCGTGGAATGAATTGAATGATTGTAGCCCAGAAGTACATATGGCATTCGATCTAATATATTCTTATTTTTCTTGGTTTCCTGCAAAATCCTAATATGTTCTACTATAGTTGAATGAAACCTTTCAATGGAACCACAGTAGACGCTCGATATACATAGTGAATTTAGGAAGAGTGAACTATCCAGTATAGTGAACACCCAAAATTTTAAATGCACTACTCTAGATAGTGAACAATAAATATCTCGATATAGTGGACGCATACATTTTCTCAGGTTTGAACAAGAATATCGCAGCTGCAATGCGTCTAC
Source organism: Melanostoma scalare (assembly GCA_949752695.1). NCBI lineage: Eukaryota > Metazoa > Arthropoda > Insecta > Diptera > Syrphidae > Melanostoma > Melanostoma scalare. Next base: position 5,385,063 of record OX456987.1, read on the forward strand.
AGCATGTCGACTGCTTTTGAACAAATTTTACGGTTCATTCATGTATATACAGTGGTGGCCAAAATAATAAGAGTGGACTATTATGTTTTCTTCACAATAGAATCTATGCCTTAAACCTTTTTAATAGGAGCAAAATATATATATACGAATTTTCTTTATCCTGACTGTTAAGCAATTCCAGTGCTACCAAACATTAATGATGGTCACTTGCAATGTACCGTTAGTTTAACTTAGAAATGTCAGATTTGCAATGGTCAAAAATATAAGAGTGCTGTGTAGAATTGCATTATTTCTGGTCTTTTTAACTTCCGATCGCAATTTAGTTATTAAATTTACCGTTAGACTTGTGTTTAAGTGTTTAAAACTCATTAATTTTTTAAATAATAGGACGCGGAAAGCATTGCTCTGAGGAAGAACGCCGTTTGATCCTCCAACTAGGAGATCGAGGCAAAACATTCAGTTTTATTCAAGATGTTCTTCACCGATCTCAATGTGTTGTTGCTATAGTGCTAAAGCAGCGAGGTCAACCAACAAATTTCACCGAAAAAAGAGTACGCCCAAAAAAACAACAACTTCGCTGGATAAAAGGATTGTAAGAGAGGTGCTTAAAAATCCATTTTTTTTTTTGTTATATATTTAACTCACACATCAAGGGGTTATGAATACCCTTATAATGGCTTAAAACAAAGTGTGAATCGTAATGCAGGGAAATTACAGAGCCAGGTAAACCGTTCCACATTCGGGTGGTACGACTGAAATAAGAATCTCTTTACTTGACTGTACGTCCGAAGTTGGGCTCAAGGTTAAACTGATGAGCATTCCTATCGAGGCGGGTGTTGCGGCTAAATTGTTTCAGGGGAGGAATGCAACTGGCTACTTCACTAGACCACTGCTTGTGAAAAAAGTGATAAAAGAGAGTGAGGTAGGCAACGTTTCGACGATGTTCAAGAGAATCAATCGGTTCTACGATTGAACTAACACCTATCAATTTTAACGCTCTATTTTGTACCCTATCAAGTAGGTGCAAAAATGTTTGAGAAGCACCTGACCAGATATGGGAGTTATACTCCAGTTTTGGGCGGATGAAGGCCTTATAAATTGTAGCCAGATCAGAAGGGGTGAAGAATTTCCTGCATCGTCTTAAGAAACCTAAGCATTAAGCAGCGTTTTTGGCGACTCCAAATATGTAATCATTCCAACGAAGATCATCGTTTACACACAAACCAAGTACTGACTGCTTTTCGGTTTCTTCGATGCAGGTACCATTCATGGATGATGGCAATGGGGGAATGTTAAGCTTCAACGACAAGAGACAGCATTGAGCTTTCGAAGCATTGAATTCTACTCGGTTTTTAAGACCCCATGTAACAATGCTGTCAAGGTCAGAATTCAATGAGCTTATCATACGCAACAGATCCAGTTCCACGTCCGAAGAGCAGGGACGTGAATTTAGAAACGAATATGAAAAGCTGAGGGTCGAGTCGTCAACAAAACAATTAAGCGGATTAGAAGTTTCAGAATAGAGATCATTTATGAAAATGAGGAAGATAGTCGGAGACAAAACGGAGCCCTGGGGCACACCAGCATTTATAAAGTGGGATCAGACTTGTCGGAAAGGTAGTTTCTAATCCAACGAAGAAGAGACGATGTATGTTTGTGTATGTTGTTGTTTTCTCAGTGCTGAGCTATTCCTTCTTCAGCTGGAATAGGTGAAGGTATGTCTAATCTCTAAGGTGTAGGAATTTTGTATAAACCAATTCGTCCGGCTTTTGTTTTCCATTGAATGCAATGTCAGTTTCTAAGTTTCCTTTCCCAAACCCGTTCCCGTCGGAATATCCGCGCAATTTTTTAAATTCCGTTCCTGTGGGAATATGGGGAACAAACCTTGACAGGAACCACTTATAAGTAATTGTGACTGAGGGATAATGTAACATCTTAGAGTTGAAAGAATTTTTGAAATCGGTCAAGTAACTTTAAGGTTTCGGTTCTCGTTCCCGTTTCTGTTCCCGTGGAATTAATGGGATGAAATATAACCTGAATTACTGATGGAGGGGGATAATATAGCTCCCCTAATGCTGGAATCGTTATAGAAACCTGTCTAGTAGTTTCTAAGTTTCCGTTCCCAAACCCGTTCCTGTGGGAATATCAATTTTTAAATTTTTATGTCATAAGAACCTTCTCCTGACTATAACAAACACAACAAAAAAAGAATTGGCCAAATTGGTCCAGGCGTTGTTGAGTTATGCGCTTACCAACACATTTTGCGATTCATTTTTATATATAAGAAGAACCTTCTCCTGACTATAACAAACACAACAAAAAAAGAATTGGCCAAATTGGTCCAGGCGTTGTTGAGTTATGCGCTTACCAACACATTTTGCGATTCATTTTTATATATAAGATTGAATATGAATGAATTATACACGGCAAAAATAATAAAACATCATGACGACGACGAGACGACGATAATCTAGGGGGTGGATGGGTGGCGCTTAGGCTGAAAACAAGAACATGGCTTAGCTTTATCATGGCCTGCGGCCGATAGTAGTCGATCTTGCTTTCCGCCTAAGCGGGTGGCGATTACCACCCCCTAGAATGTCGTCGTCGTCGTCATAAGGTTTTACTATGTTTACCGTGTATAATTCATTCATATGCAATGGTATATAAATATCCTTAGCAACAAAGGCTGCTTGTAATAAATAAAAAATGGGCACTGGGTTGCACGAGCTTACGATTGTGTGCTAAATACGATATCAAAATCTTAAAGCTGAGTACAAAGTCTAAGCATTCGCTTTTTATAATGTATCTAGTGATACAGGGTTGCCAAGTTCACATTAATTATGAAAATTTAATAAAACATATGAAATATCGACACAAATTAAATTAAATATTCCACAGGTTTTAAGCGAATAAATAAAAACGCCATTTTCTTGCAGTTGCTAATAAATATAAACGCTTAAATTTAATTAAAATCGTTAGAGCATTGTTATAAACCATTTTTTATTTTTCATTTGTTTTTAGAATAGGTTTTTTAAAAATTATTTATTCAAATTTTAAGACAACTTTACTACCATAGACTTATTTGCTGACCTTTTTTTCTTAATTAATTTATAAAACGAATCTTGGTTATCGTTTTTTTTTTAACGCGAATTGAATTAAGATTGATTGGTGGGCAAAATCGCATCGTTACCTCCCCGCGGTGCCCGCTGGATAGCCGAAAGGTGAACTAACGACGAGCGTTGGATCCATCGGATCCATTGGTTGTTGATACCTGAGCTCTCTTTTCAGGAACTAGTAGCAGGAGAGAAAAAAAACTCGCTCTGAATATCCAACCAAACACGATCTACACGTCATGCACAGGCCTCACAAGCCGGTCATGAAAGGGAAAATAAAAGTGATGAAAATTAAAAGATATGCCTCGGATGACCAAACCAAAAACGTTGACGACCCCCCCCCCCCCCCCCCCCCCCCCCGCAAACGAAAAACGGACAATGATGTACGCATTTGCACTTGGAACGTGTGTACGTTGAATAGGCTGCGCAAAGCTGAACAGCTAGCCGAGACCCTCGCCAGCCTCAACGCTGATGTAACAGCCCTCCAGGAGATGCGATGGGATGGACCGGGCCTGAGAGATACAGATGACTGTAATTTCTATTATGGGAATTGCCAACTTGATGGGAAATCGCGCTTGTTTGGATGCGGATTCGCTGTCAGAGGAAGACTTAGGCAAAAAGTCTTGAGCTTTCGCGAAGTCAGTGAAAGAGTGACAACGATCCGCATCAAGGCCAAATTCCACCACCTAAGCCTCATAAGCGCCCATGCCCCTACAGAAGAGAAAGACGACGCTACCAAAGAAAGTTTCTACGAGCTCCTCGCCGAAACTTATGAGCAGTGCCCCAAACATGACATTAAAATCCTCTTGGGAGATTTTAATGCCAAAATTGGCAGGGAGGACATCTTTGGTAAGACGATCGGAAAGCATAGCCTGCACGACACCACTTCCTATAACGGACTCAGGCTCATCGATTTTGCAGCGGGAATAAACATGGTAATAAGCAGCACGCGATTCCCACGTCCCGACATCCACAAGGGCACATGGCAATCCCCAGATGGTCGAACCTGCAACCAAATCGACCATTTTGCGATTGACGGAAGACACTCCTCCAGCATCCTGAATGTCCGTACCTTCCGAGGAGCAAACATCGACTCGGACCACTACTTAGTTGGTTCAAAACTCAGAGTACGGATCTCGATGGAAGCTCTTAGGCGATCACCAACTACGCCGAGGAATTTAATTGTTGGACGACTTCAATCGATAGAGACCGCCGCTGCCTATGCCGACTGCGTATCCCTTGAGCTTGCGAGGAATCCTTCGACTGATGACATGAACCCGGAAGACCAATGGCAGCTATGTCAACAAGCCATAAGAAATGCTGCGTCAGAGGTATTAGGTTTCTCACAGCCACCCCCTAGAAACCCTTGGTTCGACTCCGAATGTGCTCAGGCAAACAAAGCAAAAACGGAGGCATACAAGTCATGGCTCCAGAGAGATACTAGAGCGTCCAGAAATCTCTACGTTGAGCGAAGGAAAGAGGAAAAACGCTTACTCAGGAGGAAGAAAAAGGAACACCAAAAACGCGAAGTCGAGGAGATGCAGAGATGTTTTAGTAGGAAAGAGGTGCGAAACTTCTATAGAAGAGTGAGACAGTCAACATCCGGTTTTACAAGTCGCCCTGGACCCTGCAAAGATCAGGATGGAAACACCATAGTGGAAACGCAGGCAATGTTAACCATCTGGAGAGACTACTTTAACCAGTTGCTAAATGGCGATGACAGCCAAAATCCCGCCCAAGATCAACTTGTGCCAGTTAATCTAGATGACGTCCACGAACTGCAACCGCCCGACCAAAGTGAGATCAAAGTAGCCATCACCAGACTAAAGATGAACAAAGCAGCTGGATGTGATGGTCTACAAGCGGAGCTTTTTAAACACGCTGGAGATGACCTGGTCAGGAGCATACACCAACTCATCTGCAAAATATGGTCGGAGGAAAGTATGCCCGATGAGTGGAACCTCAGTACCATCTGCCCGATCCACAAAAAAGGAGACCGCCTACTCTGCGCCAACTATAGAGGCATTAGTCTTCTAAACATCGCCTATGAGATCCTTTCGAGCGTATTATGTGAACGTCTCAAGCCGTTTGCTGATGATTTAATAGGTCCTTATCAATGCGGCTTCAGACCTGGAAAATCTACCACCGACCAAATAATCACATTGCGCCAAATCCTGGAGAAAACCCAAGAGTACAACATCGACACCCACCACTTGTTCGTCGACTTTAAAGCAGCACACGGTAGTGTTAACAGAGTTGAAATGTATCGTGCTATGTCTAACTTTGGAATCCCTGTTAAACTGATACGCCTTATCAGGATGACGTTGGAGAACGCTAGCTGTTCCGTCAAAGTTGGTAGAGACTCTACTGAAACCTTCGAAACCACCAGAGGGCTTAGACAAGGCGACGCACTGTCATGCAGCTGTTTTAACATTGTGCTTGAAAATGTAATACGTAGCACCCATGCCAGTACATCGGGCACCATTTTCAATAAATCAACACAATTACTTGGGTTTGCAGACGACATAGACGTGATAGGAAGAACAAAGCGAGCAGTAACTGGTGCATTCACTACTATGGAGTCAGCAGCAAGCCAAATGGGGCTGAAAATAAACGAGGACAAGACGAAGTATATGCTATCATCAACAAAAGTCCAATCCCACCACCGACTTGGTCAAAATGTCACCATTGACAGGTATAACTTCGAGGTAGTCAGTGAATTTGTCTACCTGGGCACTGCTGTAAACTCAGCCAACAACATCAGCGCGGAAATCAAACGCAGACTAACTCTTGCTAATCGCTGTTTTTTTGGGTTAAATAAGCAATTGATTATATATTTAATCGAGGAGAAAACGTTTGGCGAAGAAGATACAACGACGAACTATACGAGCTGTACAGCGACATAAGCTTAGCCAGAAAAATTAGAGTCCAACGACTAAGATGGCTGGGCCATGTAGAGCGAATGGACATCAACGCTCCAGCGCGTAAAGTCTTCAACGCCAAACCAGACGGAGTCAGAAGCCAAGGTAGACCTCATCTTCGATGGAGCGACCAGGTAGAAGGAGATCTCCGCCAACTTGGATTGCAAAATTGGAGACGGCAGGCTAGAGATCGAGCCGGCTGGAGGGGCATATTGGACAAGGCCTAGGAGCACCACGCTCTAGTTGAGCCACCTAAAGAAAGAAGAAGAATTAAGATTGAGAATGATTTTTTGAATCAGGTGTGCAAAGTTCGTTTACTTAATAATCCACCATTATTTTCGCTGATGACTATTTTTGTAGTTTTTCCTAGTAATACGTACTAGGATAGCTTTTTGTTAGTGTTTACGTATTCATCATTCAGCAGCGACACACACCCGTTCCCACCAAAATGCTATCTAAAGGTATCAGAGAATTTTTGATGAACGTGTCCATTCAAGTTTATTTCAGAATTGAGGTCAATTAAGTCGAAAAAACAAATTCCAATCGTTAAACAACGATATCCTGAATGTTTTTTGTTTCCAAAAGTTGAATTTTTTTTTACAAAATCAAAATTGTTTATCCTGCCAATCGACCCATAAGCCAGTAAGTGATTTTTAAATTACAGAAATCATAAGACATAAGCTGGTAAGTGACATAAGACTAAAAAAAAAGTGTCTTATGAAGTAAATAAAACATAAGTCATAAAGTAGTAAAAAAAATAAAATAAATAAGGTGGCGTTACAGAGCGAGGAGCCCCTGGGCCTAGCGCATGTCTCACAACCATGCCTTGTGAGGGAATGGAGGGACCTACAATTTTATGCCGGATCCGAACGGCTAATTGAGAAAGCGCTTTTCATGGCATGAATTTACTAACGGAGGACTTGCCAATTCCTCGCGAAAGGCGATACCCGGGAAAAAACATTTTTGCGCCTCTGCTGGGATTCGAACCTTTAACCTCTGGGTTAGCAGGTGGACATGCTAACCATCGCACCACGGGTACCACAGTTATAAAAAGTAGTAAGTGAGTTATAAATTCAGAAAAAAAAACTCTAAGTTATTAGCTAGTAATTGACTTATGAATTAAAAACCTTTAGTTCATGAGTTAGCTGGTGACTTGGTGGGGAGACAGACAGACATAAATAGGCACACAGTCACAAACCCACCCAAACACCCAAATGGCGAAAGATCTCGATTTTCTACTATTTGTTGACTTTTATGTTCGTCGTGCGGGGCCATGCTTGCGAGGATCCCTCTTTATTGGTGTTGTGTTTCCGGCAATAGTTCTACATTCTACAAGAAGTGAATGATTACCAGCAAATTAAACAAATCAGTCGTTACAAAGCTCTCAGCTACGTATGACGCGCTTTTATCTCTCGCTAATTAATACCAATCATCACGATTGCTAAACGTCAACTACCAACCGATCCCGGGACAAAAGCTTGTCCTCGGATAAATAATTTTGTTCTGTGATGGCTTCTTCAAGTGCAACCCCTAATTACCTCAAAGGTAACTTCTTTAGTCCCTTGCAATGCCATCCTGATACCAGCCCCGGATCTAGGGGGGGGGGGGGGCAGACCGGGGCACATGCCCCGGGCGGCAAGTTTAGGGGGCGGCAAAAACAAGTTCGAAATTTGCTCCCGCTCGCCCACAGGAATCACAGAACGCTGCAGCACTTGTGTCTGCTACAATAAATCATTGCTCCCTAAAACTTCATTCACACTACATATTCATTACCAGACCCAGCATATCTTGTACAGGTAACGAGCGCAAAAAAAAAATTAGCTACTTTTCGGGTCCAAAACAGAAACGCTAGTTGCGATCGAGAAGTACACAATTTTTCTACCTTTCGGTTTCAAAGCAGCATCGGTTGCTGCGACCGAGAAGTAGACAACTTTTCTTTCAGATTTTTAAAGTGAATGTTAAGTGTACTCAAAAAAGTGTATGTTTCAATAATCTGACAATTTGAGTGGCTGATTTTTAAAAATGTAAAACAACACAAGACCTTGAAATTCACGAGCGCGTCAGATTTTTATACAGTTATCAACTTGATGTCTTCGTCCTCCAGAATGATAATCTGACAATTATATGGGGGCGTACTCTTAGTCTGACGATTTGAAAGTAACAATTATTTGTTGTTTCTATTTTTATTACTGAATGCTATAAAAAAATATGTACCTACACATATTATGTATTTACAAATTTTGATTTGAAATTTTGTTGAAAATACTAAAAAAAATAAGCCCTGAAACTTTGAGCCCTTAATATTAATTTTAAGTGCTCGATCAAGAGGTATGAAGATTTCCCATTGAAAATACACGGAAACTCTGATTTTTTATTTTTAAATTTCTATAGCTCAGCGGCATTTCATGGGATCGCTTCAACCAAAGATGGTTTTTTCTCAAAATTGAACGCTCTACAAAAATGTTCTTTTTGGCAAAGTCGTTACTTATACCGGTCAAGTGGTACGGGCCACTAAACCGGATTTTTCCATAAAATTCACGTTATCTCGCCGTTATCCTTGCCCGTTCCGTCGCACTAATGGATGGTCTGCTCAAAACTTTACAAAAAATGAGACAAAATCCAATGGAGTATTGGATAAATGAGGCTAGAGAAGTGGCTGAAAAAAGTGGTGTTGACACTATCTTGCAAAACAAAGGAATTCCGAAACATAAAAAACATTTCGATGAGATATGTGAAGAACACTCAAACCTGTTCAACTCTTTTCTAAGGAAATAATGATGGTATTTGATCGAATCATATCAGAAATTAAAAAGAGCTTTGATTGTGCCACCATGCTGAATGTGAACTTCGCTTTTCTTAATCGCTCTAATATTTTGAAAATGTCAATTGAAGAACTGTAAAAGTATGGAGCGGATCTGGCTAAAAAAAATTAGCGAGATGTGAGCACCGTTGAATTCTGTCAGGAACTCTACGTTTTTAAAGAGCAAGCTCCGCTTTTATTTGGTGACATTGAAAAAGCTAACGGTTTCTATCTCTTGCAACAGATCTATGCGCTTGATTTGCAGGATGCTTTTCCAAATATTTGTGTTGCCTTGCGAATTTACTCTTCCCACTACATCTGCAAGCTGAGAGCGAAGTTTTAGCAAACTAAAACTAATTAAGAATTATTTGCGATCATCTATGAGCCAGGAACGTTTATCCAGTCTAGCAATCTTAGCGATAGAAAATCGAATCGCACACGAATTAAATTATGATAAGGCAATAGATTTATTTGCTGAGCAAAAAGCTCGAAGAGTAAAATTGTAATTGCAAATGATAAATACAATAGTAAATTTGATTTTGTCTTTATTATAAACATTTTTATTTTAAGTCCTATCATATCTGTAAATAAATAGGATTAAAACAGAAAAAACAGCGGTTTAAGTATTTTTTCTGAAAGGCTTGTGTCTAATGCTATAGCAAATGGTATGTATTCGTTACTCAGTAACAAGTATTCTCTTTTGTACCGAATAACGAAACGTTACTCGCAAAAAAATGTCGTTACTTTTACGATGTCGTTACTTTCGTTACTTTCGTTACTTACGTTACTTTCGTTACTTTCGTTACTTTCGTTACTTTCGTTACTTTCGCTACTTTCGGTATCGGTATCGGTATTTCGTATGTTTAGTTACTTGGGGTAGTTAGGTACTCAAGTTGGTATTTCGCATGTTTAGTTACTTTTGGTACTCGGTATCGGTATCGGCATTTCGTATGTTTAGTTACTTTGGGTAGTTAGGTACTCGGGTTGGTATTTCGTATGTTTAGTTACTTTTGGTACTCGGTATCGGTATCAGCATTTCGTATGTTTAAGTTACTTTGGGTAGTTAGGTACTCGGGTTGGTATTTCGTATGTTTAGTTACTTTTGGTACCCGGTATCGGTATCGGCATTTCGTATGTTTAGTTACTTTGGGTAGATAGGTACTCGGGCTGGTATTTCGTATGTTTAGTTACTTTAGGTGGATGGCGTTGTACTATTCGGGTAGGCTCTGACTGGTGCCAACTTGGCGGCGCCCAGATGCTGTAACTTATAGTACACGTCAATTGTGCTTACTATACCTCCAAGCGGTATCCACTGGGATGCTCCGTCCAGAGCTGACCTGCTAAACTAGTAAGTGCGAGTGTTGACAAGGGAATCCGGAACAAAAGAGTTGTGATCGGTCAACACTATAATTGCTCTGCGAACTATGACTGACTGCACGAATCTCAGTGGTCTACGAGAGCTTTCGTGTAAATGTTCCAGCGGATGAATCCGAAGGACAGAATCAACGGTGGACTTCAGCAGCCATAAAAGCAGAAACCCCTGAAGGAGCTACTCCAACATATTTGGTTTAAAGGTCTTTCGGGGTCTTTCAATACTAGGACAGGGTATTGAAGTAGAGATGGTGGCGGATGAGCCAACGGCAGCACTCACACCCCTGCAGCAGGGTACTGACACTGGATATTCCAGCCCTTTGTGTCCGAAGGGATCCAAAAGGACCTGGCCCTCCAGGTTGGGGGTTGTGCGTAGGGTTAACTACCCAACCACGTTAAAAAAAACCTTGTTCCGAAACAACTAACAGCCTCGGATAACGATAATGATTTCAAAGTTGACGACCCAAGCAAACGAAAAAAGGACAAAGACCTCCAGATCTGCACGTGGAACGTAAGGTCTCTTAACGGACTAGGTGCAGCTGGAGAATTAGCGGACGCCCTGGACTGCTGCAAAGCAGACATAACCGCCATCCAAGAAGTGCGATGGAGTGGACCGGGCATAAAGAAGATGAAAAACTGTGATATCTACTATGGCGACTGCTACAGACAAAAGAAACAACGCTTATTTGGGTGCGGATTTGTCGTTAGAGGAAGACTCAGGGATAAGGTGATTAGCCAAAATCCAGTTAATGAGCGTATAATGACCATCCGCATCAGGGCTAAATTCGCTAACATTAGCCTCATATGCGCCCACGCCCCCACAGAAGAGAAAGACAACGATTCCAAAGACTGTTTCTATGAGCTCCTCGAAGAAACGTATGAGCAGTGCCCTAGACACGACGTGAAAATCGTTCTTGGCGATTTTAACGCAAAGCTAGGGAAGGAGGACATCTTTGGAAACAAAATCGGTAAGCATAGCCTCCATGACAAAACCTCCGAAAACGGACTGAGGCTAATCGATTTTGCTGCGGGGCTGAATCTTGTTGTAAGTAGTACGCGCTTCCCGCATCTCAAAATTCATAAAGGCACATGGCGATCCCCAGATCAATTAACCGTCAACCAAATTGACCATGTTGCGATCGGCGCAAGGCACTCTTCCAGTGTGCTAGATGTCCGAACTTTCCGAGGGGCCAACTTTGACTCGGACCACTACCTTGTTGTAGCCAAGAAGCGAATGAGGATATCTTGTTCACGACCAGCGCGAACTAACGCTGTGAAGAGATATGACGTCGGAAAGCTACAATCGCAAGAGATTGCCAATGCCTTTTCCAATCGAGTGTCCCTTCAATTATCCTTGAGTCCCATGCCGCCAGCATTAAACATTGAAGACCAGGCAGCAATGCCAAGGAGCCATCAGAACCGCTGCCTCTGAGGTTCTGGGTTTCACTCGGCCACCAAAACGAAACCCATGGTTCGATGAAGAATGCAGGCAGGCAAATGCAGCCAAACAAAGAGCACGACAAATGCTTATGCAAACACGAACAAGGGCTGCTTACGATCACGATCAGTATAACGAGATTTACAAGGAGAGAAGGAGGGAAGAACACCGACTTCTCAAAAAGAAAAGAAGCAGCATGAGAAGCGCTCGTTTGAGGAAATAGAGAGGTGCCATGACAGGAACGAGATTCGGAAGTTTTGCCAAAAGGTAAAAAGATCCTGCCAGGGTGGCAAACCCCGAACTCAATCCTGTAAAAACCAGCAGGGAGACATAGTTATAGAGTCACAGTCGCTACTGAGGATCTGGAAAGATCATTTCTGCAGACTGCTTAACGGCGATGAAGACACAAATTCCGCTGTCAGGCAGATTGACCCATTCGATGATCAAGAATGCCGTCCTCCCGACGTAGAAGAGGTTAAGCTTGCCATATGCAAACTTAAATCTAATAAGACTGCAGGTGCAGATGGCCTTGATGCCGAACTTTTCAAGGCAGCTGGAGATCAGTTGGAAAGGAGCATGCACCAGCTGATCTGCATGATATGGTCGAAAGAAAGCATGCCCGATGAATGGAACCTCAGTATCGTATGCCCGATCCTAAAGAAGGGAGACCCTCACAATTGCGCCAATTACAGAGGGATAAGCCTCCTTAACGTCGCTTATAAGATCTTGTCTGCTGTAATATGTGAACGTCTGAAACCCCACTTCAACAGCTTGATAGGTCCTTATCAATGTGGTTTTAGACCAGAGAAGTCCACAATAGACCAAATTTTCACATTACGGCAGATCTTGGAAAAAACCCGAGAACATAATATCGATATTCACCACCTCTTTATCGATTTCAAGGCCGCGTATGACAGTATTTACAGAGACGAGCTGTACAGAGCCATGTCTAGTTTCGGCATCCCTGCAAAGCTCGTACGACTATGCAGGATGACTTTGGAGAATTCACGCTGCTCCGTCAAGGTCGGAAAAGAACTCACCGAGACCTTTGATGTCGAAAAAGGCTTTAGGCAAGGCGACAAACTGTCATGCGATTTCTATAACATCATACTTGAACAGATTGTAAGAATCTCAAACGTCAACACCAGAGGAACAATCTTTCAAAAGTCTGTACAATTACTCGCCTATGCAGACGATATTGACATAATGGGAAGAAAAAAGCGTGATGTCATAGGTGCTTTTGCGAGTATTGAAACAGAAGCGGCAAAAATGGGTTTGATGGTTAATGAGGGCAAAACGAAGTATATGCTGTCATCAAACAAGGACACAGAACATCGACGAATTGGACAAAACGTCACAATAGACAGACATAACTTCGAGGTAGTACAGGACTTCGTCTACCTAGGATCCGCTGTAGACACGGACGACAACATCAGTGCGGAGATCACACGGAGAATAACTCTTGCCAACCGTTGCTTCTTTGGGTTAAGAAGGCAATTGAGAAACAAAACCCTCTCTAGAAAAACCAAGGTGACCTTGTATAAGACCTTAATCATCCCAGTCCTGCTGTACGGCGCGGAAGCATGGACCTTATCGAAAGCGGATGAGGAAACTCTTGGTCGTTTCGAAAGAAAAATTCTCCGAATGATCTTTGGTCCCGTATGCGAAGACAATGTGTGGAGAAGAAGATACAACAACGAGCTGTATGAGCTGTACCGCTACATGGGCATAGCCAGAAGAGTACGCATCGCGAGGCTACGATGGTTGGGCCATGTAGAGCGGATGGACCCAAACGCTCCGGATCGTCGGGTGTTCAAAAGCACATTGCAGGGAAATCGCGGAAGGGGAAGACCTCGTCTTAGGTGGCGCAATCAAGTGGATGAAGACCTCAACCGACTTGGAGTGCGAAACTGGAGAGAGCTCGCCCGAGATCGAAATCATTATAGAAGGATGTTGGTTGAGGCCCAGGTTCACCCCGAACTGTAATGCCCACCTAAGTAAGTAAGTAAGTTACTTTAGGTAGTTTGATACTCGGGTGGGTAGGTATCGATATCAGTAGCAGATACCAGTACCTGTACCTTGTGTGTGTACAGTGTAATGTGTATAGTGCATTGTATACCTGCTATGGAGGTGAAGGGTACAGGTCTGTGTGCTGGCTAATTTGTGTGGCTGAAATTTGAATGGGAAACAAATGGATTTCTTTTTTCTATTGTTTGAGGTTAGTTTTTTTTTAATGAGGTAATGAAAGGGAGATATATGTATTTACTTTATTTGTCATAAAGTAGGTGGTCAAGGTAAATTGTATTTATTCTACAGGGAATCATGTTTGTAATCTGGTATATTATTTTTACTTTAAGTCAAACGGATCCTTATTGATCACAAGAAACAAACTTTTTTTTTAAAAACAAAAAAACAAAAAACTTTGTAATTTTTATTTTTAAAAATTCTTTATTGTATGCATTTCGGCGACGGTTGACGTGCCTTCATCAGCTTCATGCTCACAAACTCAAGTTACAAAAATACACAAACGTTAACTTTCTTACATTTTCGGGTTATATAGAAACAATTTTTTTAAAAAAAAGAGAGAGTTTATGAGTTTAAATATAAAGAAGAATATAAAAAAGAAGAAGAATGAGAGAGAAAAAAGAGAGATTAGAAAAATTAAGAGAGTTTATGTAGGTGTGTGCGAGTTTTTATTTGGCAAATTTAAAAAGTTGTGACGTAATGTTTCCATTGTCTGTATTCATCAAGTTTTTTCCTTTGGAGATGTACAATGCTTCATAGGCATCTAGTTTACGATCATCGGTGACGTGTTTAACTAATTTGCTATTTTCATTAAAGTTGCCAATGTTGTGTGGTGGATTGTTGTTATCATCAAACATATGTGCAGCTACAGATGATTTGTGTATAGCATGGGTGGTTATGCTGTATTGGTGTTCTTTGTAACGCTGTAGTATGCTGCGTTTGGTTTGTCCGATATAGTTGGCGTCAGAGTTGGAGCATTGTATTTTATATATACCACATTTGTTTTGTACCGGTGTTGGATCTTTCGTACTGCCTAATATACTTTTCAATTTGTTGTTGTTTTTATATACCATTTTTATGCCCTCTTTTGCGAAGTTTTTAGAAAGAGTATTTGTTATTGATGGTATATAAGAAAATGCAACTCTTTGTTCTTTTATAGATGAGGCTTCCATTCCCTGGCTAAACAAAGTTGAAAGTTCTGGTTTTTTTTAACTTTTTTGAATGTTTGGTCACCAATTGATCGACTGTTGATTTATCGTAACCATTTGTATCGGCAATTTTTAGAATGGTGTTGTATTCTTTCATGTAGTTTTTAGATGATAAAGGCAAAGTGCATAGGCGATTGATCATCGAATGGAATGCAGCTAATTTGTTTTGACGGGAGCAGTGAGAATCGTTGGTGATGAATCGGGATGTTGTTGTTGGTTTTCTGTAGACGGAAATTTCTAATTTGTTGTCGTTGTTTCGCGTTAAGGTTAAATCCAAAAAATTTAGTGAACGTGTTATAGGATCTTCTGTTTCATGTGTGAAATTAATACTTGTGTATTGGTTGTTTAAAATCTCTAACAAGTTTGCAATTTTATCCGGATTTATAACACTAAAAACATCGTCGACGTATCGGATCCACAGTCTCGGCAAAACATCTTCTTTCTTTAAATCAGACTCGAAGTTGGTTAGAAAAGCTTCAGAAGCTAGAGGTGACATCGGGTTTCCCATGCTTGTTCCAGAATCACTCTTGTACCTTTCATCTCTGAACTGAAAACAATTATGGGACATACAAATTTCAGCCACTTTGATGTATGTTTTAAGTTGTTCCGATGGAAGGTTATGTTTTTGTAGATGTGTGCGTATAGCGTTGATAGCAGGTGCGACGGGGACATTGGGGAACAAAGCTGACACATCAATTGAGATAAGGATTTCGTCGTCTTTTAATTCAAAATCTTGAATTTTTTGGATAAATTCAGAAGTGTTTTTTAGGCTATAACCAACAAAATCACCATATTTTTTCATTTCTTTCACAAACCATCTTGCTATTTTGACAAACGGAGATTTGACAAAAGACACTATTTTTCTAATTTTTTCTCCAGGTTTGTGTATTTTACAAAGACCATACATTTTCGGAACTTCAGAGTTGGAAACTCGAAGTTGGTATAACGGTACATGGAAATTTGTATTAATTTCTTTAATAAGAATTTTCGCGTCATTTTGCATTTTTGTGAGGGGATTTTTGTTTAGTTTTTGGAAGTTGTCCTCTTCGATCGATGTTTTCATTCGGGTGTCATAATCGTCTTTGTTGATAATAACAATCTGGTTTCCTTTATCAGCTTTGGTGTAGTAGACATTTTTATTGCGAAGATCGTTTAATACTTCATGTTGGTGGTACCACATTTTTTCTTATGTAGTGTTATGTTAGGGGTTGCTATTAGGATTGGCATTTTTTGCATCTTTTATTTTATCTTTATTTCATTTATTTTAACGATTATGCGAGCGTTATTGCTTTTTCTTAGTTCCAAAACTCTTTTGCATGGCTAATTTTTGCCCAGGTCTGTCAATAAAGTTTAACAATGGCTTGTTAAGATAACACGATAAAAAAGATGTTTCGAAAATTGCGGAGAACTGTTGTTCTATCTTAAACTGTTAAGCATTTAAGTATTATTATATGGGTGATAGCTTTCTATGGTTATTTAATTTTTTTTTTTTGAATTTGTATGCGAAGTAGAAAATTTGCCTATCAATGAAAAAAAAAAGTTGAATTCCCATGGGTTATGTTATTTTCATTGAGTAAAATTTCTGCATCGATGAAAACTGAAAAGTCTTGTGTATCAATCAAATCGGTAGGTGTGAGCCTGTTTCTTATTCGAAGCCCTGAGCCCTGTTTTCTATTTGAAGGAAAGGGAAAAAAGTATGAAGTATAGGTATCTACACCATTTCTTCCTTTAAATTCAGTTCTACAATTGTATTACAACGCCAGGCGCAGGCATATGACTGAATAAAAGCTAATAACTTTTCTACAATAATGATATAAATATTTTACCCTATACAACTGCACAGCTAAATACACCGTGTTTTAAGAGATTTCACAATAAAAAGTACTTTTTTATAAACCAATACCAGGTTTTCAAAAAGTAACGAAAGTAACGACATTTTTATACCGAGTACTCAGATCAAAAGTAACGTATACATACGGGTACTCGTTTTATCGTTACTTTTACAGCTCTAGAAACAACACATACGCCAACGAATCCCTCAACTTCAACCACCCAAATAGTTTCTGGTGTTGGTTCTCCACTGCTATCCAATCCGGAACAACCTGCTGCTAAAAGACTGAGGCAAACACGGACATCAGCGCCTTCAAAAATAAGCCAAAAACTTGGAGATGATGCACTGCTGTAGTTTTAGAAACCATGCAACGAAGCAAGAAAATTGCTGAAGAGTTAAATCAATCATCCATTCAAGTAACATATGACTTGGCTATAGCCAAAGTCGCTCTACAAATACAAGCAACGGAAAAACCTACATTTGATAATTTATTTATACATTTAGGACCGTTTCACATCATGATGGCTTATTTCAAGGCAGTTGGTAAGGTGATCAGTGACTGTGGACTAACAAATGTAATGGTGGAAAGTGGCTTATTGGCGAATGGTTCAGTAAATGGATTTCTTGAAGGCAAGCATTTCAATCGCTGCAAAAGACTGCACCCTTTGGCGGCGTTAGGATTAGAAATATTACATTTTAAATCTTTTCTGGAAATGAGTAACACGTCAGTCACCGATGATATGATTGAAGAACTTGACAGACTTAAAAACTGTAAAATATCATCATTCAGCATAGAACATGAAGAGCTGAAAGAATTGATGAATAATTACTTTATTTATAAAGAACGATGTATCAATGGTGATTGTGGAAAGACTCAACAATTTTATGTAATCTATATTAATCTCATTAATCATTACCTACAACTATCACGAAGTGATAGATAGATAGATAGATAGATAGATTGTTTTATTCATTCCTTAAAAAAAGTTACATTTGCATTTGCGCTTTAATAAATTGAATAAATTAGAGCATGGCATTACTGCCGTCTGCCCGAGTGACTATTCTATAATTTTTTGATTTATTACAGTGTTTTCTTTCATAATAATTCATAATAATTATTGATTCATACATATTAAAATTTGTGGACCAGTAATTTTAAATATTTTGGTTTAAATAAAATTTATTTGAATTTTTATAATGACTTTTAGTTTAGTTAAAACGATTTTTCTTTTTTTTTTTTTGACTTTTAGTTTAGTTAAAACAGAACAAGTACTGTATTTTGGGTACAGAAAAAAAATAAAATAAAAGAGCTTTATGAATACATCTTTTAGTTTTAAGAATGACTTTTAGTTTAGTGAAAACAAAACATATAATTTTTTTTTTTTTTTTTGCTTATTATTTAGTTTAAAAGTTTTCATACATAATTCTGCTTCTGTAAGACATCGCTTCAGTGGTGAATTTGTATAGCCGAACCCAGTCTTCTCCATTTAGAATAAGTTTTAAGTCTTCTTCTTCCAGGTAGTTCTTCTCATAAAAAACTCTCCTAAGTTCCATCAGAATTGGGCATATTGCAATGAAGTGGTAAACGTTCTCCACAGCACGCATATTGCAAAGAGAGCAGATACCTTCTAAATCGTTCCTGTGCGGTCTGTAGTTGAGTTTTAAGAGTTCCCCCCTTACTTTAAAAATGCAACTCACGACTTTTCTTGGGTTATTATCAGTGAAGTAATTTCTTTCATTTAAATTGTAGTTAAGCTTAGCATATGTTATTCTTGCTATTGATGATCTTGCTTGTTCAATGAATGCATATCTCTCGTTTTCGTCGATACATTGTATAATTTCATAAAGAGCCATTTCCATTGCTGTGCATTTGCCTCGGCTAAGTCTAGACTCCATCCACAGTTAGCTGCATGGTCAATCCAATCTTTGTAGAACAACGATTTTCTACGTACTGCATGCATAAGCACCAGTTTCGGCAATCGACTGTCTTCCATCTTTTTAATTCGGATCAAATAATCCGCATTTAACTTTAGAGTTGAAACGAAGAGCGTAGGTAGTCCAGTTTCCAAGTGATACATGTATTTTGGCGTATCCATCGGTAAAAAAAAGATTTTTCTCAAGAAAAAACGCAGCAATGTCTCCACAGTTTCAAATTTTTTAATACCCCATGTTTGAGCTCCATAAAAAAGAATAGTTTTAGCGGTTGCATTAAAGACTTTGAATTTCGCGTTTGTTGAAACGAGCTTACTGTTGAATATTTTTCTCCAATTTGCACAAATGGCGGTCCTGGCCATGTTAGCTTTAGTTTCCAAATGTTTTTCCATATTTAAATTATACGTAATCGTCATTCCCAGGTAAGTGTATTCTTTCACCACTTCTAACTCGACCTCACCATATCTCCAGTGTTCCTCTCTAGAAAGTCGTCTTGCACCATTCTGGAATACCATCACTTTGGACTTTTCTGTGTTTACTTCTAAACACCATATTTTGCAGTACTCAAAAAGTCTGTTCACATTCAGTTGAAGCGAAGAAGGAGATTCTGCCAATATCAAAAAATCATCTGCATACATAATAACTTTGATTTTTATATTTCCATATTCAACTCCACAAGGAAGGCATTCTTGAATGTCATCCAGAAAAAGGGCAAATAACAACGGACTAAGAGTACATCCCTGTCGAACTCCGCAATTTATTGTAATATCTTTCGATGTTTCAGCTCCATTTACTATGCGTCCAATTGTTCGTTGATACATTTTTTCCAAAGCTCTACCGAATTTAGTGGAAATACCAAGATTATAAAGTTTATAAAAAAGTGCTCTTCTGTCCACTTTATCAAAGGCAGCTTTAAAATCCACGAAAAAAGCATATAGTTTTTTGTTTTCGTTTAGCTTCGAACGGGCTAAACATCCTAGCACAAAAATATTATCGACTGTCGAATAGCCCTTTCTAAAGCCGGACTGGAATTCACTCAGTTTGTTATTTATACTAACCCAATTATTGAGCCTGTTATTAAGAAGCGTTGTATATATTTTCAAACTTGCGTTCAAAAAAGAGATTCCTCTATAGTTCTTAGGGTCACTTGGGTTACCTTTTTTGTGAATTGGCCAAATGAGGGCTTCTTCAAAGTGATCCGGATAAACAGCAAAATCAAAAATAACATTAAGAGCTTGAGTTAGCTTTTCTTTCAATAACGTCGAAGAATGTTTGAAAAATTCTGTCGGAATACCGTTAGAGCCAGCCATTTTGCCATCTTTAAGTGTGTCCAGATTTTTTTCTACTTCTGACATTGTGATTTCTTCGTCTAAAATGCTATCGACTATTACAGGTTTAGCATAGCTCAAAAACTGCTGATCATTTTGTGAGTTCAGTAACGACGCAAAGTGTTCTCTTAAAACTGAAATTGCTATCTCTGATGATTTCTGAGCTGCTTCATTTCCATTGATTTTTTTTGTTATTTTCCAAAATTCTGCCGAGTCCTTGCATTGGCTTAATTTTTTTGCTAGGTTTTCTTGATAAATTTTTCTTTTTTCATGGCATAATCGCTTGTATTGCTTAGTTTTTTCCACATATTTTGTCCGTGTTGAGACTAAATTTACTTTCCTTAGTGAGTTTAACAAACTCAGTGATTGGTTTCTTAGTTTTTCACATGCGTAGTCGTACCACTCCTCTTTTCGTTGCAATTTTTTGTTTTTCTGCATAACCTCAGCTGCTTCTTTGATTATTGTTTCAAGTTCTATTAAGGGTAGATAGTTGATTTTACTACAGCATATCTTTCTTTCCAACTAGTTATTTAAATTTGATGTGTAGTTGTCTTTGCAGCGAGGCACCCATTTCAATTTTTGCACATCTAATGTTTTTTGATTTCTGTTACTGCCTTGGATACTGTCAATTCCAATTTGGACTTTAATTGGAAGATGATCCGAATAGGCAATGTTTTCCACCTTAAAATCTTTCACAATAGAAAGCCAGTTTCCACTGATAAGACAAAGATCTATTGTTGAGCAGCCCTGTTTCCCAATGAAAGTAAATTCACCATTTTTGTCTCCTTCCACAGTTCCATTTAAAATACTTAGCCCAAAATCGTTGCAAAAATCTAAAACTTTTTTTCCTTCTGCATTTATTACTTTATCCTTAGAGCTGCGATTTCTTAACTCAATTTTAAACGCTGATTCTTTATCTGCTGTTCTAGCATTGAGATCACCAATTACCATTAAATCTTCACTTTTCAATTCACACAGTGTATCATACAGTATTTCAAAATCGTTTTGCCACTTATTACAGTTTAAGTAAACTGGTATGATGAAAAAATTTTTATCATAAATTTTGAGTTCAATACTCATTACTTCTTCAATAATTTTTACATTTGAAAAGTTGACTACATTTTCATTGATAGCAGCCATCATTCCTCCACTTGCTCTACCCTTAGCTGCTACCTTTATAGCAGGAATCCAAAAGCATTTGTATTTTGGAAAATATTTTTCAAAGCTTAAACAATTATCTTTAAGAACATGCGTCTCTGACAAAAGTATGATTTCAGCTTTGCACAATTCATTAAAGAAATCAGAAAACATTATTTTATTGCTCAATCCCGCAATATTATATGCAACGATCGAAACATTAATTAAGCTGTGTATTTTTTTGTTTTGTTTCTTATATTTTTGAGTGTTTTTGTTGCGTATGCCCTCCCTGAGCTATTCTGACCGAGCAGCATTTGTGCGTGCCCTAATAGCATCCACATGGCTTCCACGATCCACAGTAGCTTCTGTCAGTGTTCTGTCACGAAGTGTACGTGTTGGAGACTTCGAACTTTTCAAGTCAGTTTTACCTAAAATAACAAATTTATTTTTTATCTGTAATCAACAAAATTATGCTCGATGGACCGTGAAATATGCTGATAACTTGATGAAAGTAGCAGAAACCAATCCTGATTTATTTGAAGGATTTCAACAGGGTTATTTCGGTATTAAAAGGACAACTAAGCAATTTTCAAGGCAACCCATTGATCTGGTTTTAGAGCAGACTATCAATGCAGATGCTGCACGAAGACTTACAGGTGTTATACACTTTACTAATTCAATTTCAGCCCGTCAACGTTGGGCTCGAAACCATGATGTAAGATCTACAGTAACTAGTTACGTTTATCAAGAATTGGGACTACAAACCCACCAAGATGTTTCTTCGGATTTGAATCAGCATAATATTCAGAAAAACAGTAAACAGCTAAAGAAATTTATTGAAACATTTGAACAGTTTATTAATCCATTCAGCTCGGAAGTACCAAAAAATAGAAATACTGCGAGCTGCGACTCGAGTTAGGAATTAATTTTCTGTAAAATATCCCGAGTCAAGTTTAACAGATGTGTGTGTTTCTGATTTCTGTATGCCTGCGCAAATAACTCACTTGCTTTGATGCTTTGCATACTACTAGCAATCAACTATCGACTTTATATGTATAAGTGCATTGTGTTTGGCACAGACCGCAACTAAAGGAGGGTAGTTTTGATTATGTTCAACTGAACTCGGTCTGCTTGTATTAATTTCATTAATTATGTATTTGGTTGACGCAGGGGCGCACGCAGAAAAATTTTTTAATTAATAAAATTTTTAAAATTAATTAAATATGAACGAACAATTTGTTTTTAATATTTTTATGCTTCTTTTATACTCTGTATTGATTTGTATAAATACTCGTACATTGCTAGGAACAATCCTAACTAATATTATAAATGTGAAAGTAACTCTGTCTGTCCAGCTTTCTATGTAACCGTCTCCCGCCCAAACTACTGAACCCATTTGAATGAAATTTGGTACAGAAAGAACTTGAGGAAGGACACAGGCTATGCATTTTATCCCTATATTCTCATGAGAACGGGAACGTAAACGAGAACTTAGAAACTACTGCACCGATTTCAAAAATTCTTCCACCGTTAGAAAGAATGCTACACTATCCCGAGCGACTAACATAAACTTTAACTCATATCCATATTCCTATGAGAACGATCACCATATTCCCACGGGAACGGGAGTCGTTACTAATATTCCAAAAATTTCAAAATTAAATCTGTCTACTTTCTTTCTTTGTTCCATTATTCCCATGGGAACGGAAGTACTTACGGCAAAACAATTTTATTTTGCAAAATTTGAAAAAAGTAAGAAAATCGTGTGCAAAAATGTACTTAAGTAAAATTATATAACAATAGGTTACTGGAAAATTAAAAATTCTGCCGAAAGTCACTATTCGACGCTGTTGAAGTCGCGGGCACAGCTAGTATTTTATAAAATAAAATCAATGTGCCTTGGAACCTTTGCCCTTTTTATATTTATAACGTCCTCATAGTCAACCTCAATACTCCTATAGATGTTCAGCAAACAGCAACATTAAACCGTTCAGTCGCTCCTCGCTGGTTCTTCCTCACAGATAAGTTTTTAAACTGCGTAGAAATGAAAAAGATCGCTCGCTTGAAGCCACGGATACCGGAAGTGTCACACCGATCTGCATAAAACAATGAACAGTCTTATATATGGACAAATCGCAAACTTTTAAGGTGTCTATAAAGTTGTTGGGCTGTTTTTTGTTTGGCATAGTGCATGTGCTTATTCGTACATAAGTATACCCTTTCCTAGTTGCCCTTGTCGATCCCATTCTTATACAGAGCCATAGAGCGACTGCCTTTTAGTATGTGATGAAAATTTTAATTTTCGTAGATTTCGGTCGCGACTGCCGTTAGTTTTGTAAGTAAGTAGGAAAGTGAATTTTTATATATTTTTATCGCATGTCCCGTTAAATACGACCCAATACTAACTCCACATCAACATATCAAGTTTACTTACACTAGAAAAGGGTGATCATGCTAAGAACATACCAAAACCAAAAAGCCCTTCCAAAACATATGAAATACCTTAAAATTATAGATAAAAATGGCTTCCGCATTTGGAGGGATTTTTTGGTTGACAGAATGAAATTTTCAGATGAATTTTATGTTTCCATGTTTTATATTTTGGTTTTTGTTTTAAAAAACATGTGGTTATTTTTTTATTTCACAAATTTCGGGGGCGTTCGCCCCTGGGTTGACGGTTCGGTTTTTTCTTCGGTTTGCCAACTCGGTTCGAAAAAATGTAAACCGAGTCAACTCGGTTTGGGCTGAACTCGGTTTGACTCGGTTTATGAAACCGAGTTGACACATCACTATTCACTAGTAGTGATCTTGAAGCGATCACAACTCTCCCACTTTTCTGCTTCACACTAGTGATCCGCCTGTGGGGTACGCCGCGTTGACCTCAGAAAGCGTCGGCAAGCCTCCCGGTTTTGCATTGTTCCATGTCTGAGGCCAACCAAACGCTGCTGTTTTTGCTTGTACCAGGAGTGTTTTGGCCTGCCTTTTCTTTTTCGTGGCGAATTTGTTGAAACGTTGTACGATATTGCCTTTTGGACGGGGTTCTGCGGATCTCTCCTTTGAACATGACAATACCAACTGAGCCGGTCGTGCTGAATTTTGTCCAAGATGTGTGCTGAATTTTGTCCAGATCCGTGGAAGCTTTCATGACTTTTAACATGAAAGCTTCCACGGATCTTAGTACATACTTCTAATTTGATCAAGCTTTGTTACTCCTGCTGTCATCCGAAGCATCTTCATTTCGGCTGCCGTCAATTTGCTCTCATACTTTTTGTACATTGTCCAACATTGTGAACCGTATGTCAGAGCTGGACGGACAACTCAATCAAAAATCAAATATCAAAAATCCTATCTGAACAAAGAAATGTGTGTTCTTGATATAAATGCAAAGCCCTTTTGGAATATAGTATAGAACTATAAAAAACAAAATTAGAAGCATCCCTTTTTTAAAAACTTCTTCAAAAACTTTCTTCACAGACATCGAAAAAGCAACTGAACTCAGTAGCGTTTTAAAAAAAATCACGAAATCTCAGTTCACTTGAACGATAATATAACGAACAATAAGGTAGATCAATCCATAACAGAATTTAATTGTCTTAGACAATGCACACCAGTTAATGAATTTGTTAAAGAGAAAGACTATAAGAACATTATAAATAGCCAACAAGTCAAGAAAACAGGAGGACAAGTTAAAATAAAGATGTTTATTTGAAGAACCTTCCCAAAACTGGAATGGTTTTCATAACGTTTTTAATTAACGCTTGCCTTAAAATTCAATATTTTCCAGATGTTTGGAAAGAAGCAAAAATTATTCCAATACTCAAAGTTGGTAAGCCTCCTGAAAGTACCAGTAGTTACAGGCCTATCAGCTTATTGAGCAATGTAAGTAAAGTATTCGAAAAGGTTTGAAGGAGAAAATCTCTAAAATATTAATCCTAAAATCCATTCTGCCGAACGAGCAATTCGGCTTTAGGCAATTTCACAGTACTTCGCACCAAGTTCAAAGATTGTGTAATACTATCAAGCAAAATCGAGATCAAGGAAGATCAAGTGGCATGGTTCTTCTTGACATCGAAAAGGCTTTTGATTTCGTTTGGCATAATGGTCTGATTCATAAAATGATACAATTTCAATTTCCGTTGTATTTGTGTGAAATAGTCCAAAGTTTCTTGACCGGCCGTTGTTTTAAGGTGCACGTAAACAATGAATGTTCGAACATACAATTTTTTAGTTTTGGTGTTCCGCAAGGGTCAGTCTTGGGACCATACTTGTATAATATATAAACTTCAACTCGGTTTGGGCTGAACTCGGTTTGACTCGGTTTATGAAACCGAGTTGACACATCACTATTCACTAGTAGTGATCTTGAAGCGATCACAACTCTCCCACTTTTCTGCTTCACACTAGTGATCCGCCTGTGGGGTACGCCGCGTTGACCTCAGAAAGCGTCGGCAAGCCTCCCGGTTTTGCATTGTTCCATGTCTGAGGCCAACCAAACGCTGCTGTTTTTGCTTGTACCAGGAGTGTTTTGGCCTGCCTTTTCTTTTTCGTGGCGAATTTGTTGAAACGTTGTACGATATTGCCTTTTGGACGGGGTTCTGCGGATCTCTCCTTTGAACATGACAATACCAACTGAGCCGGTCGTGCTGAATTTTGTCCAAGATGTGTGCTGAATTTTGTCCAGATCCGTGGAAGCTTTCATGACTTTTAACATGAAAGCTTCCACGGATCTTAGTACATACTTCTAATTTGATCAAGCTTTGTTACTCCTGCTGTCATCCGAAGCATCTTCATTTCGGCTGCCGTCAATTTGCTCTCATACTTTTTGTACATTGTCCAACATTGTGAACCGTATGTCAGAGCTGGACGGACAACTCAATCAAAAATCAAATATCAAAAATCCTATCTGAACAAAGAAATGTGTGTTCTTGATATAAATGCAAAGCCCTTTTGGAATATAGTATAGAACTATAAAAAACAAAATTAGAAGCATCCCTTTTTTAAAAACTTCTTCAAAAACTTTCTTCACAGACATCGAAAAAGCAACTGAACTCAGTAGCGTTTTAAAAAAAATCACGAAATCTCAGTTCACTTGAACGATAATATAACGAACAATAAGGTAGATCAATCCATAACAGAATTTAATTGTCTTAGACAATGCACACCAGTTAATGAATTTGTTAAAGAGAAAGACTATAAGAACATTATAAATAGCCAACAAGTCAAGAAAACAGGAGGACAAGTTAAAATAAAGATGTTTATTTGAAGAACCTTCCCAAAACTGGAATGGTTTTCATAACGTTTTTAATTAACGCTTGCCTTAAAATTCAATATTTTCCAGATGTTTGGAAAGAAGCAAAAATTATTCCAATACTCAAAGTTGGTAAGCCTCCTGAAAGTACCAGTAGTTACAGGCCTATCAGCTTATTGAGCAATGTAAGTAAAGTATTCGAAAAGGTTTGAAGGAGAAAATCTCTAAAATATTAATCCTAAAATCCATTCTGCCGAACGAGCAATTCGGCTTTAGGCAATTTCACAGTACTTCGCACCAAGTTCAAAGATTGTGTAATACTATCAAGCAAAATCGAGATCAAGGAAGATCAAGTGGCATGGTTCTTCTTGACATCGAAAAGGCTTTTGATTTCGTTTGGCATAATGGTCTGATTCATAAAATGATACAATTTCAATTTCCGTTGTATTTGTGTGAAATAGTCCAAAGTTTCTTGACCGGCCGTTGTTTTAAGGTGCACGTAAACAATGAATGTTCGAACATACAATTTTTTAGTTTTGGTGTTCCGCAAGGGTCAGTCTTGGGACCATACTTGTATAATATATAAACTTCAGACTTTCCTAGTCTTCCAGGGTATGAGTCAGCAATCTTTGCTGATGATACAGCAATAATATCGTCGCATAAGTTCGCTCTCAACATTGAGAGGAACCTTAAAAATGCTTTAGATATATTGAACGCATGTTATCACAGATGGAAAATTAAGCTGAACACTGGAAAAACTCAAGCCATCTTTTTCTCGAGGAAAGGAAAACCTTGTTATCTTCCAGCCAATCAGCTCCAAGTAAGTGGAACCAATATACCGTAAGATACCACTGTGAAATACCTCGGTATTTATCTCGACTCAAAACTAACCTTTAACGAGCATACAAATCAAACCCTGAAGAAGATAGGAGTTCGGTAAAAATGCTTTACCCCTTCATCTGCCACAACTCGCACTTAAGTAATGATAATAAAATCATTATTCACAAAGTTGTATTTCAAGCTATACTTTTATATGGATGTCCCGTATGGGGTAGCGCTACTAAATGTCATTTGAAAAAACTTCAAATTTCTCAAAATAAGATACTAAAAATGATGTTAAGACTTCCTTGGCATCATTCTATTTCTGACCTCCATATTAGAGCGAATGTTGAATTAATTGCTGAACGAATTCTAAAACTGAACAAAAAATTCATTCAAAACTGTGAAACTTCCGTGTTAAATTCTCTATCAAATGTATATATATATTTCGAAAATATATCGTAGAGAATTTATTTTAAATTTATAAAAAGTTATTTTCTGAGATCTTCTTCATTCCTTTTGAAGATAACCATAACCAACCCACGCATTGAAATTTGCAATAACTAGCACCAGAATGTAATGAAACACAAGTTATCTGAGCAACGTTATAATAAATTATATTAATCAATCAAGTATCAGTATCAACGGTTGTACTTATCTGTGGTCAATGATGTGGTCGATGGTGTGGTCTGGTCAGCGATCTGTTTACAATTGAACGATTAAGCGAACAGTTTCACGATAAGCAATTGTACGGATTAGCAATTGTGTATATTGTATAAGAGTATAAGAGCGAGCATCGTGAATTCACCACACCATCGGTCATCACAACCAAGACGAATTGATAAAATTACGCTCTCATAACGTTACAAATATTGATGGTAGATAAAAAAAATAATACGTCTTTACAAAAATTTGAAAGCTCAAGATATACACTGTATAATTTTATTTTACAAAAGATAAAAAGATAATTGGTTTCTAAACATCCCTGCCCCCTGGACCGAGTTTCAGGACCGTGGTAGTAAGGCAAGTTTTGTGATAGGACGAACAAATGTTCCTTTGGCTGTTCGAACAGTGACGACTCGTACTTGTTGATCTTTGCCCTTCGTGACAGATAAAATTGGTTCCTTAATAATAAATAAAAAAGATTTGGTTCCTTAATAACCACCAAGTCTCCGGACTGAAGATTGTCAGAAAGATTTTGCCACTTAGGTCGCTCATGAAGAGTGGTTAAATACTCTATATGCCATCTTTTCCAAAACCCCTGCACCATGCTTTGGATGTGGTTCCAATGAGAGAGACGGTTTGGTGAAGTTTTTCTTATAACGAAAAAAAAACTTTAAAAAAAAAAATTTAAAAAGTCATTTTTGTAATTTTTGGTTTTTTCAAAAACTACAGGTTATTTTGGCATCCGGTTTTGTGTTTGATCAAAAATAAATAAGAGCATTGAAAATAAGCCAGAAAAATACTACTTAATAACGTTAAATTTTGAAAAAAAAAATGGTTTGAAGAAAAAAAATTATGTTTTTTTTTCAAAATTTTGACTTTGAAAATTAATATTTCAAAAATTATTCATATGAACAACTTATTTTTAGTTTTTATTTATTGTATAGGTTTTTGGCGTCTCAAAATGCTATAGCACGACTCTGTAGGTATTACCGTTATTTTTAAATAATATTTTTTCCATTTTTAGTGATTTTTTTCTTAAATTGCCCCTCCCGCCTAAACGGGGGAAAATGGACCACCCCTCCCATACGACTTTTTGCTTGTCTAGGTCCAACCTACACACCCTATCTTTTTGTCACACCTTATGCAAATCACCCTGTATAGTTAAGTAGAATTTATTGTTGAATAAAACAACCTTTTTTAAAATGATCTTTAAACGAGAGCTTTCTTTATTAGCTTCTTATTTTTCTTTGATGAACAGTAACACGATCAGGAGTAGAAGACTTACGAACTAAATACTACGATCTCAGCATGATCTCTGATAAGAGATTATGTTGGATAGAAACAAATGAGATTGAATTTAGCAGCACGTTTGCTGTATGCTGTTTGCGCAGCAAACAACAATAGTGGTAAGAGGTAAGACTCTTCTACCTAGGTGAATTTCGTGCGGATGTTTGATTCATTTTATTATGTAACACCTCCCTGGGCAAGAGTTTTTTGGTCTCCAAAAATGTTTAACAATTATGGCTGGTACATTTTAACATAACTTCAAAACAACCAAAATGAACAAACGAAACATTTTGCAAAGAAAAGCAAAATATTATACAGAAGAAACTTTACAATTTTTGGTTTTTATTTTAATTTATTTTAATTAATAGTTTTTCAAAGTAGTACCTTTATTTAACAATTTTCAGCTTATATTTTTAGATTTACATTTACATTTACATTTTTTTTTTTTTTACAATAAATAAACTGACCTTCTTATGATAGTTTCAATACATTTTTTTTTTCTTTAATAATATTTTCGAAGCTAATACCACTACAAACATTCCTTCTTTTCATCAATTAATTGTTGTCAAATGATTTGGTAATTTTTTTTTTTTTTAGAATCTTATTCCAAATTGTAATGTTGTAAAAGCTGATCGCAGCCTACCCTTAACTCATCTCAAATCAATCTAATATTTTAATTATGTTTAAATCTTAACATTAGAAATGAACCATGAACCTGAACGCTAATCTGACAGATAATGCACCTGCGCGCATCCCATAAATTACCAATCAGAAACGGAAACCAAAGTGACACTTCTGTCTATTTTACAAATAGACAGGAAAAAGAAGCAAGATTACTAACAAAAGTGTTCCTTTGATTTGAATTTGTAGTTTGTTGAAAATCCAAAAATAACGAAAATCAGGAAAAAGAACTTGGTGGAATGAGTGTTGTAATTTGGTAAAACAATTATTGTTTTAAGTTTAATTATTGTGTTGATGTTTATACAATCGTTTCAATTGTTTTTTGTGGTAACTTATATGTCTTTTTGTGGTTTTGTCCAGTGTATAGTTTCCTTGTTTCGTGAATTGATCTATTTTTTTGTATTTATGTATAGTTTTAACTATTGTTCTGTTTTGGACAATGTTTGAACATCTGTGCGATTCAACGACTGGATTTTTATTGCTCTTATTAACTCTATCTTCTTTTTGGCTTTGAAATGTGTTCGCATAGTTCTCGACTTCTTGCTTAGAAAGATTTTTATTAATGAAATCTGACGGCCTTAACTTTGTCGAATTATAAATAGTAATGATTTTATACAATTTTTCAGCTAAATTGCTCGGATCTTTCGAAGCGTTCATAATGCGAAGGTGTTCATTAAGGGTACCATGAAGCCTTTCAATGTCAGCGTTTCCCGTTTTAAGGGATGCGATTGTTCTATGGAATATAATTTTGTTCTCTTTAAGGAATTGCTCCAATGCTGAGTGCAAAATACAGGAATCACCATCGGATACAATTTTGTTAGGTTTTCCGAGAAACTGTATCCTCTGTTTTACTGTCTGAAATTTTATTATTATTTATTAAAATTAAGATACAGTGGCAAATCGTCGCAAAAAATACACAAAAGTCTCTTTTTTATTAAAAGCCCTTTCATAATTTCAAGTAGATTACTTTTTTCTTTTTCAATTTGAATATGATTTTGAATTTTCTTATGGACTATTTTTTATAGAGATTTTTTCTTTCGGACCATAAAAAAGGAATATTTGGTTTTTGAACAAATTTACCGGTTTTTCTGAAATGTAGATGTGTTGACTTGCGTCTTCCACAGCACTATGTCTGGTGGCCGCAGTAGACATAACTTCATCGTTATTTCTACTTGATACGGAAACATCACGAATGACTTCATCGTCAGTGTAACTTTCAGCTGCTTCGTTATTGAAGATGTCAAATAAACTAACTTCGTCGTCAGCTTTGACCATATTTCTGGTTTCATTTTTAGCTGTAGTGTATCGACTCAGTCCATCTGCGACAACGTTCTCTTTCCCTTTAAGGTACTCGACATCGAAATCGTACTTATTAAGCATTATTTTCCACCTTTGGAGCTTCATATTAGGTTCCTTAATCCTATGTAACCAGAACCACACAAGCGGCTTGTGATCTGTTCGGACAATGAATCTTCTACCATATAAATATGTTCGAAAGTATTTCACTGCCCAAACGACCGCCAAGAGCTCCTTCACTATAGTAGAGTACTTAAGCTCATGTTCGTTAAGTGTTCGTGACGCATAACATACAGGGTGTCCTGGCTAAGAACAGCTCCAAAGGCGAAGCTGGATGCATCGGTGGTCAAAATAAATTGCTTACTAAAATCCGGATTTCTAAGGATGGGGTCGGACGTTAATAAAATTTTGAGCGTATTGAACGATTGAATGTATTGAGGGTCAGCTGTATTTAGTTTTTCAAATTTTTTTAGATACCTAATTATTGGGTACACAACTTTGGCATAATCCCTTATAAATTTGCGATAGTAACCAGTTATAGCAAGAAACTATTTTATTGCTTTAACTGAAGTTGGTAATTTCATTTTAGTTATTGATTTTATTTTATTTTCGTTTGGTTTTATACCATTTTGTACAGATAAATGCCCTAAATATTCAGCTGTTATATCTCCAAAATGACATTTGTTGAGTTTAAGTTTTTGAAAAATTTTTCGAAGAGATTGCAAATGTTCCTCGAAACTGGTGGAAAAAACTAATATGTCGTCTTGGTATACTACGCAAATCTTGTTAATGTAGTCTCTAAGGACATAATTCATCAGCCTCTGAAATGTGGCTGGGGCGTTTTTGAGCCCAAATGGCATCCTTAGAAACTCGTAATGCCCACTTTTGGTTGAACACGTGGTTTTCGCCCTGTCTCTTGGATCTACTTCAATTTGATGGAAACCTTTTACGATATCAATCGTTGAAAAATACTGACACCTTCCTAATTTGTCGAATATATCGTCAATATTAGGCATAGGAAATCTGTCTTCTATCGTTTGTGTGTTCAACTTTCTGTAATCGATTACAATACGCCATTGTTTCTTTTTATTTTTATCGTCTTTTTTGGGTACAACCCAAATGGGCGAGTTGTAAGGACTACAGCTAGGAACAATAATTTTCTGTCTTAACACTTCTGATATCTGCCGATCGACCTCGTCAGAGTGAGTCTCCGGATAGCGGTAAAGCTTGCTATAAATTGGAATGCCGTTATGAGTTAAAATTCGGTGACAAATTTCGTTTGTAAACGATAAAGTCTCTCCTTCTTTATAAATAATTGATTGAAAAGATTTGAGTAATGATTTTAATTTTAAGATATCTGGGTTAGGTAAGTGAGTTGCGAAAAGACTATTATCAATTTCCGATAAAATCGATTGGCTAAGGAAAAACCTTAAAACATTCTTGTTTTGGTCAACATAGTTCATGTATTTTTCTTCTTCTTCGTTACAATACACTTCTATTGTAGCTTTGTTGGTAATAAGAGACCTAGTTTGAAAGTTAATAACGGCGTTTAAATCAACAAGGATATTATTTCCAATTAAACCATCGAAACGGTCATGGAATTGGTATTCCAAAAAATTTGCGAAATAATCCTTTCCGTTAAATTCTTCAAAGAGAGGAATACTATATTCGATATTTGTTTTGACGTTTCGATCGATATATATATCGATGATACTTTTAAAATGTGATTTTTACTTTGGATTTGCCATTTTGGATCGCAAATATTTTTGTTAATGATGCTTACTTCAGCACATTATAAATTTTTTTTAATAATAATAATTATTATTTTATTGAACGTTATATATATACAATTGATACTTATACTAGATAATTTTAGAATTTAAAAATGATAATGTTAGAATGTTGGCACATAGGGGGCCTAAGCAAATACATTGTCTAGAATTGAAATAATTTCTTAATATTATAAAGCTGAAAAGAAAAGAAAAATCTTAATTATAAGTCGGTTGACTTGGGTGATCTCGGGATGTTCCGTCCCGGTTGTCGCTGGCGTCCCTCTGCATGGGGAGGTGGTAGGGGTTGGCATTAGCCACGGAAATATGCTGACCCAGGGTCAGCGTAGAAATTGGTGGCTTCGTCGTTGGCTGGTATTATTTCTTCGTTCAAAGTGTTCATCACGCTTAGGTATCTTGGCTCGGGGTGTTGGTCCTCACTGCTTATACTTCTCACCAAATGATTCGAGTGGTTGTTGATATCTGCAGCCGTTTTCCTTACTGTCAATAACACGTATTGATCTAAGGGCATCACTTTGGCTTTCTCGTACACAAGCTGGTTGCTGTAGTGTCTTTGGCGCTGGTGGTTGAAAGTAAGGCCAGTGCAGAGTCTCAGAATTTTCCTTTCGAAAAGTAGGAGCTCCTTCATCGCTGTCTTGGAGATGGCAAACCAGACCGGGCTGCCGTAGTTGATGACGGGTCTCAGCAGTTGCTTGTACATCAGAAGTTTCGTTGACTGACTTAGTCCTGTCTTTCTTCTCATCAAAGAGTAAAGTCGGTGGAAAGCGAAGTTGGCCTTCTTTAGTACAGCGCGTGAGTGCGGGCTAAATCTAAGCACCTCGTTAAAGTTGACGCCCAGATACTTCGCGTTCAGTTGGGCAGTCAGTCTGGTTCCATCGGGTAGCGATAGTGATGTTGCTCTGCATTTTCCAGCAGTACGGCAGCCTCTATAAACTCCAGGCCTTCTGAAGCAGACGAGTTCAGATTTGGTTGAGTTGACCCGTATACCCCACTTACTATAATAGGCATATAGTCTGTGGATGTGAGTTTCCACTGTCCGTGCAGCTATGGATGGCGAAAAAGATGTGCAGTATGTTAAGGAGTCGTCAGCGTAAAGCAAGTTTTCGCATTCCCTTGGGGTAGGTTGGTCCGATGTCATTATGTTGAAGAGGAATGGCCCTAGCTTCGATCCTTGAGGAACTCCTGCTCTGATACTTTTGGTGGCTGATTTTGCGCTTCCGACTTGAACGAAGAAGTTCCTGTGGGAGAGAAAGGAAAAAATCATTTTTATTAGCGGATCTGGAAAATTTAGTAGATGGAGTTTATGGATGAGAGCATCAATCCATACGCTGTCGAATGCTTTTTCGACATCCAAAAAGCAAGCGACGGTGACTCGATGGTTGTTGAGGGCTGCGGTGACGTCTTTATGCAGTTTCATCAACGAATGTAGGGTTGAATGCTTTTCCCGGAAGCCGAACTGCATATCTGGGATGATGTTATTTTCCCGGCAGAACTTCTTTAGTTTCCTAAGTAAAAGCTCCTCCAGGAGCTTACTTAGGTTGTTCAGTAGGGAGATGGGCCTGTAATTGACGATGAGATTCCGATCGCCTTTTTTCGGAATCGCCACTATCTTGGCCGTTTTCCATTTTCCGGGAAAGTAGCTGTTGTTGACGCAATTATTCATTATGATGGCCAGGAATATCATCACTGTCTGTGGGAGCCTCTTCAGGATGAAACTAGAAACACCATCTGGTCCTGTTGACTTCTTGGGCTTGGAGCTGTTGATTATTTCCGCAATTTCTTCCGGATTGCACAGGTTTGGACAGTTGACTGGGTCACTCGACAGATTGGTGTTGCTGAAAGTGGTTTCATCAGTGTGGGGCCTAAGGGTCAGTTGAACGGATGTTTCGATTTCGTCCAGAAAGTCAGGGTCATCGGTTGGTGTGGGCACAAAGTAGCCTTCAAAATGTTTTCAATTATAAATTTTAATGGCCTACTACGGTTCTGTATCACTATATAAGGTAGTCTCTTCGGTGACTGGGGTAAAATTTTGGTTTTGGTTAATGTTTGGGTAATTCATTGTTTGTGCCCTGTCATCCAAAGAAATATCCATCGGTTCATAACTGTTATTATTGTTGTTGGAAGGTCTACCACTATTGACTCTACGTGTTTGGTTGCTTGGCACATTAACTCTTTGTTGCGGGGATTGATAATTTCTAAAGTTGTTAGTTTGACTATTTTCACTACGTGTGTTAAAATTTGATGTATTATTTTGTTGTCTATTTCTAGCGTATTCATTAGTTTTTAAGTATGTATTGTCTGAATTAGTGTTTTATCTAGAGTTGGAACTATTTCTATTGGTTCTAAAAATTGGAATATTATTTACCTGGTTTGAATTAAAATTTGAGTTTCTGTTCATTTGTCTAAAAAATTGATTTGAACCTGACGAATTTGGACCAAAATATTTATGGTTGATTTCTGTTATAACCTTATAGGCTTCAAAAAGGGTTTCAGGATTTCGACTGAGGACTATTGATCTCGTAGGTTCAGGTAGGTTATCCTTAAATGCATCAAGTGCTATTTTTTTATTTGAAGTTATAACCTCGTCATTATTCTGATTGCCGTCTAAAAAATATGAATTATTGAGCCTACTTAACAAGTGGTTTATTTTTTGATAATAATCCTCAACATTTGATTGTACTCTGGCTGTTCTAATTTGGTCTAATAATTTATTCGCTGAGCACTTTTCTGCAAAATTTGTTTTTAAAATATCTCGAATTTTTGGCCAATCTCCTAACCTGCCATGTTTCTGGAGCTCAAGTTTTGCTTTTCCAACAATCTTATCTTTAATGTAACCTGGAAGGCGTGTTTGAGTGGTTACATCAAGTGTATTAACAATTAATGACAACGAATCTACCCTATCCAAAAAATCTATTAATAAATTTGTATTTCCATTGAATTCTGGCAATTTATTTACTAAGCTCATTACGATTTTAAATCTATCTGCGGGATTGATTGATTCCGTTTAAAAAAAATTTTGATGACCACTGGAGAATGATGAATTTTGCTTTTGGTGATGACCTCTAGTTCTTTAATATGTATTGATAAGTGCAGTTCGTTTTTGAAATTTTCTTTCTATTTCTGCTTGCTTCCAAAATTGATTCTCTTTTTTTTATGTATGACTTTTACCTTCGTTCAAATGTTTTTGGTTCTTTTTTTTTGTAGGTATAACCTTATTTTTTTTTTTAAAGCTATGTACGCTTTAATTCAGATACGTTTTTCAGATTTTCTCTTTTCGCACTTCCTATCATAGTTGTAAGTATAACAGTTCGATTGAAATTTTTTTTTCGGTTTGATGGAACTGTTTTTGTTACTGCAGTATGAGAGCGATAGCGGGTTTCTTGTTTTCGAGCTATTTTATATTTAGGCGTCCTTTTTGCGACTGTACTTTTGCACACACGATGTTTTTTTTTTTTTTTTTTTTTTTTGATATGGGGGCTTATGCAGACTTTTGCTGTTGTTTAAAATTTTTTTTTTTAATAGTTTATTATATCATAAAGGAAAAATTCACTTTAATCAGATTTTTTGTTCTTTTCTTTTTTCAGTTAAGCTAAGATTTATCTTTCGAAATTAAACCCGAATTTCGTTTGCCGACTGCGCCAGTAAAGTAGATTTTATAATTGAATAAAACAACCTTTTTTAAAATGATCTTTAAACGAGAGCTTTCTTTATTAGCTTTTTATTTTTCTTTGATGAACAGTAACACGATCAGGAGTTGACTGACTAAACGAAAATCAATAATGTAAGCGAGAGCGTCTGTACGAGACTCTCTTTAACAATAATAAAACTTACGAACTAAATTCTACGATCTCAAGAGATTATGTTGGATAGAAACAAATGAGATTGAATTTAGCTGCACGTTTGCTGTTTGCGCAGCAAACAACAATAGTGGTAAGAGGTAAGACTCTTCTACCTAGGTGCATTTCGTGAGGATGATTGATTCATTTTATTATGTAAGTCTAAGATTAGGTCTCTATCATCAGTATTGACAGAGATATCGAATTTAACACAGGTCAATTCAATTCAATTCAATATATAGTATTTATTAGGTAAGTACAAATAAGACATAGTCTTTTATAGTACATGATATTGGTAGATTGCAATACAAGAGATTACAAAAAGTCAGGGTCAGGGTACACCAAAGTTAGTTTTAAATTGTCAAAAAGTAATGTCAGACTTGAGAAACGGACTTTACTGTAGAACAATTTTTTTGTTAGAATATGACCAAGAATCATATCCCAAAGTATGTAAAACGAATTACACCCTGTATATTAAACAAATCATTTTAATTGTATATACCTAATAATAGATTTTTATTTATAATTTTCTTAAATAACATTATTTTTTGATTTATATCTGATGTGGTAGTAGACTTAAAGATATCCGACAGTAAAGCTCTGAATGAAAATCAAGTCGTATTTTATAAATATATTTTTTGAATCGGTGATTGTTAAAACAACATAAGTGAAATTTTTAATTTTTTGTAGGAGAGACAAAAATGTTGTGTTTTCTACCCATAAGCAATGAAAATACGCAAAAATAATAATAATTATAAATAACAGGTTATTGAAAATAGTTATTTTTGCGTATTTTCATTGCTTATGGATAGAAAACACAACATTTTTGTCTCTCCTACAAAAAAAATAAAAATTTCACTGGTATGTTGTTTTAACAATCACCGATTCATTTTATCTCCTTTGAAGCACTTTTCCCACAAGGTACGGGGAAATTCATTTCATGTAGTTCAAGCTAGTAAAATCCCTTTTACGGATTGACCTCGAACACCACAATGTGATTCAAGGCTCTTAATCTAGTATTTGATTCACGACTGAAGTAAGAAGACATCCGACTACCAGATCGTCTGCCATAAATCATATACAACTCCTTGATGAGGACTTGTCTTTTCTTGAAATTTCGTGTATTTTCATTTTTCGTGAAAATTTTCATAAAATCAGTGAATATTATTAAAGTTTTGCTTGATAAGATGCTCATTATTTATTGCTAGGATGAAAAGGATAGGGTCCTGTGTTTTTTATAATTAACGTGCCGCTTATTTAGGGGCTATGAATACCCAGGTCTGCGCCGTCCCTGTGTGCGAAGTGTGCAGCGCACACAAACGCCAAGACAATAGGGGCGCCGCGCCGCATCGCCACTACCACCTAAACTATTTTTTTTTCCTAAATTATTGTGTTTTTTGTAGTGGAGTATCGATAAGTAAGTAGGTACAATAGGCGTAACATAGGCCTTGTAAACAACAAAACATAATACATTTCGCTTATTGAACATTCATAATATTTATAATTATTCACGTTTATGGTTTTATTTTACGCTTAGGGTCTTAGTTAACATTACTTACGAGTTTAATTTAGATCGCACTTTTACATACAAGCTTTAAATCATAGCTTTGAAATGAGCTTGAAAAGAAAAAGTAGGAATAAAAATCTTAATACAACAATTACAATAAATTCATCAAAAAAAATATCAAAAAATATAATTCACACTTTAAAAAACTGCGGGAGCGACTTTTGCCGTTATTCACAGAATCTAACTAATGTATAGCCTTTCCTTAAGCTTTTGCTTTTTGCGACAGTTTTTTTCGTGGTGAAAATAAAAAACCTAAAAAATCCACCAAACCGAGTAGTTCACAGCCAGTGATGGGACTTTTTGAAAAAATGTCCGAAGTAGATTTGAGACAAAAATGCAGTAGATTCAACTGTTCTGCAGTAGATTTTTCATTTTCAAAAAATGAACAACTTTTAACATAGATTCACATACATTAATAACTTAAGATAACAAAATAAACATTTTTCTTCAAAGTAAATTCACTTAAAAATTCATATACTAATATTAACATCAGCTTTGAATTTTAAAAAAAGTACTGTCTCATAATTGCTAGCCATTTATTACTTTTTTTAAACTGTCCGTCGACAAATAAAAACTTATTAACCCTTAACTGATGTGGTGAAATTTAGTTACGCGTCTAATGAGGTTGGTTCATTGGACCCACCTTTTTGAAAGTGAAAAAAATAGACAAGTTTACATTTTTCTTAAATATCTTTATTTTTAACTTAAAAAAGGATCATTTGTAAAGATATTAAAAAAATAAATAAAACCAGGAACTTCATTTTAAGCATAAAATTTGCACATAATAAACTTGTCTTAAGACCTAGTAAAAAAAAAAGCATTTCTAAAATGCACATTATAAATAAAAAAAAAAACAGAAACTAAACTCAAAAAGTCATTATTCTTTTAGGTAAAATACCATTCCTTAGTATTTTCACAAAAAAAAACTCAAATTCTTTAAAACAAAAAATTTTGACACCCATCAAATTTGGGGCTTAAATACAAGATTTGCATACCTGCTGGGACCTGGGAGCATGCTAGGCAAATAGGCTGTGTGCATTTTGAACATAAATGAACAGTCTTGGCTCTCTTATTCGGTGGACAAAGAAAACACCTTTTCCTTTTATTTTTCTTTAATTTGGCGTTTGCGTCATTGCCTGTTGCTAGAGCCGTTTGAGCGGAATCAAGCCAAAAAAAAGTTACGTATCTACTGACATTGGTCCGATGGACCCACTGTTACTGTTACTATTAACTGTCGAAAATTTCCGATCTGCTGCGGTACTACTATGTGGCAGTGATCATAAAGTTAACATATATGTTCATAAACTATTAAATTTTTTTCCCAAAAGTGTTTTCTTCATTTTTAAGTTTGGCCCAAAAAGCTGTTATGTCAACGGCATCATAATATTTATCTGAAAGATATTGGTTTACCAACAAAGACCTCCAAACAATGTTAAGTTCTTCAAGATTTTCATTAAAGAACGGAAAAGACGTTACAATGGCCAAAACGAGGTCATTTTATACCCTCTATCACTACCTTTGCATCTAAATACTAAAGAAGTTTTAAAATTTCATTAAAATTAAAACACTTTTTTATTTGACCACAAATTTCTACATAAAATTGAACCAAAATTTTTTTTATTTCAAGAATTTTGCTTTCTTAAAAATCGTGAGAAGCAATATATCGCTAGAAGTCGATCCCAAAATTCATATCCGTATAGGAAAGATAATGTAAGGTACTTTCTAAACCTGCATTGGTACAGACTGAATCCATACCTACTAATATAATTTTTTAAAATTTCAACCTGTTTAGTAATAGTGAGAACAAAAGTGCAGTAGATTTTATTTAAAGGCAGTAGATTTATTTTTCGAGAAAAGTGCAGTAGATCTACTGCAATTGCAGTAAAGTCCCAACCCTGGTTCACACGTGGTTCGCACTGTACAAATAGCTGGACAGACTTAGGTCTGAACGACCAATGTTGGATAGGTAAAGTGAAACCTCAAACGACCGCTTGTCCAAATTATACGATGATTTTGAACTTCGAAAAAAATTCAGATAAAGTAAAGTTTATCCAACTAAAAAATATGTCATGTAAACCATGAAAAAAGGTATTTGGTGAAGGAAAAGTATGAAATAAAATATAATTTGGATAAAATAAAAATTTTTCCCAGAAATGACTTTTGTTGCGTAGGTATATGGCTGGCTGTAAGTTAAAGTTACGTTTTGCTACGATTACCTAAATTATTTGTGAAAATTTATTGAAAAAAAAGTTCGACGACTAATTTGATAATCTGAACTGAAAAATAAAGTTGAAAAGCTGGTGACAAGAGACCATCCAACTTACATCAAACCACAGAGGAGACATAAAAAAGCGAAAGCGTAACACACACAACTGAATCCATCCACAGACTTATTTTTCAACCACCACTTTATTTTTGGATTTCAAAACCAGTTTCTTTTTCTTCTTTTCATTTCCGGCGTTACGAGTAGTGATCTTGAAGCGATCACAACTCTCCCACTTTTCTGCTTCACACTAGTGATCCGCCTGTGGGGTACGCCGCGTTGACCTCAGAAAGCGTCGGCAAGCCTCCCAGTTTTGCATTGTTCCATGTCTGAGGCCAACCAAATGCTGCTGTTTTTGATTGTACCAGGAGTGCTTTGGCCAGCCTTTTCTTTTTCGTCGCGAATTTGTTGAAACGTTGTACGATATTGCCTTTTGGACGGGGTTCTGCGGATCTCTCCTTTGAACATGACAATACCAACTGAGCCGGTCGTGCTGAATTTTGTCCAAGATGAAGATGGTACTCTTGACATGAAGGCTTACACGGATCTTAGTACTTCTAATTCGATCAAGCTTTGCTACTCCTGCTGTCATCCGAAGCATCTTCATTTCGGCTGCCGTAAATTTGCTCTCATACTTTTTGTACATTGTCCAACATTGTGAAGCGTATGTCAGAGCTGGACGGACAACTGCTGTGTAGAGTCTTCCCTTCAGCTTAGGGGGCATTTTTCGATCACAGAAGATAGCGGAATTTTCTCGCCACTTCATCCACCCTACGCTTACTCGATGATTGATGTCGTCATCACAAGTTGCTTCACTATTAATCATAGATCCCAGATATTTAAACTTTTCACACTTGGGAAGCACATTTCCATTCAAATAAATGTCTGGAATAGGCTTGTCTGGATCAGAAAAAGGGCAGCACAGGTATTCAGTCCTTTTAGCGCTAATACGGTACCCATTTCCTTCCAGAACATCAATCCAAACGTCAAGTGCTCGTTGCAGGGATGTAGGATCCTCGCTTTGTTGTACTTTATTGTCCGTTACTTTTCCTTCGAGCAAATAATCCAGAACAGCAATAAAGAGCAGTGGGCTCAAGACACTTCCCTGATGTACACCTACTGTTATTTGGAATTCTTCGGTGACTCATCTCACTTTTGTAACTGCTCCCTCGTACATGTCCATAATTATTCGCACATAGGCTTCAGGAACTCCTCGGTGTGTGAGGGCCACCCATATCAGATCTCGTGGTTGTCGATCGAATGCTTTTTCGAAGTCAACCACCACAATATGCAAATCCTCTAAGGCATCTCGGTGTTTTTCCATAATGATCCTTATACTTTGGATTGCGTCTGTAGTTGACTTTCCCGCGACAAACCCGCATTGGTCATCAGATAGCCTTATTATTTTCCGCAGTTGGCTATCCAAAACCCGCTCAATGATCATCATAGTGTGGGACATCAACTTGATCGAACGATAGTTGTCACAGCTTCTGGTATCTCCCTTTCCCTTGTACATTGGAAGAAGAAACTTTCCCTCCATTGATAAGGCAAACTGTCACCTCTTATAAGTTTGGAGATTAGAATCGTGAGCCATCTCAACCCGATGTCCAAAACTCATATGGTACCTCGTCTGGCCCAATCGCTTTGCCTTTTTTGGAGTTCTTAACTGCCTCCCTAACTTCTTCGACTGTGACGTCGGATACTTCCGTAAAGTTAGGTGCAGCTGTTGGAAAGTGGCGCCGAGGAAACTGTTCATTCAAAAGATCATCACAATACTGTCGCCACCTGTGAAGAATTTCGTCGTCATCCACAAGTAGCAGTCCTTGAGCATCATTTATGAACTTCGGCGAACGAATGTCCTGCGCATTTCTCCTTCTCTGAGCGGCTTTTTTGAAAATGGTTGCTCCCTTATTCAAGTTGCTTTGTCTTAGCTCTTGGATTGCCTGATTTGCTTCAGCAGCTGGGGCAGAAATCTCTTCCAGCTCTCGATACAGGCCCTCTGTGCTTTTTGCTTAAAGTTGGGCGCACTTTTTCTTCGCTTCTTTTCTTTTGTATTTCTTGAGGGGCACTTCGACCAAGCTTGGAAAGCTGCTTTCTTCTTTCTAATCACTGCTTTAGCTTCATCATCCCACCACCAGGTTTCTTTAGCTTGTTGGTGGTGTCCTTTTGAGACTCCTAACAGTGATTTGGCCCTCTCTAAGCAGGTTCGTTGTAGGCGATCCCACATATTTTGTGCCGCAATTGCATTTGAGACTGCGTCGAAGGTATTACACAGCTGACTTTGCATATACGAAATGAATTGCTGTCCTTTGGTTTTCTCAATTTCAAAACCAGTTTGATATCCGAATATAAATTGGTATGTGGAATTTCACTAATACTTATTTGTATATACAAAATAGTATAAATCAAAGTTGATTTTTCTGTTCCTATGTCCCTATGTATGCTTAGATTTTTAAAACTACACAACGGATTTTGATGCGTTTTTTTTTCTCTAATGAATAGAGTGATTAAAGAGGAACGTTTATATGTATAATGCATTCATATTAAAGTAGAGAAAAGCCGAGAAATTTAAAGATTTGTAATGTGATGTCGTAACAAAAATATTTTTCTGCGCTTACATTGCAAACGCTGGCTAAACCTTACGAGATAGATCAAATTTATATACTACGGAATTGTATATCTTAAAAAGATGAATAAAAAAATCCCCAACAGCATATGTTTATTTCCTAAGGATAACTTACAGTAACCATTTTTATCTTTTACATGTTATTACAAAAAAAAAAAAGTGGGTTATTTACCAAGCTATTTTAAACGATACAGTATCATTCCTTATCCAATTAAATACATTAGATACGTTGTGCATTTCTTGTAGATCAAAATTGCTCTTTACAGCACGTTTAAATGAATATTTTCGAAGATATTACAGATTTAAAAATTACTAGGTAAAAATGTAAAAAGTAATTGAGTAAAAATGTTGTGTATGAATATTCCAAAGATAGCAGAAAATCGTCATGGTATAGGAAAAGGGGAATTGTTTTACTCCAAATTTAAATGTTCACAGTTTTTCTGTAGTGTAGCGGGTCGCTAGTACAAAATATGACGCCAAATGTCTAGCAGAAAAAATATGCACTTTTTAATTCATTTGTTCACTAAACGTATGGCATATAATATTGGCAAAAGTAAATTTTGTGAGTAAAATTCTGCAGTCCGTCGATATGAATACGCAAGTTGCTTTAGATGCTTTAACAGAATTAAACAAGTTTTTGCTAAAAATTAGCAGAAATAAATTTTGAAGAAATTGTAAGTGATGACAAAAAAAGCGGCCAAGAAATTTGACGTCGAGACTGAATTTGAAGCTTCCAGTTCCAGACCCCCAAGACGTCGTAAAACTTCAAAGAGTTTTGATAATGAACACAAAGACCACACTACAAATGATCGGCAACCGCTTTTAAAATTAATGTATTTTTTTATATAATAAGACCAAGCCTTATCCTCCGTAGAAGAAAGATTAAATTTATTGAATAATAACAATGACGCGTTAATTTTTTTATTTAATTTGAGTGATGAGCAAGATCAAAGACTATTAAGAAGTAGCTGTCATCGTAAACAGGAGAAACTTTCAGCAAATGATTCATTGGATATTAACGCCGATGATTTGTGTTAAGAAATTATGTCATGTCAGCCATTTTTCAAAAAATTCAACAAAATTAATGGTGTGGTGAAAATTCTTGAATTTAATATTTAAAGAATTTGACGGGTGTATGCCCTAATAGGGCCCCTACACTACGCAAACACGTTTGTTGAAACGTGTGTTTGTGCTACATAAACATGTTTGAGAGACATTAGTTGCATGACATTCTTCAAATCCATCAGACCTACGAGCTACGGAGCAACTAGCTTTCAGCACCCGATTACAATAATCCTTGCTTTTGACACACCACAACACCGGTAAACTTTTATATAATTCGATAAATTCCGACAAAAAAATTTGTTGTTCTTGTTTATTCATCTTTACTTCATGAAAATTGACATCTGTTTTAGCAAAATTCAACACACACGACTCAAACAGGAAATTTTAAAATTATTTGAATTTCTTCAAACCGTTTGTGCAAACACTCAACACCGCAATATACTACTCAAACAGTTTGCACAAACATTTTTACAAAAACAAAATACATATGGTTGCACAAACGGTTTGTGTAGTGTAGGGGCCATATACTTTAACATTACCATAGCATTACGAATTATGCTAACTATGCCAGTTACTTTTGC
Source organism: Melanostoma scalare (assembly GCA_949752695.1). Taxonomy (NCBI): domain Eukaryota; kingdom Metazoa; phylum Arthropoda; class Insecta; order Diptera; family Syrphidae; genus Melanostoma; species Melanostoma scalare. Next base: position 5,429,892 of record OX456987.1, read on the forward strand.
AAGCGGATAAAGGACGTTTCTAAATTATAACTTATAAAAAATTACCTGAACTCCACAATGAGTCAGGAAAGATTAACAAATTTATCAATATTCACAGAGGAGACCATACTAGACCATACTAGACCATACATGAAACTATTAAGGATTTCGCAAACAAAAAAGCGAGAAAGGTGGAAATATTAAAATTTAAATATGTTTATATTCTCGCAAATGTTAGACTCTTGTTGTTTTTTTTAACATAGCATACGTAATAGTCATATTAGTATTATTATTATTGGAAAGAAGTCAGCTTCTTTGGTATTAATATTTAAATATAAAACTCTTTGTAATAATAAAGTATGCAAAGACTTAGTTCGAGTTTATATTTCGCAGTAATTGGCAAGCAGAAGCGAACGGGATTTACCTATTTAAAATCTTAATTCCCAAATGTTCTCTTTTTTTGTACACTTAAGATATTAATGATAATAATATCTAAGTACTGTAAAACTGGAGAACATTTATTTCGGTCAAATTTAACAATTAATAAAATTCGTTAAAAATTTAAGTTCGTTTTTTATGAACATTCGTTAAAAAAAGGCGCTTCATAGGTTCCGCACACAGGTGCTGCGCTGCCTGGGGTTGGCGCGGCCCTGTGAATACCTATGTAGTTCAATATACCTTGAGAGAATTTAGTAACCGTTGGAGAGATTTCAATAAGAGACCTAGCACGTTGCTTTTGAAGTTTTGTGAATGATAATGCAAGGGAAAAGGAACTCTGCTAAAGCATACCACGTACCAATAATGCGACTATACGAACCTCTATACTTGACTCAACGCCCGAAAGGGCTAAAGAGCATAAGAATTGTTTCCCTTTATCCTCACACTGAAATCGCAATTGCGGGCGATTTCAATGTACACAATTCAGGTTGGCTTCGACATTCTGGCCAGACAACACCCGAAGGAAAATGTGTTGAGATCTTCGCTGAGTTTAACGAACTAACTCAACTTGTTGATGAGCCCACTCGGGTTCCAGATATTGAAGGCCAAGCGGCCAACACTCTTGACCTATTTCTCACTTCTCATCCCGAAAAATACAGGGTTGTAGTATCATCTCCTTCAGGCAAATCGGACCATTGTGTCATATCGGTAGATTTTTCGTTCTCCGTCTCGGTAAAAAAAGATAAAGTCCCCAAAAGAACTGTATGGCAATACGAGAAAGCCAATTTGGACGGCCTGAATAATTTCTTTCGAAATTTTAATTGGTAATTGTGCTTTCTCGACGGAAACGTTAATGCATCAGCTGATATGATATCTAACGTAATTCTCAACGGCATGAGAAATTTTGTTCCTCACAGATTAAAAAGTATCATCCCCAAAAAGAATTCGTGGTTTGATTCAAGCTGTAAAGAGGCGATCAGGGATCGAGAAAGTAGTTTTCGAAAATTTAAAGACAACCCGACTGTAGAAAACCGAAATTTGTTCAAACGGGCTAGAAATATCTGTAATGCTCAAATACAAAGGGCTAAGTTTTTACATGACCAAAAAGTAAGGCAAAAAATACTATTGTGTCCAAAAGGAAGTAAAACTTTTGGTCTTTTGTCAAGAACATTAAGAACTCGACCATGTCATCGGTCCCAACGCTCGTCTTCAATGACTCTCCGTATGTCAGTTCCATCGACAAAGCCAATTTGCTAGCAGCTCAATTTGCTGCCAACTCGACACTTCCTCATAGCATAATGGCTCCACCTGAGCTCGTGTCTGCAAATTCTTTGATGAAGCAGATATTTTTTCGAACTCTCTCGGTTGCGAGAGTTCTCAAAGATCTCAACATACATAAATCCGCTGGTCCAGATGGTATCCCCGCCGTTATTCTGAAGAGGTGTTCTTCTACGCTGGCAAAACCACTGCGTAAACTTTTCCATCTTTCCTATTCTGCTGGGATTTTTCCGAGCAGATGGAAAACTGCATTTGTCCAGCCCGTCCCTAAAAAAGGCGAATCTTCCTCCCCTTCCAATTACCGTCCAATTGCACTAACGTCCCTTCTTTCCAAGGTCATGGAAACGTTGATAAACCGTCAACTTATGAAATATCTTGAAGAACGAAAGCTTCTTAATGACCGTCAGTACGGCTTTCGTAGCAAACGGTCCACTGGTGATTTGATGGCTTATCTCACCGAAAAGTGGAACCAATCTTTACATTGTTTTGGAGAAAGTAAGATTATTGCGCTTGATATTTCTAAAGCATTTGATAGAGTTTGGCATCAGGCTCTTTTATCGAAAATGCGTGCTTTTGGTATCGATTAGTCTCTTCTTCGTTGGATTAGAAGCTACCTTTCCGACCGTTCAATACAAGTTGTGTTGGATGGTTTCAAGTCTGATACCCACTTAATAAATGCTGGTGTGCCCCAGGGCTCCGTTTTGTCTCCGACTCTCTTCCTCATTTTCATTAATGATCTCTTGTCTGAAACTTCTAATCCGCTTAACTGTTTTGCTGACGACTCGACCCTCAGCTTTTCATATTCGTTTCCAAATTCACGTCCCTGCTCTTCGGATGTGGAACTGGAACGGTTGCGTATGATAAGCTCATTGAATTCTGACCTTGACAGCATTGTTGCATGGGGTCTTATGAACCGAGTAGGATTCAATGCTTCGAAAACTCAATGCTGTCTCTTGTCGTTGAAGCTTAACATTCCCCCATTGCCATTATCCATGAATGGTACCTGCATCGAAGAAACCGAAAAGCTGTCAGTACTTGGTATGTGTGTAAACGATGATCTTCGTTGGAACGACCACATATTTGAAGTCGCCAAAAACGCTGCTAAATGCTTAGGTTTCTTGAGACGATGCAGGAAGTTCTTCACCCCTTCTGATCTGGCTACAATTTATAAGGCTTTCATCCGCCCAAAACTGGAGTTTAACTCCCATATCTGGTCAGGTGCTTCTCAAACATCTTTGCGCCTACTTGATAGGGTGCAAAATAGAGCGTTAAGATTGATAGGTGATAGTGCAATCGTAGAATCGATTGATTCTCTTGAACAACGTCGAAACGTTACCTGTCTCACTCTCTTTTATCGCTTTTTCTACAAACAGTGCTCTAGTGAAATAACCAGCTGCATTCCTCCCCGGAAACAATTTAGCCGCAACGCTCGCCTGGCTAGGAATGCTCATCAGTTTAACCTTGAGCCCAACTTCGGACGTACAGTCAAGTATAGAGATTCGTATTTCAGTCGCACCACCCGAATGTGGAATGCTTTACCTGGCTCTGTATTTCCCCTGTATTACGATTCACAAAGGTTCAAAAGCAACGTGCATCGGTGCCTCCTTTCAAATCCTCTCCTATTTTCCTAAATAATCGCACTGTGTTAATGGCATTATAAAGGTAGTCATAACCCCTTGATGTGCGCGTTAGTTATAAAAAAAAAAAAAAAAAAAAAAAAACTGATTTGCATTCCTAGCGAGGCGGGTTTTGCAGCTATATCGTTTCAGGGAAGGAATGCAACTGGCTATTTCACTAGAGCACAAAGATGTTTGAGGAGCACCTGACCAGATATGGGAATTGTTATCCAGTTTTGGGAGGATTTAAGCTTTATAAATGGAGACCAGATCAGAAGAAGTGGAAAATTTCCTTCGTCATCTTAAGAAACCTGCATTTAGCTACAATTTTGGCGACTTCCATTATGCGGTCAACCCAACGAAAATCATCGCTTACTCACATTCCAAGTACTGACAGCTTTTGGGTTTCTTGGATGCAGGTACAATTCATGGATAATTTAAACGGGGCAATGTTAAGCTTAAAGCAGAGAGACTGCATTGTGTTCTCGAAACACTCAACTTTACTCGATTTTTACTACACGATGATGTAACAATGCTGTCAAGGGTCAAGGTTTGGATTCAATGAGCTTAACATACGTAACCGTTTCACATCCGAATACGAAATACTGAGAGTTGAGTTGAGAATTAGAAGCATCAGATAGGAGATCTTTTATGAAAACAAAAAAAGGTAGTCGGTGAAAAAACAGGGCCCTAAGGCACCGCAAAATAGCACTTATAAAGCGGGTATCAGACAAGAGACCATAAAATAGAACTTTAAGTTTCTTAATTCTATGTATATCAAACATCGAAGTGCAGCAACAACATACGAGCAGAGAGAATCCCATCCAGCGAAACCATTCAAAATTTCAAGGACCTCAGCTTTATTTCTCCAACTTTGTTTACCTCGCGTTTTAAAAATGATATTAATTTTATTCATTTTATTCGAGTTGAGAAGATATGTATTTTCTCCATTGTGGTATTCACACACTCCAATCCCACGGGCAACTAAGCTATTCAATTGACACCAGGGTCACCAGGCACGTTCTGCTAAGTCAGTCCACAGGCAGCTTATTTGTCCGTCATTCGAAACCACACTCATTGAGTGTGGGAATAATCACTGTATATTTATAAGCTAATAATAAAATATTATTAAGACATTTGGATCATTATCAATAAAGTACTCCAACGTAAAGCTTCAATTATTGTGTTCACATATTACCATGGTCGAAAATCCAGCAGCTGTAGCATTTAAAGGATGATGTTTCTCATTCAGATAAAATTATATATTATGTCGCAGAGATTATTTCCAAAGCGTTCTAGTAGAGAGATCAACTTTTTCTTCAACAAAACAGGTTGGTCATTTTTATTAACGACTACTAAGTAAACACGATTTTTGAGTCGAGATCAGTGGTGATGGTTTTGATAAATTATGTCTAACTAAACAAAGAAAAAATACTTTTAACTAATAAAGTTTGCTTTTGCAGCAAACAGAACAAAATTTTAAATTTTAAGAAAATCTTACTTTTTTAATTCAGTAGAATGCAAATTAAAAAGAAGAGCTTTAATTTATATTTTAATCGCTTTTATTTAGAAAAAACAATAGATTTTTATATCTTGTTACTTAAAACAAACAAAATATTAATATTCTCCTTGAGCTAATATTTCTACTTTAAGTTTAGGTAGTTTTAAGTCTCTTACTTAGTCATTCAACTCTTCTGAATTTATAAGATAGGTTCAACAAATGCTGATTCTGGTAAAAAATTAGCTGAATCCGCTACAACTAGACATTTGTGGTAGCGGGAGCTGTTCCATCGATTTTGAACGGGAAAGCACAGGAAAATGTCCACTGTGGGTTACTGGAGCGGTTGTTGATGGTAGATCTAGGTTCTGAATCTTTTTGACATTTTTGTCAGCCCGACGTTTGCGTGGATCAACTACGCAAAAGTAGCAATCATTGATGTGATTAGTGGGCTCCCTCCATATTCTTGGTACTGCGAATTTCATACATTTTTTTCTCTCCTCGATACCAAGAGGCAAAAAAATAACATACATATGTAAATACACACGTTACTTGTAAATTCGTAACACATCGTAAGTTTCTTACAATTAGTATCCTTAAAAGTTATGGTGTACTCTCTTGCCTTCTAATGTGTTTTTGCAGTTTCCACACGAGAACTTTGGGCCCCACATTTTGTCCTGACTTCAAATAGTAAGATTCAAATAAGCTTTATTATCTTCACAAAGCTTAATATTTGTTAAAAAAAAACTAAATTGTTTAGCCCTCACTTGAAAGAGATTACGTTATTTTTATACTTTTTGGAACTCATTTTGGACTTCGCGCAACAAAAATGGCGTCGTTTCTTGGTTATGCTCACCCGCATACTGCCCAGACTACCCGCCGCTTCCCCTTCACGCCCTCAATCCCCCCGCAAAACCCGCCTCATGCGTGTTAAAATCGTTGTTCCTCACACGTTCTGTCAAAATCTTAAAATATTTGGTTTTCATTGTAAAATGTACAAAGGCAAACTTTTTTTTTTTTATTATTTATTTATTTATTTATTTCATCAATTAGAGCACATAGACTCTTATAGACTACTTAATAACAATAATTGGATAGTAATTATAATTAAAGCTAGCCACCATTGTTCAATAAAAATAAAAATTTTATCTTAAAACAGTCTCTGCTTAAGTATATGTTAAAATCTCGAACTCCACATACTGAATTTGCCTGTCTTAAACAGCGAGTTATAGGCTCATTAAAGCCATAGTTTACTCTATGAAAGGAAACTTGAAACATTCGACTTTGTCGGAATTCATGGCTGGGAACAAATAAACTCAACATGGAGACTGGAGAGTAAACAGGGGCAATTGATTTTATAATTTATAACATCTCTCTAGAACATTACCTCGAAATATTTACGTCGAGTTTCCAAAGTGTGGATGCCTAATAAACACCTTGAAATGTAAGAGGGCATATCGATATTCCAATGTAAGATTCTGATAGCCATTCTCGTAAAACGTCTTTGTATTCTTTCGATTCTCACTGAATAAACCGCATATATTGGGTTCCAAATAGTACAACAATGTTCTAATACTGTTCTGACATATGAGAATTAAAGTGATCTTAGTGCAAACGGATCTGACAAGTCTTTGGCATTTCTGTAAATAAACCCCAGCATTGAGCTCGCCTTACACAAATATAGTCGACATGACTAGAAAAACTGAAAAATAACACCAAGATCTTTTTTTACATTTAATTTAGATAGTGAAGTTCCACTCATATTTACTCAAAAGTAATTGGTGAAGCACTTCTGGAAAAAGTAATACTGTTACACCTTGAAACATTTAGGTGAAGATTTTTGTTATAACACCAAACAGATAAATTCGACAAATCTTTCAGTAGATTAATGCAATCATTGATAGATTTTATGCTTAAAAACAATTTCAGATCGTCGGCGTACATCAAGCAACAGTGGCGTGGCGTCCATATAACACGATTCCTATCGTCTTACCTTTTAAAATGTGTCCCTTGTTCGTAGAAAAAACCAGCAACATAACGCCACCTGAGAGTTTAAGTGCCTCATATCCATTGAAATTATTCCTCAGAAAACGAATTTTAAGGTTTGACAAATAATTGCGTTACTTTCTACTTAACTAATATGACTTTTGAATGTTTATACATACTAATTGAACATTTCTCTTTTGTAATTTGTGAACCTTGGGTCAAAAACTGTTACGGTAAAAAAAAGAAAAAAAAAAGTTCGAAAAAAGTCAGAAATGGATATAGGACCCTGTTCCATACGATGGGTGAATGAATCAAAACCAAACTCCATTTTTCCATGGGATATAGGACATTTGTGCACTAAACATTGGAATGTCAAAGAAAACAAAAATACTAAAAAAATTCAAAATTACTAGGATTATTAATTTTTAAAATTTTATTTTTAGTGATAGAAATATAAAATAAACATTAGTATAAATACTTTGGGTATGTCCTTCTTTATATCACATCAGCTTATTTTTAAGTCAATGAGAAACCTTTCAAAATGACACATTTTTTTCACACTAAATTAGGAAAAATACTTAAAACTACTTTTGGTCCAATAAATTTTCTAGAAAAATACATTTAATTTTATTTGGAATGGGTTACTAAAATACTTCAACATTCGAAGAAGCTTGCTTTATTATGGGATTATTTATTATATTTTTTTTTTTATTTTTTTTACCAATTTTGTTTTTGTCCAGTTTAGTAAAAAAAAAAAAAAAATGCTTTAATATAAAAATTAAAAAGTCAGAAAAAACTACATTTAACTCCGTTATGTAGTATGACAACGTGAAGCTAAATAGTTCTACTTACATAAAATAAATTTGTTTCCTGTTGTTAACCTCGTTTTCTATTTTTTTTGCAATATTTTAAAAACATATTGTTTTTAATGGCTGCTTTTTTGAAAAAATCAGAGATAGACGATTACAAATTCGTCTTTGAAGAAGATTCCCACCAAAACTGAAATATCAAAGCATAGTCAACAAATAGATTTGAAACAAAGACTGTTTTTTGTGTTTTTTATCAAACATTTTATTAAATAAAAAAAAATAATTATAATTCAAGTTATAAAATAAAAATAAAATATATTAATTAAAAAAAAAACATTAAAATGAAATTAAGAACTTTTCATTATGTCATCATCATATTTTTTTTTCCTCCTTTGACCTTTACTCCACGAGAGCACGAAACCAACTGAAATGATCGCTGTTTAACTGTTTAACTATTTTTATTGAACAGGTATATATACAATTGGTTCTTAATTCTAAGATTACATAACATTTAGATATATTCTGTTTTGTTGGCACAGAAGGGGCCTAACTTTAAATATTGATTTGTTTGCTAAAATAATTATAATTATTGCCTATGATAAGAAAAATATAAAAATTTATAAGGTGACTTAAAAAATCTCGGGTTGTTCAGATCCGGTTGTCTTTATGTTGAAGGGGGTTTGTGTGGCCTCTAGCCACGGTGGTAAGCTGAGGCTGCTACCTCGTAAAAGGGTATTGCCTCTTCGTCATTGATTGAAATGATTTCTTCGCCCAGTAGTGCCATTATATCTAAGTATCGCGGCTCGGGATGTCTCTCTTCGGTTGTCAAGCTTCTCACCAGTGGATTGGGATGGTTGCTCAGTTTGTTAGTTATTTTCCTTGCACTGTTCAAAAGGAATCTGTTGAGGGGAAGGATTCCTGATGCTTCGTAGAGCTTTTTGTTACTGAAGTACCTCTGTCGTTGACGGTCAAAGTTGAGTCCTGTGCAAATCCTCAGAATTTTCCTCTCAAATGCTCCGAGTTTTTTCATGCTGGTTTTGGATATACTAAACCAAGCAGGGAAGCAGTAAGTGATGATTGGTCTGAGGAGCTGTTTGTAGAACAGCAACTTTGTCTTCTGGCTACTGAAATGATCGCGAAAATTATGCTTCTATTTATACTTTTCAAGCTGACTGCACATTTGTCCATGGATATGGAGCAAATAAGCACTTAAATGTTTACTTAATTGTAATATATTATGTGAGCTTAAATGCTCTATATCCTAGCTCCTGTGGATATGGGGCAATTAAGCACTGACAATATATTTTAATTGAATTTGCTCTATATCCATTGCCCATTGCTATAGGGCATTTAAGCACTAAGTGTTTGTTATTTCAACTTCTCTACAAAAATTGCCTCACGTAGTACAAATTTTGGATATAAGGCAAATAAGCACTAAGAGAACCCAAAAATGTGTGGTCTGTAGAGCAAAAGTGGGTTTCGTAACTCTGTTAATAATAGAGATAGAGCAATGGGAATAGGACCAAACGATAGAGAATATTCGAATTAGTATAACTGCATCATTAACTCAGTTTCCCGAAAAAGTGGTCTATGGGGCACTTATACTCTCAGGTGGCGATAAGTCTACAACAAGTCTACAAAGCAATCAACAGCCTATCTTTGCCCATACATACAATGTTCTTCAAGCACTTTTAAATTTGCGAGATACACACACAATACACAAAGCATACACAAAACACAAAGCATTGAAAATCGCCGCGCAGAACATATTCTGTGTTTGTCCCTGTCTTTCCTACGATATACTTCCACCCCGGTGCCTCCCTTTTCAATACACGTTCTCTTATTGAAAAAAGTAAGACGATAATTTTCGTCTTACTGCAATTTCTGCTTGGAAAAAATAATACAGTTTTCGCCTTAGAGTAATGTACGGCGAATTCGATTTTGTTGTGCTGTTTTTTTTTTGTTCTACTGATCATTGTTTTGAATTATTTGCAAGTTTAAAGTGAATTTCAATCTAAATGACTTAAAGTATAGAAAAATTGGCTTCGATTAATCCACGTTTGGAATTTAAGGTACCTTCTGTTTATTCCTTATTAATTTGTGTAGGAGCCATTCCATATGAAAACGGTCAATCCGAAATGTTGCTATACCTACCTCCGATTTTGCTCAAACTTTGTAGAAATTTTTCTTTGCTATCGAAATACGTAATAGTCAAAGGATTTTTTTTTGTAATTTTCCTCTCCCCTCCAGCCATACTCAAAGAACCGAACATAGCGATTTTATGGGCTTCAGACTTTGCACTCTTAAATTGTCTGTATTCAAGCGATTAGGACGATTAAGGTGTCATTTTAAAGCTGATAAAGCATTCTTTTCAAATCAATCAAAAGGTTTAAGATATTTGAGTTGCTTTAGAAACCTGATCCTTTTGAAATCAACACATTTTATATACATTTTTGCCATTTTTGAAGTAGTCCTGTGCCTAAAATATCAATAGTAAGTCCCTAAAAATGTCCCTAATTAAACCTTACAATAATTACAAAATAAAAAATCCAAAGTTGATCAAAAAACAAATTTTTTTATGTGCTTTGCCAATCTTTGGAAGCATTTTTGTGAATGTTGACTACCAGATATCAAAATGAAAGTAGGTAGAATTTAAAGATCTATTCTTCAACTATAAGTCCTGAAAATTTCATTTTGTTATTCGCATGCACACTGAAGTTACAGATGATTAAATACAAGCTTATTTCTAAGCTATGGAAAAAGCCAATCTTTGGGCACATTTTTGGGAATGTTGACTGCCAGATATCAATACGGGAGTGGGCAGGATTTAAAGGTCTATTCTTCAACTTTAAGTCTTAAAAAAGTCTTAAGTCTTCAAAATTTCATTTTGTTATTCGCATGTACACTGAAGCTACAGCTGATTAAAAACAAGCTTACAAAAAAAATTTAAAAATTTTTTGGATAGAACGATATTAAAAAAAGTCTTTGAAACTAAGAATTGTGTTTTATTAAAAGAATAAGCTTTTTTTTTAATCAGGGAAATTTTTAGGGACTTTCTATTGATATTTTAGGCACAGGACTACTTCAAAAATGGCAAAAATGTATATAAAATGTGTTGATTTCAAAAGGATCAGGTTTCTAAAGCAACTCAAATATCTTAAACCTTTTGATTGATTTGAAAAGAATGCTTTATCAGCTTTAAAATGACACCTTAATCGTCCTAATCGCTTGAATACAGACAATGCAAAGTGCAAAGTCTGAAGCCCATAAAATCGCTATGTTCGGTTTTTTGAGTATGGCTGGAGGGGAGAGGAAAATTACAAAAAAAAAAAATCCTTTGACGATTTCGTATTTCGATAACAAAGGAACATTTCTACAAAGTTTGAGCAAAATCGGAGGTATAGCAACATTTCGGATTGACCGTTTTCATATGGAATGGCTCGTAGGTGATTCATTTTTCTCGACTTACCATTTGAAAATATCCACGCCACGCCACTGTCAAGCAACGACAATTCCTTAAAAATCTTGGAATGCAATTTACAAAAATTAAAAATAGAGGAGGTCCCAAGTGACTACCTTGGGGGACACCGGAGGTCACATCTATGGGACTCGAAAGAAGGTTATTTATTCGAACGTACTGAACTCTGTCAGTAAGGTACGATTTAAGCCATTTTAACAAATAAGAGTGAAAACCTAACTTATTCAACTTTAAAACTAAAATTTTATGGTCAACTCTGTCCAATGTCTTTGAGAAATCGGTATAAATAGCATCACATTGGAAACCTTGCTCAAGAGAACATAGCACGTAATTGCTAAATAAAGTTAAGTTAGCCGTCGTTGATCTTCCACTAATGAAAACATGTTGCAATGGGGAAATAAATTCTTTCAAAAGAAAAACTAGTTTATTATACAGGGTGTCCCGTACTTCGTATATTATCCTTTGGGGTGTGATTCTTGGTCATATTCTAAGAAAAAAATTGTTATACCGTAAAGCTCGTTTCTTAACTTTGACATCACTTTTTGACAATTTAAAAAAAGGCTAACTTTGGTGTACCCTGACCTGTGTTAAATTCGATATCACTGTCAATACTGATGATAAAGACCTAATCTTAGACTTCATTTTTTGAAGAAATAACAGCCTTTAAGACTGTATTTGAGTTGAGCTCTTATAGGCTTAAAATTCCCAGATTTTCAATTTTAAGTGGTGTTCAAATTTTCTTCCCCAAACAAAGTTTTGACTTTGAGGTCATTTTTTTCAGAAAATGTCTGATAAACATAGAGTATCCTTATTTCTTACAGATTTACAAAACAATAATAAAGAAAAAATTTTGTTGTCAGTTTACTCAAAAACCCATACATTTTATGATACTTGAAAAAATACAAAATGGGTAAAATTTAAAAAAAAAAAAATGAAAAAACGTCTAACTTTGAGGTTTGTTTAAATAAAACAATATTATGGGCACTTTTAGTAGTTTTTTTTTTGTATTTTATGCAAATACAATTATAACAAGTGTTCAAAGTGCCCTCCTTCGTTTTGAATGCATGCCAGAGCCAGTTTTTTGATTTCATTGTGGGTGATTGCTTTAAATTTGGGGTACGAATTCAGTAGGTAAATAAGTCGTATAAAAGAATAAGAAAAGAAATTTGTTCATCAGTTTATCAAAATAAGTCACGATTGCAGTTTGATCAGAGACCTTTTTGAAATGCCTTCATTTATGAAAGAAGAATACGCAGACATTTTTTTCTTATATGAGTTTTACAATAGAAATTCAAGGAGAGCACAACGAAGATACCAGGAACTTTATCCTAACTGAAAATCTGGCAACCCTAAGCCTATAGGAGTCCAATTTAAATACAGTTTCAAAGATTACATGACTACAAGTAAGATAAGAGTTATCGAGAGCAAACACCCACAATGAAATTCAAAAACGGGCTCTGGCATGCATTCAAAACGAAGGAGGGCACTTTGAGCACTTGTTATAATTGTATTTGTATAAAATAAATAAAAAACTACTAAAAGTGCCAATATTATTGTTTTATTCAAACAAACCTCAAAGGTAGACATTTTTTTTTTTTAAATTTTACCCATTTTATATTTTTTCAAGTATCATAAATTGTATGGGTTTTTGAGTGCACTTATTATGAGTTGTTTTTTATTATTGTTTTGTTCATCTGTAAAAAATAAAGAAACTCTTGTTCAATATGCATTTTCTGAAAAAAATCGACCTCAAAGTCAAAACTTTGTTTCGGGAAGAAAATTTGAACACCACTTAAAATTGAAAATCTGGCAACACTAAACCTATGAAAGCTCAACTTAAATACAGTCTTTAAAGTTGTTAAAAATAAATAAATAGGGTGGCGCTACAGAGCGAGGAGCCCCTGGGCCTAGCGCATTTCTCACAACCATGCCTTGCGAGGGAATGGAATGGAGGGGACCTACAATTTTATGCCGGATCCGAACGGCTAATTGAGAAAGCGCTCTTCATGGCATGAATTTGCTAACGGAGGACTTGCTAATTCCTCGCGAAAGGCGGAACCGGGGAAAAAACATTTTTGCGCCTCTGCTGGTATTCGAACCTCGCACCTCTGGGTTAGCAGGTGGACATGCTAACCATCGCACCACGGGTATCAAGTTTTTAGTACAAAAAATTAATTCTAATATCAGGTCTCTATTATCAGTATTGACAGAGATATCGAATTTAACACAGGTCAGGGTACATCAAAGTTAGCCTTTTTTTAAATTGTCAAAAAGTGATGTCAAAGTTGAGAAACTGTATAACAATGTTTTTCTTAGAATATGACCAAGAATCACACCCCAAAGGATAATACACGTATTACGGAACACCCTGTATATGTATATAGATTTTCAATTCATCTCAATTTCCTTAAATTTTTGATTTTGGAGAACAACAATTTTGATTCAATTGAAAGTAAAACACGCAAATGAATAAAATTTTTTTTTTTTAATTTAATCAATATTTGTGGATAAGTTGTTTTTTTTTTTAACTTTTCCAAGAAAATTAAAGTTCTGTATAAAATAAAATCATTTCATTAAATCATCAGTTTTAATTTCTGTTATACCCTATGCGTGCTGATAATATGAGTTGAAAATTTAAAAAATTAAATAAGAAATTCTATTTAAAAAAAAAATTTTAAATTTTCTGCAGTGTAGTACAATACGATTTACACCGATTTTTAAAGACTAAATCTCCCGATTTAAAAAAAATTATTTCTGGCAGCACTGGCTTTCCAGAATATTTAAAGGAAAAGTCGATAGTAATCCACATTAAATAATTTTTGGAAGCCATTACTATTTTAGTTCGTTTAAAATTAAAAATAAGTAAAACTATGTATTATATGTTTGGGAACATAAGGCAGAATTACGTGCATAAGCCTTGGATGATTGTCGTCAGTTAAAATAAAGTTGTTTTATTGGCTTTTATTTAAGGCAAAGGGGTAACTTACATCCACATGGCTCGCAGCTCTTCGCAACTTGGCTCTTGTGCACTCAATGGAAATGATTTCGGAGCAAGTATTTCACCATTTGTGTGCATTGCCGTCGACTGATTGCTTAAACCGTCATCCTCGCTAGAACCACTAGCGATGCTGCCGCTGCCACCATTATGTCGTCCGGCTCCAACATCAAAATCCGCGTGATGGGATATTTGACCCTTGGCTGCACAGCTCCTCAAGGAAAAAATCAGCAAAAGTATAATTTGAAAGATTCGGGTGGTATTGTAGTAAGCCTGTAAAAAATATTTGAAATTGTTATATTTCAATATAAGGAAGTATTACAATCAAAACAAATTTGACACAGCATGTAGGTAGTTGCAAATTATTTATTTTGGTCATATTCATATGAACATTTTTATTAGCTCTAATCTATTATCAACAGTAAAGTTACGACATCAATCATTAACTAAGTGTAGGATGGATGGATAGGAAAATGCATCCTAAGCTGAATATAAGACTCTACACAACGGTTGGGCGTCCAGCACTAACAAACGGTTTACAATGTTGGAAGCTGGACAACGTAAAAAAAGTCTGAGAGTAAGTTGACACAGTGGCGTAGCAAAGGGGGGTGATACGTGAAAGCTACCAAGAAGTATATATACTATGGCGTTATAGATCGTAGAGGATGCAATTAACCTTGGTATAAAAGCATTGGAGAAATACGACATTCCAACAGAAAGAGGGATTCGTCGTAGAAAGCCAATGGCTGGTGAACTGATGCAGAACTTTCTCTGAGCGCTGAACTACGGAAAGACATGTTCGAGTGCCTTGATCGATTCATCACTGAACTTCGATCAAGAACAGAGTCTATTAAGGAGGTGGCTTTATTTTTTGAAGTTGTACAGGCGAATACTTTACTTTTTACAAACATTAATGATGTTTGCTAGTGCTTACGATGAGGTGTCAGAGTCAGAACTTCTCTCAGAGATACCAAGGTTGAGAAGCCATTTGAAAGCGGCTAAAGTGACAACATCCAATTGAATTGGTTATCTTTAGACCTTATGAAATTCATCCTTGAGTGGTAGTTTGCAGAATCTTTTCCGAATCTCGCATTGTCGCATTAAAAATGTTTAAGACAATATGTGTGTCAGTTGCGTCATGTGAAAGGAGTTTTAGTAAGGTTAAATTAATTAAAAACTACTTGCGGGGAACAATGACGGAAAAGAGGCTCAACAATCTGGGAATTTTAACAATTGAACATGAAGTGACCCAGCAAATAAATTTTGATGACGCCATCAGCGAGTTTTCTGCTTTAAAAGCTGGAAAGAAGACGTTTTATTAATGTTTGATGGTTTTTTTTTAAGCAATGTAAATATGTATGTAGATACATTAATTGTTGTTCTCCTTTCTTTAATTTTTTTCTTTTTTTTTTGAATTTAGATAAAGAAATCGCAATATATGGATTAGCGGAATTCCATTTATTTTACTGTTTTACATTCTGGGGGTGACACCGTAATTGCCGCCCCAGGTGCCACCCATGCTAGCTACGCTACTGGATTGACAGCAGTAAGAATGAAGTTGCTCCGCATGGCAGCAGGAGTAGCTTGATGGTATTAGAGGAACCAAGGCCATTGGAAGCCTTTACGTCGAAAATACCACTTTAGAAAAAATAGAACACAACCGAAAGATCCACAGAACCCCGCCCGTCGAAAAGCAATATGATACAAGGTTCACTAGTGTGAAGCAAATAAGTGGGAAAGCTGTGCGCTCTTCGAGATTACGATACTTGTAATGTCGAAAAAAGAAAAGGAAGTTACTTTTTTGTCGCAACTCAGTATTTTATAGTCAGCTCAACAATAAACTTAGCAAAGTATTGAGTAGTTTTTATGTTAGGTGGTATATGGCATTGCTGAGTGGCGTCGAAAACTCACCTATTATTTAGTGAGCCAATACCACTTCTGTTTCAAATACAAGATGCAAAATTATTTTTCTTTTAATACATAAAATAATTAAATCTAAGTAGTTTTTTCGAAAATACTGTAACGAAAATCGACTGCAAGGCTGCTGGATAAAGAGACAAAGGAGAGTAACAAAGAAAAGAAATGCGAATGATTATTTTTATAATTTATTTATTGCTAGGAGCTCTGGTTCCCGAGAGGTTTTGTTTAAATTTCTTTGTCTCCCAACTTAAATTACTCGTTGCTGGTTTATGCAATGCACGCTTGTCGACTGAACCTCCTAGACTGTCCTCTCTCCATGGGCACACTCCTTTTTAAAGACTTTCAACTCTCCACCCGTGATGACAGCTAGTCTTCAATTCGCCATCAGTTTTCTCCCTTCCTCATTCTTCCCCACGTGCTTATCTGTCAAATTCATTTCTAGCATATTTGTTTTCGCCTGTTCGCTGAGTTGTATCAATTCCATTCTTCCATTAAATTTCCATTCTCTCCAGCGGTGTGTTCACATCGATTGAGATTTCGTAACACTGTCCCCTTCTTAAAACTCATAGTTCCATCTGAGTTTGTTGATTAGGTTCATATTTGGCAAGACGATTGATGTGGACTACTTTTGGTTTCCTTGACCCTTGATTTTGAATTCGGTACAGCAAGTCAGATAACCTTTCAAAAATTTTAAAGGGGCCCTCCCAGTCACTCTGGAGCTTAGGGCTTAGACCCTTTCGATGTTTAGGATTGTAGAACCAGACCTGTTGATTAGGAAGAAAATTAGTGGGATTTGCTCTAAGATCGTACCTGGTTTTCATTGTGTCCGCAGTGATTTGAAGATGGGATCGTGCAACGTTATGCACTCTCTGTAATCTTTTCTGAAGTTCGACAACGTAAGCGGGCGCAGCAGGGGAACGATCGGGGGGTAGTCCACGAAGGAGGTCAGTAGGAAGTTTCAACTCCCGCCCGAAGGTGAGCATAGCGGGAGTGAATCCGGTAGCTTCGTGCTCAGCACTACTATAAGCCAACAAAGCAGGCTGCAAATGCTGATCCCAATCGTCTTGACGGCTATTACAATATTTCGCGAGATAGTCAAGTAGTGTTCGATTAAATCGCTCGACCATTCCATCGGACTGCGGTCGAAGTGGTGTAGTCCGAGTTTTTTCCATGTCCACTACGTCCATTGTTCTTTGGAAGATCTCTGATTCAAAATTTCGGCTTTGATCAGAGTGAATCAGATGAGGGGTACCAAACCGACCATGACTACTATGATGTATCGATTTCCAGAGGTTGTTCGAGGAAGGGGGCCAAGGATATCAATGGCTATTATCTCAAAGGGATTTCCAGGTCGACTCGGTAAAAGCGCTCCTTTGGTTCGCCTAGTAGGGCCCTTACGTGCGGTGCAGATAGTGCAACCAAGACACCAACGCTTGACGTCTGCAGTACGTCCTATCCAAAAGTATCGGTTCTTCACTTTTTGCAAGGTCTTCTTTTGCCCAAGATGACCTCCACTAGGACTGTCGTGGAGAGCCGTCAAAACATCTGAAACATTTTTCTTTGGAATAACGAGCAATGAACTAACCTCACCCGTTTCTCCCTTCCATGCTAGGGTTATAACTCCATCGTCATGTCGCAACTGATCAAAAAGAGCCCAGTAGGCCTTAACCTCAGCAGTTTCCTCCAGAATTTCTTCTCGGCTGGGACGAGATCCTTTTTCTAGCCAGGTTTTGAGTTTCGCTAGCGTTGGGTCCTTTATTTGATCCTCTCCTAAGTTCTGCGAAGTATACACGATATTCACTAGCTCCAAACGCATTGACTCTTTCTCTTCCTCCCTCACACAATGCTTGCAATTTCCACATGGTCTCCGAGATAAGGCATCTGCATTACCGTGTTTTGGCCCAGGACGATGTTGTATGTCAAAGTTATACTGTTGAAGACGTTCAATCCAGCGTGCAACTTGGCCTTCTGGCAGCTTAAAATTGTAGAGCCATCTAATGGAGGCGTGATCGGTCCTTAAAAGAAATTTTCTGCCAAAGAGATAATGATGGAAATGCTGAGTGCCAAAAACAACTGCCAGGAGCTCACGTCGAGTAACGCAGTAGTTGCGTTCAGATCGATTTAGTGTCCTACTAAAGTACTCCAAAACGACTTCCGAATCACCTTGCTTTTGACTAAGTACGGCCCCGATTCCCACATTAGAAGCATCTGTGTCTAGAATTAGAAGATCATTAGAGGTTGGATGTGCTAGTATAAGGGCAGTCGTCAACACAGTTTTTAGACGGGAAAAGGCTTCTTCGCACTGAGAACTCCAAAAGAAATGTCGTTTTTCCTCTGTCAGTTCGGTAAGTGGTTTGGCGATGGTTGAAAAACCTTGAATAAATTTGCGATAGTAGGCACAGAGCCCTAAAAACCTTCTTACCTGCCGCTTCGTTTGAGGAGTAGGCCAATTTTGAACAGCTAAAATCTTAGACGGGTCAGTACTTAAACCCTTTTCGGAGATAACGTGTCCAAGGTAGACCACTTGTTTCTTAAAAAAGTGACATTTTCCAGGGCTTAGTTTAAGGTTTGCTACTTTTAGCCGTTCAAAAATGATTTCCAAATTCGTAAGATGCTCATCAAAGGTTTTTGTGGCGCAGATTATATCGTCTAAATAGATTCGAACTACTTCCAGTGGAACCCCTTTGAAAGCTTCGTTCATTACCCTTTCAAAAGTTCCAGGTGCGTTACATGCTCCAAATGGCATTACGTTAAACTGCCATAAGTCAGAACCATCGGTGAAAGCGGTCTTTTCCTTATCTTCCGCGGCCATTTCGACCTGCCAGTATCCACTTTGCAGGCCCATGGTAGAAAACCACGAGACACCTTCTTGAATTGTTAGAAGCTCCTCTATTCTTGGAAGCGGATAAGAATCCTTTTTTGTGACATCATTGAGGCGGCGGTAGTCATCACAAAATCGGTAAGAGCCGTCTTTCTTTTTTACAAGCACAATTGCAGACGACCAAGGGCTGTTTGACTTCTCAATCACACCGCGTTCTAACATGTCCTTTATCAGGTGATCAACTTCTGGTCGTTTAGCTATAGGTACTCGACGTGACGAAGTTTTGATAGGCTTCGCATCGCCAGTGTCGATGTAGTGCTTCGCTATTCCCGTTCGCCCAAAATCATTAGGTCCTGATGAGAACACGCTACGGAATTTCGTTAGAAGAGTTTTAAATTTACCCACCTGATCTTGAGAAAGATCTTCTAGACACTCTTGCAATAGGTGTTCTATAGAAGTTGGTTTCTCTTCCTTGATGGGTGGCATCTCACAAACTTCAGCACTTGTCATACGTCCCACCACTAGATTCGATGGTAAGACAATATTCTCGGAAGAAGTGTTGGCAATTCTCACCAGCATGTGAGGTCGGTCAGACTTAACCAGACTACGGGCGAGGAATACACTCGTAGGTTAATTACCTTCCATACATGGTTCTATCAACACGTCAGTTGATGCAACGGTTACGGGTGTCGGTAACTCCAAGACTGTCTCTGTTCTGGCTGGAAGCGTTTGTGATGATGTGGTGAGTAATAGGCATGATTCCGGTTTACCTGGCACTTGCAACGGAATTTTCTTACCTCTAACCTCTAGAAAAGCCGTTCCAAAATCTAAATAGCAACTATTGATTACCAAGAAATCTACTCCTAAGATGGTCGGCACGTCATGTTCAACCACAGAAAAGCAGTGCAAGAATTGCTTACCCTCCAACACTATCATTACTTTGGCCGTTCCTAAGGTCCAGATTGTACCCCCTGAAATACCTTTAATCTGGATCGGCTGCCCCGTTATTGGCACTCCCTTTGGCAAATAGCTCTTTGCTAAAATCGAGATATTTGCCCCAGTATCGACAACTACCTTGCATACTTGACCTCCGATGCGACCCTCGACAGACAAACTGGTTCCTTTTATGGCGCCTACGTGTTTGCTGTCTTTATCAATTGGTTTTAAATAACAGCGGCATGATTGCACTGCAATAGTCTCTTCAATAGTGGGAAGTCCATCAGCTGTTTCTTCTGTTTGAGTAGGTATATCTGTGGAAGGCAGAAAAGAAGATGGGCTTAGATGTGGAGCAGGATGTGGTTTTACCACCGGCCGTTGCTCCGATTGGCCGGTAGGGATAAGTTTTCCGATTGATTTAGAGGAGGACGAACATATGAGCTTTCTGTCTGACTTCCTTGATTTCTCCTACTGCTCCCTTGATTTTGTTCGGCCATTAAAATGGACTTTGATTTCTCCTACCAAACCTTATAGTCATCTCTTGTGCAATCTGGAGTGCATCAGCCAGGTTACGCGGACGACCAACTGTGACGAAGTTTTGTACTTGTTCGTCTCGAATGCCTTCCACAAACTGCGACAGCACGATTTCATTAACAACCCCATCAGAGCAATGGGAAAAGGCAGCGACAGACAAGCGTTGTAACTGAATCGCAAACTCTGCTAAGGATTCCTTTTGGCGCTGTACTCGGCTCCGCAGCTGAGCGTAGCTCGCGCGGTCATCCATGCTAAATCGCTGACGAAGAAGTTCCCTGATTTCATCGTAAGTGAACGGTTTTCCTGTAGGCAGTGCGCTTAAAACACACAAAGCCTCTTCTCTTAACTGCAAGGCTAATCCGTTAGCTTTTTCCAACCCAGTCCATCCATGAACTTTTGCTGCTATTTCGAACTGTCTTTCATAATCCATCCAAGACGAGCGTCCGTCAAATGGTGGAACTGTATTGGGAATAAAGTTTGAAGAGAGCTTACCTGGCACAGTTTGAACACTATTGGACTCTGTGCGTCTAGCCTCGAGGTCTAACGGTGCACGTCCTGTGCCGTTAGTAACGTCACGAGGTGGAGTTTCAAAAATATCGCTTACCACCCGCGTGCTTTCGACTCCTTGCTGACCAATTGCTATATGACCTGCCGTCTGAGCTGGGTTTCGACCTATATCATCCCTTCCTAACAACACCGGCGAAGAGGTCGAACTTAAAGAAGTCATGTTACCTAGCGTCTTTTCCAGCATATCCATTCGATCTTCTACTTTCTTTTGTCTCCCTGATAGCTCATCCTTCCACTCACCCAGCTTATTTTCCCAGAAAGTCCTATCATTTTTATGACTCTCAGAAAAAATGTTTGCCAACGAGTCAAACTGCTTCTGAATATCCGCCGCATCCATCGTGGAATAGAACTAATCTTAGCTCCGATCGTGACTGAAATACCCCACACCTGACACCAGTGTAACGAAAATCGACTGCAAGGCTGCTGGATAAAGAGACAAAGGAGAGTAACAAAGAAAAGAAATGCGAATGATTATTTTTATAATTTATTTATTGCTAGGAGCTCTGGTTCCCGAGAGGTTTTGTTTAAATTTCTTTGTCTCCCAACTTAAATTACTCGTTGCTGGTTTATGCAATGCACGCTTGTCGACTGAACCTCCTAGACTGTCCTCTCTCCATGGGCACACTCCTTTTTAAAGACTTTCAACTCTCCACCCGTGATGACAGCTAGTCTTCAATTCGCCATCAGTTTTCTCCCTTCCTCATTCTTCCCCACGTGCTTATCTGTCAAATTCATTTCTAGCATATTTGTTTTCGCCTGTTCGCTGAGTTGTATCAATTCCATTCTTCCATTAAATTTCCATTCTCTCCAGCGGTGTGTTCACATCGATTGAGGTTTCGTAACAATACTTTATTGAAATAAAATAATTAAAGTTTTTTTTTATTTTCTTATATCGTTTTTCATTGACAAAAAGAGTTACTCCCTTTGTGAAAAGATTTACTCCTTTTCCATTTTCCATGTTTCATTGAAAAAATGGGTGAGTCCGGAGGTAGGTAAGGTACTCTTAAAGCAAAAGATCTACTCCCATTTGGTTGGGAGATTTACTCTGAGTTCACGCACACATGCAAAAACATTTGTTCTGTCAAAAGTTAAATGGAAAATAATTTGATTATTTTAATCTTGTGCCAGTGTTAGGTTGAAAAAATTGCTATAAATTATGAGGAAGCGAGTAAATAAGTTAGAATTCAGTAATTTGGAGGATAAAATAAATTACAAAACATAAAAATGTGAATTTCTGTAGGTATGTGAACATTAGTTTAACCTCCAATACCAGGAAATGAGAGAAGTATTTCTCGATTTGAGAGTAAATCTTTCGAGTTTCAATGAAAACGCTATTAATTTTATTAGTCTGCGATAGCTTTGACTATAACTTCGATAGCGAGGTGTTTTTAGTGAAACCATTGAAAGTCTATTCTACTGCATTCATCTTTTACATAAAACTTGAAAAAGTGCATCTGGTGTCAATTTTCTGGCATTAAACAATCGAGACTAAGGGCCGGTCTGTTCAAGTTTGGTTAATTTTAACCCGTGGTTATTTCCAGTGGTTACCATAGAATGCGTCTTTTCAACCTTGGTTTGGTTAACAAATGAATGGTTTGGTTAACTAACCAGAGAAATTGTTAACCGGTCGATTTTGGTCGGTTAACGCTATTTAACCATCGATTTACTGGATTTTCGTCTTTTCACGTTTGGTTAATCTGTCTTTACGCATTATTTTCGACTCATCATTTGGCTATACAACAATTCAGTGTGATGGAGTGCGTTTGTTTTTAATTTTTCATTATATTTATCTCCAATATTATTCTTGTTATAGTTCTTTTTTATAAAATACAGATCGTTGCTTTGATTGTGACATTTTCTTCAAAAATAACAAAAATTATGAATAACATAGGAAAAAAAAAACATGAATAATTATAAAATAACTCACTATGAACTGCCGACAATGAACACATGTCACCAAAAAAGATAACCATTGATTGACAGATAGACTGGAAAAATATTGGAATTTCTCGATAACCTACGGTTTGTTAACCAAGGCCGAAAAGATAGTGAAAAGACGCAATTCCTTAACCATCCATAAACACGGGTTAAGCAAAATCTCTGGTAACCAAACCACAGATTTAACCACACTTGAACAGACCGGCCCTAAGGATCGCTGAAGATGTAATTCTTGTGTGAATATTAACATAACCCATTCACAAATAATTTGCATGAGCTCTCAAGTGTGAGACAAAAAAAAATTTGATACAAATTTTTTCTGTAAAATTATTTCTATTTTTTTCAACTCGCGCTTGATGACAGAAATATTTAGGAAACTAAATACTAAGAGGTCTAGCGGTTTAGATAGCATACCTTATAGTTTTAGTTTTAGTCTTTAAGTGATTTTATTTGATGAAATTTACAATGGTTTTGTTTAGCTTTCATTATATGACATGGCCTACGCCGTCTGTTAGTCGTCAAATAACACTTAAATAAAGTGTTTTTTTTTGTCTTTCTTTCCCTTTTTATATATATATTTTATGTATTGTTTTAGAAAAGTTCAGAGAGGATTCGCGTTCTGTAACTCAATGCTATTTTCAAGTATCTGTGCAAATTCTCCCATTCAGTTGTTCCATTTAAGATATCTATAATTTCAGCCTGGTTAAAGCGGCCCATACACACCACACAAGTGTGCACACTTGTGTCGGTGTGAATAAATGTGGTACGTGTGTGGGGTGGTTTGCACACCAATTTTCGGTGTGCCATACGGTGCGAACAAAATGAAATAGTTTTCATTTTTGGTGGCGATGTGGGCTATGGTGCTGAAGTGTGTGCCATTTGGTGAGTTGTGTATGGCGAGATGCCACACCGGTGTGCACACAACGGTGTGCACACTTGTGTGGTATGTATTGGCCGCTTAAGGTTGCACATGCACATGAGGTATATCATTCAGGGGGAGTAACTCTCCTCGTGAAGTGACATGAGGTCGGTTGAAAACTCCACACTGAAGTAGTTTTTAGCTGCTAAGTTGTAGTCAAGCTGGGCATAAATGTTTTTATGAAATGAGCTGCTGGCTTTCCAAATGAAATCTTCACGTTTTTTCTCATCTACTGGGCTGATTTAATTGAAGAGTTGGCTTTTCCAAGTGTTAATCGAGTCATATTCAAGATCGAGTGAGAGTCCACAGTACTGGGCTAAATTATTCCAGGACTCAAACCAAGAAATCCTCTTCCTGATCACCAGCCTTGTTATCTGCTTAGGCAATCGTCTATCATCCATTTCAGTTGTCTTAAGTATATAGTCAACCTGCGTTTTAAGTTTTGAGGTAAACATCGGAGAAAGACCTGTTTCCAGCAAAAGGATATGGTTAGCCGTACTGCTGGGTAGTTTCAATGTGCGCTTCAGAAAGTATCTAAGAATTTGCTCCACTTCTTCGAATTCTTTGTGTCCCCAAATTTGTGCAGCGTAGAACATTATAGCTTTGGCCGTTGTTTTGAAGATTTGGTATTTTGCTTCATACTGAAGATCTCTGCTGTGCATCACACTTCTCCAGGTCGCATTTAGCGCAGTTTTTGCCTTAGATAATTTATCTGTCATGTGGTTCTTAAGGTTAAGATTTCTAGAAATCCGCATACCAAGATAGTTGTATTCACTCACGATTTCAATGTTGTGCTCTCCAAACTTCCATTTTTCGCTGAGACAATTTCGCCCTTGTCCGTTTCGGAAAATCATAACTTTTGATTTGTCGATGTTCAGCTGGAGTCTCCATTTGTTGCAATAAACGAATATAATCGATTTATCATAAGTTGGAGGCTTTCAGTTGACTCAGCAAGCATGACGATATCATCTGCGAACATTAGCACTTTTATTAGAAGGTCTGATGAAACTCGAGCTCCTCCTTGTAGAATTTCTTCGATGTCGTCTATAAATAAGGCGAAAAGTAAGGGGCTGAGGCCCTCCTCAACGGGTCTCCACCTTGCCGTGGTGAGGAGGCTTACGCTAGAACCTAAAGCAAGATGGCTACGGTTGGATGCTTCTGAGCGGAAAATCAGCTACCAGCTAGGGTTCTGGGCAAACTAAGTGAGACCCACCCCTATGAAAATTATGGAAAGGAACAATAAAGATATTAAAAAAATAGCGGGGATATACGCTAAAGTGTCAGCAGATGTCACGGCTGCTGGCTTGGGCTTTGCCTTTGGATCTCAATATCGTAAGGAGAAGTCGCCAGTGACTGACTTTTCTCATTTAATTTTTTGCTTGGTTTGTGTAACGATATTACTTATAATTTTGGATCTTTTTCTTTTTTCTTTTTCTTTTTTCTTTCTTTTCTTTTTCTTTTTCTTTTTTCTTGCAGATCCAACTTATAAAGCAATCGCAAAAGCTAACCAAAGTAATAAAAAAGAAATCAAAATGAACACCTCCAAGAACAACAATGTTACGAAGTTGACTGAGGAAGAGGAAAACCTCCTACTCAACCCTTTCTCCAGCTTACGTATGGAAGATGGAGCCAGTGGCGAAGCCATCACTGTTGATGATATCAGTGATGCTAGCTCTATGGCAGACTCCGATATCTCCAACCTATCGTGTATGTCCAGGCGGAGTAGAATCTCCAACTGCAAACGCACGGTTAAAAGGCTGGGGAAAGTTGACTGGAACGATATGACGGACTTAGAACGGAAACGACTACATAACGCACGAGCCTTTCTAGACAGGGAGAACTTGGGAAAAGACGGGCCTACTGCTAGTCTAGCACCAAGCCCCCTGCAAGGTACAACTGCAACAACTGACAAGACCGACCAAAACAAACCACACGGCACACGAACCTTGGTGGTAAGGGAGGGCTTGGGAAAGGATGGGCCTATTGCTAATCCAGCACCAAACCCTCTCTCCCCTCTAAGTCAGAGTGTAAAAACCTCGATGGGTCCGCCTGCTCCGTACACTGATAAAATTCAGCCAAAGAAAAGGCCAACCCCATCGACGGCTGGTGTAGGGACTACGAATACAGGACACAATACGAAGGACGAACAGACAGACCCTAGAGCACGGAAGCACAGCAGTACTTCTCACCCAGAAATGGGAAATGAAGCCGCTTCTGAGGGGAAGGAGGAACAGAAACGTGATGGTAGTGTAGAAGGCCTCAGACCTCCGCAAGACCTAAATGTGACTGAGGAATCCAACCCCGAAAACCCGTCACACAACAAAACGACAGACAGTCTGGCAACTGTCATCGACAGAAATACAAGACAAAGACGAGCAAGGGTCCTCAGCAAAGACGAACTTCAACTGAGACAACAACGCAACGCGGTAAGGACAGTCAGACGCTTATCGAAAAAGAACCCTGACTCCTTAACGGGAAAGGCAAGGAAGGCTCTCATGAGGTCCGAACAAAGACTACGGAAATTGACACCAATAGACTTAACAAAACAAACTGGACAAGACCCGACGAACAATAAACGAGCTGGCTGCGGAACAAATACCGGTACTGGTGAGGCGGCATCTCTGCCCCTTATCGAAACCGTTATGCCGAACTGCTCAAAACGAGTAAGGAATGCCAGCTCCTTCCCGAACAACTCCTCACCCAACAGACTACCGAAGAGGATGAAGACCTCCTCAGTCCCTGCTGCGAATGGTCACCTAGTCGCTATAGCCGACTTTGGGAAACCCGACCGCAAACTTAGTGAAGACGAATGGCAGTTGCTGGAACTAAGGATCCTGGAAGAGGTAAATGAGGCGATCGTTAAGAGTAGGCAACCGCCACTCTTCGGGGACCTCACTACCGTCCATGGTTTTAAAGTAATGAACTGCGAGAATGAATGGACCCTTCAATGGCTCCAGGAATTCGTAAAGAAGACGGCAGCTCCATGGCAGAATGCTGAATTACGGCTCTTGACTGTCACTGAGATCAAGGACATAAACCGACCAATAGGTAAACTACTGGTCAGAGGCCCCTCTATTCCCCGCGATCGGCTGGAAAGGTACATCCTTTTTCTGAATGCCGAACTTTTGAGCGACCAATGGAAGGTCGTGAAGGTGGAGAAGACGGAGACAGGCACTGAAGTGATTGTGAGGTTGACACACAACTCCATACCACTTCTAAGAAGAGTCAGCTTCAAAGTTCGCGTCGGCATCACCCGATGCAAACTCAGGCTGATAGCTAGAATCAAAAAACAGGTTAGTAAGGCGTTGTATAAAAAACAATATATGCAATGGAATTGAAGTTAATACAAATCAATCTCCAACATAGTAAAGCCGCCTCCGCCAACCTGGTCTACCTCATGGAGAGTAGACAAATAGATGTAGCCCTTATTCAAGAACCTTGGGTCGCGAGAGGAAAAATTAAGGGCCTACATTCCAAAGAACTCACGCTGTACAAATCCAATTTTGTCAGCCCAGACAGTAACCATAGAACATGCATAGTAGCTAGAAAACAGTTAAATCTTTTTCTTCTAACTACTTATAGCACAATAGACCAGACCGCAGTAAAGATGGAACGCGTAGACCTCCCATCACTAATCTTGGCTTCCATCTACATGCCACATGATGGAATTGAAGGACCACCAGCTGATATCACCTACAAACTGGTAGAATACACAAGTAAGAGTAGACTAGATATTATTATGGGCTGCGACGCCAACGCACACCATGTGCAATGGGGAAGCACCAACACGAATTCTAGGGGGGAACTCTTATTTTATTTTATTTTAAGAAACAATCTTTTGGTTATAAATAGAGGTAACACACCTACCTTTGTTATAAAAAACCGTAAAGAAGTACTTGACATTACCCTCACAAATAACTCGGACACTTGTCCAGTAGAGCAGTGGAAAGTACTAGATGATCTCTCTTTCTCAGACCATCGTCTGATAAACTTTATCACTCCCATTACAGATCGCCCAATCAAACCTTTTCGTAATAATAGACGTACAGATTGGGCTACCTTTAGTAGGGAGGTAGACGATAACATAGATTCCCTTAATACTAATAGGAACCTTGAACCGCAAAGCCTTGATAAGTTGACTGCAGAACTCACAGGGATTCTGAGAAATGCCCTAGATAAAAGCTGTCCTCTTATCACAACGGTAAAAAAGAACAAAAAACCAATTTGGTGGAATAACGAGCTGAGCAGCATTAGGAAAGAAACTAGAAGACTTTTCAATGCTGCCAAACGGACCGGCTCCAAAAATGACTGGGAACATTACAAATCCAGCCAAAGGAAATTCAAAAATGAAACTCAACGAGCGAAACGCTGCTCATGGAGAAATTTTTGCAGTGAAATCGAGTGTACGAACAAATCGGCCAGACTAAGGAAAATCCTCTCCAAGGAGACCATACCACTGGGTTCTCTGAGAAAAGCGGATAACAACTGGACTGAATCCCCAGTCGAGAGTCTGGAACATTTGTTCGAGTCACACTTCCCTGGATGCAGCCCTATAGAGAACAGTGAAATAGAAAACACTACGTTTTCTAGACATGAAATCCCGGCAGGTATCGTTACGGAAGAGAAGTTGGAATGGGCTATCAACTCCTTTTCACCTTTTAAATCTCCGGGTTACGATGGCATTTTCCCTATGATGCTGCGAAAAAGCAGCAGGAAAGTCATCCCACATCTAAAGAACATTTTTGAAAATAGCCTCATATGGGGCTACATTCCCAAAATATGGCGGGAAGTTAAAGTCGTTTTCATACCGAAAGCCGGCAAACCCAGCCATACAGAAGCAAAAGACTTCAGACCTATAAGTCTGACCTCCTTTATACTGAAAACTTTTGAAAGGCTGCTTGATTTACACATCCGTAGCTTTATGAAACCGGAAGTAATATCCACCTTTCAACATGCCTACACAAAAGGAAGAAGCGTGGAAACAGCACTTCACTGTGTAGTAAGAAACATAGAAAAAACGCTGCAAGATAAGGAATACACTCTGGCAGCCTTCCTGGACATTGAAGGAGCTTTCAACAATGTACAAAACAGTGCAATTAAGAAGGCCCTAAATGATCTAGAAGTTGAAGATACAATTACAAATTGGATCATGAATATGCTAACAAAACGTCAGATCCACAGTGAACTGGGAGGTGCGAACTTGAAAAAGTGTGTGTCAAGGGGAACCCCACAAGAAGGTATCCTCTCACCCCTGCTCTGGATCCTGGTCATGAATGAGATCCTCGTAGCTCTCAAACATGATGGCGTAAAAGTGGTCGCCTATGCCGATGATCTAGCTCTTCTGGCAACGGGAAAATTCCCTTCCACTATTAGCGCACAATTGAACTATACACTAACCAAGGTAAGCGCTTGGACAAAAAGGTGCGGCCTTGCAGTGAACCCCCTCAAAACAGAGCTGGTACTTTTTACAAATAGAAGAAAAATACCTACTTTTGAGTTACCAAGACTAAATGGGACCCCTCTTAAGATCTCTGATCAAGCCAGATACCTGGGTGTGATCTTAGACAAAAAACTAAATTGGAGTCCCAATATACAAGAAAGATATAAAAAATCTATGATAGCACTGTATTCGTGCAACAGGATTTTTGGCAAAAACTGGGGACCAAATCCCAAGATCATCCTGTGGATGTATACTGCCATTGTTAGACCTATCCTTTCTCATGGCAATTTGGTGTGGTGGAAGGCGTTGGAAAAATCCACGCATTTAAAAACCCTAACCAAAGTTCAAATATCTGCCTGTATTTGCGTAACTGGTGCAATGAGGACTACACCAACCGCGAGTTTGGAAGTAATCCTCAACCTTACACCTCTTGATCTCTACGTTCAAGAAGCAGCAGCAAATAGTGCACTTAGACTAAACCAATGCAATGTCTGGAAAACCAGCCAAATAGGACACGCACAGATTCTATCAAGATACGCAGATAACAATATCTGCACGGATTACATAACTCCATACCTGGACTTTAAAAAATCCTTCACAACCAGCCTCCCCAATAGACAAGATTGGGAGAATGAAACACCTTACGAAACGTCTATAGCAATCTATACCGACGGTTCAAAAATGGAAGTTGGAACAGGGGCAGGTTTCTTTTCAGAAAGCCTAAACCTAGCAAGTTCATTCAGACTTCCAAATCACAGCAGCGTCTTCCAAGCCGAGATCTTGGCAGTCTCACACGCTGCAAAACAGGTGTCCATGATGGCGCTATCACATGATGATATCACCTTTTTTATTGATAGCCAAGCAGCAATAAAAGCGATTTCTGCCACTCTTATCAAATCAAAGCTTGTTTCTTGCTGTCGCGAAGAGCTAAGGGTTCTTGGCACGCAGCATAACGTTAGACTCTGCTGGGTTCCTGGTCATAGTGTTATACCGGGAAACGAAAAAGCGGACGAACTAGCGAGAAAAGGATCAACACTTGACCCTTCTCTCATTGATCAATCAATCAGGATCCCACCCTGTGAAATTAAACAGATAATCGAAAATAAAATAATGAAAAAATCCAATGAAAGATGGGTATGCCTAGATTCCTGTGTTACCTCCAGGAAACTATGGCCGAAATATAATAAGAAAGAATCTGAAAAGCTGCTATCACTGAATAGACCTTCATTGCGAATGCTTATCAGTATCACAACTGCACATAACCTACTAGGTTATCACAAAAAGAAAATGGGTCTTTGCACCGATGACCTGTGTAGAGGATGCAATGACGAAGATGAACACGAGGATACAACTCACTTCCTTTGTCATTGACCAGCACTCTGTCACATTAGGAAAAAATTTCTAGGCAATTATTTTTTCAATGAACTAGAAGAATTATCAGACGCTTCAAAAAGCAGTCTGTTAAACTTCACTAAGGCCACAAAATGGCTAAATACCGACTAGACATAATTCATAGGTTTCAAGGACGTTACAATACGTCAGGGTATCACAATGGATCTACATTGATCTAAGTGTAGCGGAATTAAGATCAACCGTCAGCCCATTCTACCTAACCTAAGGGGCTGAGGCAGCAACCTTGTCTTGGCCCTTTGTCTACTGGGAAGTAATCAGATACTTTGCTTCCAAGGGTTACTGCAGAGGTTGTTGAGTTGTATAATCGCTCTAAAATGTTTCCAAACTTTGTCGAAATTCCTTTATTATATACCTTCAATGTCAGTGCTTTTCTGTCTATGGTATCGAATGCGGCTTTGAAGTCGATAAAAAAGGCATAAAGCTTCTTTTTCGATCCCTTAAATATCTCATCTACATTGGTAAGCGAGTAAATTTGGTCGATTGCAGAGTAATTTTCGCGAAAACCAGCTTGCGCTCCACTCAACAGGTTATTTCTCTACCTGGTTATATAATCGTTTGTAGAGCAGTTTTGTTAGGACCTTCATCGCTGAATTCAGCAGCGATATACTTCTATAGATGGCGGAGACTCTATTGTCCCCTTTTTTGAAAATGGGACAGATGATAGCTTCTTTGACCCATCTTGGTATACTAGCGCTCTCATATGCTTGGTTTAAGGCTCTTGTTAGGTATTCTACGAAGAGAAATGTGCTAAATTTGTAGTACTCTTGAGGGATTCCGATTGATCCTGGTGACTTATTGTTTTGTAGCTCATTCAACACAGTTTGCACTTCTGAACCAGAAAATGACGAATCAAGCCCATCGTTCTGTTGATAAGGGATGGCATACTGATAAGATGAAAAAAAAACTATCTTCCGTTAGCATTCGAAAATGTTCTACTGAGCTATCAATATCAACTGGTGGAGGGACTTGTTTGTTTGATTTCTTATTCATTTCGCAAACAATCTTCCAGAATTCACCTGTATTTCTATATACTGCAAGGTCTCGAGCGGTTTTCCTTGAGTAAGTTTGTTTTTTCATCTTAAGTAGCTCTTTGTAGGTTTTATTAGCGGCAAGATATTGTTGTTTGGAATAGATGTTGTCGGGGTATCTTCTAAACAACCTTAGAAAGGCATAAGATCTCCTTCGTGCATCCAGACAGTCTTTGTCGAACCATTTTTGTTTGTAGTGTATAGTGTTGTTATTACTTATTTTACATTGTGCTGGTATTAGTGCAGTCAATGAAGCGAAAAATAGGGCCCAACCTCCGAATTTTTTTACTGTGAACCGATTTGCATGAAATTTTGGAATTAGGCTCATCTTACCCTTAAATTCAAAAGTGAAAATGATTTGCACACCGCCACCACCCTGGGGGTGGTTGCCACCCCTTCTCGGGGGTGAATTTTTTTTTTTGAAATAACCTCGGATATCGATAGAAGGCTTAATTTTAAGCAAAAAAACAAATATAAAGTTTTTTGTTAAGTCCAATACTTTTCGAGTTATTGGCAATTGAAAATTCGCAATTCGTTCACGTTTTTCATCTATTTATTGCAAATATCTCCAAAACTATACGTTTTATCGAAAATTTTATAATGAACAAAATTGTAGCAGGTAAAACAATAAACAATTTGGTTTTTTATAAAGTATTCTAAGAACAATATTAAGCTAGATATAAAAGATCAAAACCATTTTTTATTTTGTCTGAAATTTAATGGTTGTAGTCAATGCCATTTAGCGGCGAGCATATGCATTTATGCATTCTAATACAAGAAGATGTTTTGTAGTGCAAATAAGGGGAGCCTCTAAGGTTTTTTTCTTTTAAATCAATGGCTTTCATAAGTGCCATTTCCACCAAAATTAAATTTAATCGTATTCCGCCTAAAATTAAGTTTGTTATGAAAAGTTTGAAAGATATTATCAGTTTGGCTGCTTTTGGACACATATTTTTCAAAAAAGTCACGATTAAAAGAAAACAACAAATTTTCAAATTTTTAAAAACCCCACTTTTTTTCATGATATCTCAGAAATGACGACAGATACGTATAATAGTGTAAGAATAAAAAATTTTCGTATTTTGTTGACAAACAATTTGGTCTTTCAGTTTTTTCTGTCCAAACAAAAATTGACGGAGATATGATTGTTTAAAGAGCGCGTCGCAGCGCAATCACAGCCTCTCTTAAGTCCTTTAACCCTTCACCGTTTTAGCAAAAAGTTGTTTACTATATATTGCAATCAAGGATGTTTTAGCTCTTTTAATTACCTTTACTATGGTTTCTTACAAATTGTGATAGCATAAAAATTGAAGGAGCTATGGTCCAAAAACTCATTGATTTAAAAGAAAAAAACATTAGATGCTCTCCTTACTTGCACTACAGCTCACTTATTTTACGTGCAAAAGACTTTTAATAGTGTTCATTAAAGCTTATTTCAAGCACTACAAAACATCCTTTAGTATTAGAATGCATAAAATGCATCTGCTCGCCGCTAAATGGCATTGACCACAACGATTAAATTTCAGACAAAATAAAAAATGGTTTTGATCTTTTATATCTAGCTTAATATTGTTCTTAGAATACTTTATAAAAAACCAAATTGTTTATTGTTTTACCTGCTACAATTTTGTTCATTATAAAATTTTCGATAAAACGTATAGTTTTGGAGATATTTGCAATAAATATATGAAAAACGTGAACGAATTGCGAATTTTCAATTGCCAATAACTCGAAAAGTATTGGACTTAACAAAAAACTTTATATTTGTTTTTTTTGCTTAAAATTAAGCCTTCTATCGATATCCAAAGTTATTTCAAAAAAAAAAAATTCACCCCCGAGAAGGGGTGGCAACCACCCCCAGGGTGGTGGCGGTGTGCAAATCATTTTCACTTTTGAATTTAAGGGTAAGATGAACCTAATTCCAAAATTTCATGCAAATCGGTTCACAGTAAAAAAATTCGGACCTAAAATGCTTCATTGATTGCACTATATCGCTCTTTTAACAATTTCTTCAAGATCGTATAAGTTAGGAACCTGGACTGAAGAATTTCTTTCTCGCAAAAGGAGAGCGGTATTTAAGGCTACTGCATACCTGTAGGCATACGCATTTTCCACTTATATTTTAATCGTGATGTATCTGACTGTTCGGACTGAGTCTGATTTAGGGTTATTGCCACTTGAATCGGTAAATGATCGGAATGTATCGCAGTCATAACTTCGAATTCATCTATTAAATCACTCCAGTCTCCCGCCACCATTGCGTAGTCGATCACAGAGTTTCCTTGAGGATCTATAAAAGTGAAATCACCTGATACATCTCCGTCTGTGGTACCATTACATATACTTAATCCAAATGAGTTACAAAGATCAACAACTTTTCTTCCTTCTCTGTTAATTGCTATGTCTCTAGAACAACGGCTTTTATCCCTCAGCCTGTTTTCGGCTTCCAGAGCTCCTGTTCTTGCATTAAAGTCCCAAATGAGCATGATGTTCGATAAGTCATTGCTAAATCGGCGGTCTTCAAGTTTCGTAAAACAGCTTTCCCAGTACTTACAATTTAAGTACACCGGAATTATATTCAGTACCTTATGATCCATTTTGATTTCCATAATGCAGATGACTCCCACCAGCTTGTACTGACAGTTGATGTTTTTAAGAATGTTTTTAAAGCCCATGAGCCATGAGTATTCCTCCACTTGCTCGACCTTTTCAATTTACCCTACTTGCTTTTAACCACATTAACTATACCTAATACTAAGATAGTATTAAAGCATATTCCGATTGATATTATAAGGCAATACTGTATTATCTTTAACAACCTACTAAATAACTACTACTTTCCGAGTTGCTGGAAAATATCAAAGGTGTTTCCAATAATTATAAAAAAGAAGGACCCTTCCAATCCTTACAATTATTGGCCTATTAGTCTCCTGTCTAACATCGGAAAGGTTTTTGAGGTTATTATAAGTAAGTCGATTTTGTTCGTTTGTAAGGAAAAGGAGATTATACCGCGAAACCAATTTGGGTTCAAAAGCAATCACTCGGCAGTGCACGCTATAACGAAATTGATATCAGATGTTAATTGGAATCTCAACGCCAAAAGATGTATACAGCTGCCTTTCTAGTAGATATCGAAAAGCCTTCGACACGGTCTGGATCGACGAACTTATTTACACACTTATACGATATGAGTTCCCACGCCACACATGATTATAATTATTATTATTGTCTATGATATACGAGAAGAAGTTTGTTGTAACCGATAGAGAATACACGACAGCTAAAGTTTTTAATGTTACAAACGGGCTACTGCAATGTACAGTAACTGCGCCAATCCTTTTCAATATCTTTATTTCGGTTATTCTTAAACAGATAG
This sequence comes from Melanostoma scalare, assembly GCA_949752695.1. Lineage (NCBI taxonomy): Eukaryota > Metazoa > Arthropoda > Insecta > Diptera > Syrphidae > Melanostoma > Melanostoma scalare. The sequence continues at coordinate 5,464,861 of OX456987.1, forward strand.
ACCACAGACGGCTCGATAGTATTTGCCGATGATATTAATTTGTATGCAAGTGGCTCCAAAGTTGAAGATATTCAAACCCAACTTCAAGACTCGTTCGATAAGTTTCACGTTTTTGGTGGTGATTGGAAACTTTAGATCAATTATTCCAAGTGTGAAACCATACTGTTCCGCACACCAGTAAGACGGTAATTCAGATTTGAGGCGCAACTGAAAAAAGCAAGAGCAGCGCTTATGTCACTTAAAGCTCTCTTTTACACTAACTATTAAAGGAGTGATATGATGACCATTTGTTACCAAGCAGTTGTGCGTCCAATTCTGACTTATGCAAGTCCAGCATGGTGGAGCATTGATCCATCATACATGGAAAAGTATCGGGGATTTGAGCGAAAATGTTTAAGAGCCTGTACCCAAATGTATAGAAGTACACACTCTTATTATCGTCGTTATATTTCAAACAAAAAACTTCTTGATGCGTCTGGAGTCTCTAGAATTGATAATTTTATGTTAGACCTCATTAGAAATAATTTTTTTTTTTTTTCGAATTGTTTTACCCCAACCCGGTATATTTTAAAAAACACGCTAGAAAATGGATGCATACCGCCTGAAGCTTTCTTGTTTCTGGATGCACATGGTTACTTACCTGACTCGAAAATCGTTCCTATAATACAGTGGGTGGCCAAATTATTAGGGACAGTGCTCATTTTTATCTTTTATGTAATTTATGGTTAATTAAATTTAATTTATAGTATAGGTTAATGAGTGGTTTTATGCTTGACTCTGCCCCATGCCACAAAGCCAGAAGTGTTACTGCACTCTTGGCTGAAAAAATGTCACTGCTTCACCTTGGCCAGCGAATTCTCCAGACATGAACCCCATCGAAAACATGTTGGAACTCACCAAACGGGCGATCGGCGATGGCAAAAGAACTCATTACCACCAATCGCCAGTTGATTGAATAGACGGAACTCTTATAATATAATTCTTATAATCTAAACTCTCATCAGAGAATGGAATCACAACTTCACACTCCAAAAAAAATGCAAAAACATGTATTGAGAGCATAGAAGCTCTAATTGCAGCAAAGGGAGGAATAACTAAATATTGAATTTTAAAAATAGTTTTTACCAATAATATTTTTATTACTCATAAGAAAAATATAAAATAGTTTTGTAATTTTTTTGTAGTTTTTAAGAACCCAATAGAATACAGATAAAAATAAAAAGAGACTTACCAACCGACAATTTATAAAAAAAATCCAAATTAAGAAAATTTTAAAATATCAGTACTGTCCCTTATAATTTGGCCACCTACTGTACATCATGCTGCAAGACGAGCAACAGACAAAAGAATTTTATACGAGCCTTTTGAGTCAGGAGGAGGTCTCAAGCTAATGCTTAGTAGTAAATCGGCTCTTTGGGGTGATCTCTGTGGCCTATTTCACCAACTCACAAATTTGTAATTGCAAGCGTTTTTTAACAAAGTTTGTGAGTTTTTGTAAAAATGTTGCTTCACCAAACGTTGTAAATTACAATATTGCAGTTGTATTTTACAAATGGAAATTTGTGGAAAAATTTCCGTTTCGGTTTCACCAACACAAAATTAAAGTTGTACTTTACAAGTGACAAGCTTGTTAATTTTACACTAATTTGTGAAGAAAATAGATTTACAAAATTTGTTCAATTTGTAAGAATATTCTACAGGTGAAGGTTCCCGTGTAATTTTGCTACAAATTTGTTATGCTTTACTTTCTTTACTGAGGCATGGGATATCTAAGTCAGCAGTTTGCAGATGCGTACATAGAGTTTGCACCGCAGTCGTCAGTTAAATGTTCGGAAACGTTGTATGCTGGCCTAACGAACATCAATATTTTCAGTCTTTATTAATGAGAAGCGCTTCAGACTGCAAAGAATTAAGAATGTTTTTCCATTCTCTTACTTTGTCTGAATGTGTCAAGTAATCAGAAAAATTTTGCGAACAATATATCTATATTTTGTCTCTTATCAAAGAGGCTGCAACCTGCAAATATTTTATTTTCTTTGTTCATTTTAATGTGCTGCGTACAACGTACAACGTAGTTGTATTGTAACTTTCATTTTGGTGAAATAGATCTGACGACAACAACGAGGAATAGATTTTACAAGTATTAACATTCTCAATTGCCTACAGATGGGGGATCACACGAGGGGGCAGGGTCAGAGATTAAGTTAGATTAATTTAGTTCTGTTTTTGTATTTGTATTTATTTTACAGAACTTAACAATTAAAATTCTTTTATATGTATAAAGTTTGAGTAAACAGCTTAAATTCGTTAACAAATAGCTTAACAATTGATCATTTACAAAGCTTAATATTAACTTGAGATACAAATTAAAGTAAAAAAAGTTAATCTTAAAGATGAAAAGTTTAAAATTTAATTAGTATGATGGGAGGTTGAATAAAACAAAGATATCTTTTCCTTAAATAAAGTTGGCGAGCTTATTCTCTGCAGTTCGATCGGCAATGCATTCCACAATCGAACAGCATATACAAAAAATGATCTCTCTGCAATTGTATGTGTAAAGCGAGGTATGATCATTCTCAAACCTCTTTGTGACTGAGCAAACTGAAGTAGTTCCTCTAAATACCCCGGGCATCTCTTATGTATAATGTTATGGAGCAAAACAGTATTCTTACATTTTAAATAATTTTCCAGGCTAGGACCTAATAATGTAGTTTGGATGTTAGAAACACTATACACTATGTATATTCAAAATAAAGCGCAAGCAATCATTGAATGCTACGTTCAGTTTGTGTTTACAATTATAGTCTAAAACTGGATACACAGAAGAATTAAACGTGAAAAGCGGTAGTATTAAACTTTTAACGAGATGTTTTTTTAAATTTGGATCCAAGACATCAGATGACGATCTCAAACACCTTAGAGAAAAATAAATTTTTCGAATCGCATCGCAGCATATCAATCGATTGCTTACTTGGAAACTTAAATACTTCACTTTATTTACATACTCTATATTTTGCTCATTAAGCAAAATATTTGGAATATCTAAGTTATTGCATTGATTTCGAGAACATAGCATGCTTACAGTTTTCGAAGGGTTAAGGTGAAGTTTATTTGCAACTGCCTACTCCTGAATATTGTGTAAGTCTTCATTTACCTGTTTAACACACCTTTGCAACTTAAATTGTTCACAACAATTATAAATTATGACATTATCTGCATACATAATGCACGGAATAATGCTGAACAATACCAGGTAAGTCATTGACAAACAACGTGAATAACAGCGGGCCAAGAACAGAACCCTGTGGAACTCCACTGTTGACGATAGATAGATAGATAGATAGATAGTTGATTTTTATTGATTTACGATTCAATTAACAGTTATTTCATAATTAGGTATACAAAAATCATATAATACTGTAATACACTACCACACATAAATTTAATTTCCAACAAAAAAGCAAATAACATGTATCACAATTCAGAAGTATTCGTTGAATATTCTAGATCTGTATTTTAACGCAATTTTGCAACAATTACAAAGTTTTGAAACATCCATCTCATTCAGCAAACAAATAACTTGATCCTCTGTTAGAAAATCACTCCCCAGGATACTTCTGCTAGTTTCCCTGAGAGTTGGACACCTTCCGACGAAATGAATAACGTTCTCCCTCTCCGCTAAATTGCAAATAGTACACTCTATTGGTAGATCAGGCCTATGCGGTATGAAGTTTAAGTTGAGTAATTCGCTTCTTAACTTGACCATAGTTACAATAACGCTTACATTGTTCTCATCATGGAAGTAATTTCTTTCTGCGAGATTATGGTTAAGCCTACTGTAGGTTGTTCTGAACAAGGACCCGGCTGATTCAGCTTCATATTCTGTTCTGCACTTCTCATCTACTGCTGCTATAACCTTGTACATAAGAGTTTTACTGTGAGTTACATCTTCCGTGTTTAGATTAAAATTTAAATTGCATTCTTCTGCGAGACGTGACCACTCACCGTACCAGTTATTATGGCTTTGTACCGCTTTGATTGCTATTTTTCTAACGAGCCGAGATTCAGGCATTCTGAAAACGTGCAGGAGATAATCAGCTTGCATCTTCAAGGTTTAAATGAATAGAGGAGCAAGTCCGGTTTCCAGCATTATAACGTAGTTTGGCGTGTTTATTGGCCGACGAAATAATCTCTTCACATAGTGAGTTAAGAGCTTCTCTACATTGTGAAACTTTTTACATCCCCATGCTTGAGCGCCATACAGAAGTATACTTTCCGCAACTGCCTCAAATATCTTAGGTTTACTGCTGTGAGCTATATTTACATTCATAAAGCATCTTTTCCAAGATATATTAATCGCTGTTTTAGCCTTTTGAAGTTTCTCCTTGAAATGTGCCTCCAAGCTCAGGTTTTTTGACAGAATTACGCCTAAGTACTTGTATTCACTAACACATTCTACATCTTCTCCCTTGTAGTTCCATTTTTCATTCGATGCATTGCGTCCACCGCCTTTTTTAATTATCATCACCTTAGATTTTTGAGTATTGACTGTTAAGTTCCATAGACAGCAGTAGTGGTGTACCCTGTTAATCATAAGTTGTAATGTTTCTGGTGAATACGCAAAGATGACAATATCATCTGCAAACATCAGAGCCTTAATACGCTCTCCTGCAAAGTCAACACCACCAGGAAGGTAATCGAGAGGTCATCTATAAAGAGTGAAAACAAGGTGGGACTCAATGTGCAACCCTGCCTAACTCCCGATGTAGTATTGAACCATTCTGAAAGCTCAGCTCTGTTCCATACTGCAGCCCTTGTTCCTTTATACAGCTTTTCCGGAACACGTCCAAATTTCAGCGACAGTCCCAGACCATATAACTTGTAGAATAAAGCACCTTGGTTAATTGAGTCAAACGCTGCTTTAAAATCTATGAAGAATACATACAATTTTCTTCGCTGCATACAGAAGTGTTCTGCAAGATTTCTAAGCATGAAAATGTTATCAATTGTAGAGTATCCTGATCGAAAACCAGCTTGAAACTCTTTTAGAAGGTTCTGGGTTGTAATCCACGTTAGGAGTCGTTTCTGCAACATCGTTGTGAATATCTTGTATACGTTGCATTTAGAAAGGAAATTCCTCGATAGTAAGTTGTATCTAACAAGGATCCTTTTTTATGTATCGGACATATAATAGCATCTCGAAATTCAGTTACCGAGAGATCCTCTTCGATTACTTTGTTAAAATGCGTAACAAGACATTCATTTAGCATAACGGTACCGTATTTATAAAACTCCGCGGGAATACCATCCGCACCTGCTGCTTTTCCATCTTTAAGGGATCCTAGCACTATTTCAAGTTCTTGTAGAGTAAATTTCTTATCAAGTATTTCATTGTTGAATCCAGGAATCGCATAATGCCAATTTGTTGTCATGGTGACAGGATTCAGTAATTCATTAAAATGGGCGGATAGACTGTTAGCGCATAGTTTCGTGGACGATAAAGGGAGTTGATAACCCAGTATCAGTTTTCATTATCTGAGTTTGATTTTTTAAGTAAATTTGCAGAAACTTCATTGCAGTCCTAGAGAATTTGAAGTTAGTAATCAGCTTAAGGACTAATAAAGAATGATCTATATTATCAAATGCCTTGGAAAAATCCAATAATACCATTAAACCCAATTGTCCGCGATCAAGAGCATTGCGTAGATCAGTTGTAACTTTCAAAACAGTGGACTCGCAATTGTGCTTACTTCGAAAGCTATGTAGATACATGACGGACCAATCTCGTAATGAAAAATAAGTGAAAGAATTCAAATAGAGTACTCGGAAACCATATCATTAGCAAAACAAATATTTGTAATATATTAACAGTTTATTCAAATTATTAATTAAAACATAAAAGCAAAAAAGTAACAAAACTTAAAACAAAAATAAACAGTTTAAATAAATGAATAGATTAGTAAAATTTTTAACAGTTAAAACAGTTTTTATATTTCCTCAGCGTGCACGAATGCACGTTTCGGAAGCAATGCTTCCATCGTCAGTGAGATATATAAATTGAATATAAATTAAATTGAATTATTTATCAAAAAATTAATAAAAACAAAAACAAAAATGTTTCTAAGCAAAATTACAACTGAATTGAGTTGAATTTATTAAAAAAAAAAAAATTTAATATTGAAAATTCGCGCGAATTTTTCATTATTTCCTTGAATAAAGCACTAAAACGACAAGATACACAAAAACGAAAAATTTGATTTTGAAATACATATAAATTTATTTAACATATTTCAAAAACAGATCTTGCAACCCTAAGTCTATAGAAGTCCAATTTAAATACAGTTTTAAAGATTATCATTTCTCCAAAAAATTAAGTCTAAAATTAGGTCTCTACCATCAGTATTGATAGAGAAATCGAATTTAACACAGGTCAAGGTACACCAAAGATAGCCTTTTTTTGAAATGTCAAAAAGTCAAATGTCAAAGTTAGGAAACGGACTTTACTGTAGAACAATTTTTTTCTTGGAATACGACCAAGAATAATATCCCGAAATATGTAACACGAATTACGGGACACCCTGTATACATATTTTCAAAAACAGATCTGCACTGCAACGAAATGTATTAGTTTTTTTCCAAAACATAGCTTCACATAAAAGTGGAATTCGTTCCCACGAAAAAGTGAGGTTATTTCCCACCTTCAGTAGGAAATATCTTCACCACAAAAAAGTGAAATTATTTCCCACATGAGGTGAAGTTATTTCCCATGTGAAGGTAGTGCCCGTGAAATTAATTCCCTGCACCATATTCTTTCGGTTTAGTTCTTCTATTTGCATTCTGAGTTTTACCGAATCATTTTGTTCTTTCATTAAAGAGAAGTTTTCGTGAAGTAAATCAATACTGCAATTATTGTTTTGAATTTTGATTTCAAGTTTCAATATTTTTTCATTAACAGAACATATTTTTTTGTTGACATCAGTCTCAAGTTATTTGACAAAAGTTTTGTAATTGTTTTCAATTTCATTGAAACGATCATTAAAGGTGCACATGAGTTTTTTTATTTCGTTTTCAACCGTTGATTAAATAGTTTCATTTATAGATTTTACGAGTTCATTTAATCGATTTTCAATTTTGTCCCACATTTTTGACGACGAAGAGGCAGCCAAAGAGGAGTTGTATGGAGAAACATGAGAGGAAGAGCGGTCAGACGAGTTAGATCGTAGGTCATGGTGTGGATTTTTCTCATTATGAGTGAGGTTAGAACTCGACATCACTTATTTATATTTTTGTATTTGATTTTAAACAAAATAACACTTATGGATGAATCTCCCAATTAATTGCAAAACGTTCAGTTCAATGAGCTCTATCAGGCTTAACACTTTTGTTTACTAAATAAATTTTGTTAACAATGAATTTCAATGATTTTATATGGAGCTAGTTTTAACATGTCACTTCCTTGACATATCCTAGACACGTAGGCTTTTAGTTTTTATATATAAATAAAATACAAAAATTATATCCTGAACATTGAAAATAGCATAAAAATTAATAGCAATTGTTTTTGGTCCTTCATAAATTCTAAAAGAAGCTCGACAGGAATTCCAAATACAGTTCATTTTAAGTTGCTGAGCTGAGGTAACTATTGAGAATCATTTGGAACTCTTTGACGGTTTTTTTGAGTCTGTATATTCAACCAATAAAAAGTCACCAGTAATACAGCTTAATGGTGAAGAGAAAGTTGATATTGGGCTAATTCAACTGTCTATTAACGATGTTTTAAGTGCTCTTTTGGCACTTAAAAGTAGCTGTAAGTGTGGATCGGATGTGGATTCCTGAAATAATTTTAAAACGTTGCGGGCACTCCCTTTGCTTACCGTTATTAATAATTTTTAATAAATCTTTGGTTGACGGTTCGTTCTTACATGATGGGAAAGAATCATTTTTGGTTCCGATTTTTAAATCAGGTTCTAAAAACGATATCGAAAATTATAGAGGTATTAGCAAATTGGCGGCAATTCCAAAGATATTCGAGAGTAAAGTGAAGAATAAAATCGAGTTTTTGATAAAAGAAGAATATCAGCACGGCTTCGTTTCTGGTCGTTCTACTGTCACAAATCTGGCTGTTTTTTCAAGCTATGTTATAAATGCGTTGGAGAATAAATGGCAAGTTGATGTGGTGTACACTGACTTCAGCAAAGCCTTTGATTCAGTTGACCACGACATTCTTATAAAAAAACTTAAAAACTTTGGTTTTCATTCAAACATATTTGATTGGATTTTTTCATATCTTTCTAATAGATCCCAACGTGTATTAATCGACAATAAACTCTCAAGGACTATTAGTTGTATTTCTGTCATTGCTGTTAAACATTTATATTAATGATATTATCAAAACAATAGAAAACTGTAGCCATTTGCTCTATGCTGATGACCTCAAGCTGTTTTTGAAAATCGAGTGCTTTGACGATTGCAAAAAAATCCAATCAGATTTAAATCGTATCTCTCACTGGTGTCTACAGAATAATTTGAATCTCAATATCAAAAAGTGTAATTCTATATCTTTCAGTAGAAGCTCTAATGCTTTTCAATTTCCCTACCAAATTAATTCTAATAAACTAACTAATGTTAATAAAGTGGTATCTTCTTTGATTCTACATTTTCGACAAAGATCCATGTTGATCATATAGTTGCTAAAGCAAATTCAATGGTAGGATTCATTAAAAGAAATACTAAAGATTTCACTGACCCACATGTGTTATTAACGTTGTTCAACTCGCTGGTAAGATCTATTATTGAATATGCAGATGTTATTTGGAATCCTTATTATAATGCCCATTCTGATAGAACGAGTTCAAAGACGATTTACAAAATTCGTTTTTTATAAAATAGGCTGGAACTATGTTCCCAACTATAAAGCAAGATGCCAATTATTAGGTTTGAAATCCATGGAATCACGCAGAAAAACGCATGATATAATGTTTGTCAGGGATATTTTGTGTTATCATATAAGAAGCCCTTTTTTGCTTTCTTTAGTTCCTATTAACATTCCTTCAAGATACTTAAGACCAAGAAATTTCCTTTTTCAACAACCACATAGAAATAATTACGGAAAAAATGAACCTCTTTCACGAGCAATTTCCTCATTCAATGAAGTAAGCAATGTTTTTGACTTACATCTAAGTCGAGATATTTTTAAAAACAAGTTGTTTTACATTTTTGTCTTTTAAGTACAGCTTTATATTATATTTGCAAAATTATTATTTAAAATTAGCCCCGTTCACACTGTACAATTAGTTGGACAGACTTGGGCTTGAACGACCAAAGCTTGATAGTGTGAACCCTTCATACGACCGCTTGTCCAACTTGTTGGATGGTTTTCAAAAAATTTTGAAAATCTAGAAGTTGGACGGAGTGGAAGGGTATGTGACATAAAGTTGGACGACAAGCTTGATAAGTGTGAACGCAAAGTACATCCAACCATCCAACATCCATCAAGCAAAAGTCTGTCCAACTAATTGTACAGTGTGAACGGTACTATTGTCACCTGTATGCAATCTGTTAAAGATGTAATTAAATCTGTAGATGATAAAATAAAATAAAAATAAAATAAAATAAAAAAATAAAGCGACGGTCCTCTTATAGGTTTTGCACAATTTCTCCTATCAGTAAAAAAAAGTTTATAATTAGTCATGGTAACATTGAAAACATGTATGTATTGTGAACTGTTGAAACACTTGTTAAGTTTATACTTGCGACCAAAATTTCGAAGTAATCTAGTTTCGATATTAATGTCTAAAGAAAATATGTTTCAATAAATTATTATTCTTTTGTTTATTCTATTCGAATCCAGACGTTTCATTTTACTTTGCTAAAAGGTTATGGGTCCAGACCAATAACGAATTGTAAATATAATTACAGAAATTGCTTTAAAAGAAAAAATGCCTTTTTCACAGAATTTGGGAATCCATCAAATGGAGAAGCTGACTGGTTCAGAAAATTGGTCAACATGGAGCTTTGCGATGAAAACCCAATTAGAGCTTGAAGATGCTTGGAAATGTATCGAGAATGTTCCAGGCGAAGAGTTGGATATTGCTAAGGACAAGATTGCTCGTTGTAAGATGATCTTAACTATCGACAAGAGTCTATACGTTCATGTTAGGAACGCAACAACTTCCAAAGATGTTTGGACATCAATGCAAAATCTTTTTCAAGACTCAGGCTTGGACCGGCGTATTGGTTTGCTTCAAAAATTATGCTCTGTGGTCCTGGCAGAATGTTCCTCAGTAGAAGATTATGTAAGTCAAATCATTTCAACAGCCCAAAAGTTGAACGAAATTGGATTTGCAGTAAACGATGAATGGGTTGGAAGTTTATTGCTGAAGGGTCTTCCTGATGAATATAAGCCCATGATCATGAGCATCGGTTGCAGTGGAAAGCAAATAACAGCAGATTCCATCAAAATGAAATTGCTGCAAGATGTTAAATTTAATCCGACATCATCTAACAGTGCGCTTATGTCAAATAGAGGAAATTTTTCAAATTTTCATAAGAAAATGAAACCCAAGCATAACAAAAAAGCCAAATCTCGTTGCTTTAACTGTAATGGCGTTGGACATTTTGCTTCAGATTGTCCATCTAAGTTAAAAGGGCAAGATTTCAACCCAGGAAAAGGTGGTTCAATGTTTGCAGCGTTTCAAGCAGAGTCCAGTAACCATGAATGGTGTTTTGATAGCGGTGCAACCGATCATATGACGTCTAACAAAAAATTTTTCAAAGAACTTAAGCCATTCCAGGGTAAAATCAAGACAGCGAATAACATGACAATGGATGCTATTAATAAAGGCGACATATCGTTGGCAGTTTTAACTCCCAAAGGAAGGTGTGATATCGTAGTTCATGATGTTCTCTATGTACCCGAATTGGAAGTCAACTTGCTATCCATAAAGAAGATTGTGGATCATAGGAATGTCGTCATTTTTGACAAAGATGGATATCGTGTCATGAATTCTTCGAAAGAAGTCATAGCAAAGGGTGAATCTTCAAATGGGTTGTACAAGTTGGATATTGCCACAGATCAGAACGCTTTGGTTGCTAAAAGTAACCTGGACAATATTTGGCATCGAAGACTTGGTCACTTGGGCCAAGAAAATATGAAGATACTTACACGAGGCTTAGTTAAGGGTATTGATTCTAACCTGGATTCTCTTTCAACTTGTCAGTCATGTGCCGAAGGAAAGCAGCATCGGAACAGTTTTCCATCAGAGGGGTCAAGGTCATCAAAAGTTCTTCATATAATCCACTCAGACGTGTGTGGTCCCATGGAAGTGAAATCTATTAAGGGAAGTATATATTTCGTTACTTTTATAGATGATTTCACGCGAAAAGTATTTGTTTACTTCATGAAGACCAAAGATGCTGTATTGAATTGCTTTCGTGAATTCAAGGCCGAAGTCGAGAATCAACAAGATTCAAAAATAAAAATTTTAAGAACGGACAACGGCAAAGAATTTACGAACAAAGCTATGGAACTCGAGTTGAAAAAGTCCGGTATTGTTCATCAAACAACAGTACCCTATACTCCAGAACAAAACGGTTTATCAGAAAGGATGAATCGAACTCTTATAGAAAAGGCTCGAGCTATGTTGTGTGACGCTAATATGCCAAAGTTTTTTTGGGCTGAAGCAATTAATTGTGCTAGCTACATAGTTAACCGTTCGCCTCAAAGAAAGCTTGAAAAACGCCTGAAGAGTTATGGAGTAATCGTAAACCAGATGTTAGTTGTTTTCGTGTATTTGGTTGCACAGCGATGTCATACATTCCCAAACAAAAACGTCGTAAGCTAGACTCGAAGTCTGAAAAATGCATTTTCATTGGCTATTCAAGTACTTCAAAAGGCTATCGTCTCTACAGTTTACAAAAGAGGGATGTTTTTATCAGCCGTGATGTAGTTTTTCATGAAGATAATTTTCACTATAAGAACATGAAAAATGAAAATACCAAGCAAGTTCCAACGTATACTGCTGTAGTTGGGGTTAATCCAACCAAGAACCAGGAAATTCTAGCTGTGAATAGTGATGTTGAGTCACCTTTATCAAATCTAGAAGCTGATGACGTAGTGGGGGATAACGAAGAAGATGTACTTTTGACAACGTCACCAGTTAATCAAGCAGATTCTTATCCCGATTTGGAGAATGAGGAGGAAGATGACGTAACGACACAATTACAAGAAACTCCAGAATCCATCATGAACCGCCGAAGCGAAAGGATCTTTTTTTTTTTTTTTTTTTTTTATAATTAACGCGCACATCAAGGGGTTATGACTACCCTTATAATGTTATTAAACACAGTGCGAGCATTTAGGAAAATAGGAGAGGATTTGAAAGGAGACACCGATGCACGTTGCTTTTGAATCTTTGTAAATCGTAATGCAGGGGAAACACAGAGCCAGGTAAAGCATTCCACATTCGGGTGGTGCGACTAAAATAAGAATCTCTATACTTGACTGTACGCCCGAAGTTGGGCTCAAGGCAGAACTGATGAGCATTCCTAGCGAGGCGGGTGTTGCGGCTAAATTGTTTCAAGGGAGGAATGCAGCTGGCTATTTCACTAGAGCACTGTTTGTGGAAAAAGCGATAAAAGAGAGAGAGACAGGTGACGTTTCGACGATGTCCAAGAGAATCAATCGATTCTACGATTGAACTATCACCTATCAATCTTAACGCTCTATTTTGTACCCTATCAAGTAGGCGCAAAGATGTTTGAGAAGCACCTGACCAGATATGAGAGTTATACTCCAGTTTTGGGCGGATGAAGGCCTTATAAATTGTAGCCAGATCAGAAGGGGTGAAGAACTTCCTGCATCGTCTCAAGAAACCTAAGCATTTAGCAGCGTTTTTGGCGACCTCAAATATGTGGTCATTCCAACGAAGATCATCGTTTACACACATACCAAGTACTGACAGCTTTTCGGTTTCTTCGATGCAGGTACCATTCATGGATAATGGCAATGGGGGAATGTTAAGCTTCATCGACAAGAGGCAGCATTGAGTTTTCGAAGCATTGAATTCTACTCGGTTCATAATACCCCATGCAACAATGCTGTCAAGGTCAGAATTCAATGAGCTTATCATACGCAACCGTTCCAGTTCCACATCCGAAGAGCAGGGACGTGAATTTGGAAACGAATATGAAAAGCTGAGGGTCGAGTCGTCAGCAAAACAGTTAAGCGGATTAGAAGTTTCAGACAAGAGATCATTAATGAAAATGAGGAAGAGAGTCGGAGACAAAACAGAGCCCTGGGGCACACCAGCATTTATTAAGTGGGTATCAGACTTGAAGCCATCCAACACAACTTGTATTGAACGGTCGGAAAGGTAATTTCTAATCCAACGAAGAAGAGACTCATCGATACCAAAAGCACGCATTTTCGATAAAAGAGCCTGATGCCAAACTCTATCAAATGCTTTAGAAATATCAAGCGCAATAATCTTACTTTCTCCAAAACAATGTAAAGATTGGTTCCACTTTTCGGTGAGATAAGCCATCAAATCACCAGTGGACCGTTTGCTACGAAAGCCGTACTGACGGTCATTAAGAAGCTTTCGTTCTTCAAGATATTTCATAAGTTGACGGTTTATCAACGTTTCCATGACCTTGGAAAGAAGGGACGTTAGTGCAATTGGACGGTAATTGGAAGGGGAGGAAGATTCGCCTTTTTTAGGGACGGGCTGGACAAATGCAGTTTTCCATCTGCTCGGAAAAATCCCAGCAGAATAGGAAAGATGGAAAAGTTTACGCAGTGGTTTTGCCAGCGTAGAAGAACACCTCTTCAGAATAACGGCGGGGATACCATCTGGACCAGCGGATTTATGTATGTTGAGATCTTTAAGGACTCTCGCAACCGAGCGAGTTCGAAAAAATATCTGCTGCATCAAAGAATTTGCAGACTCGAGCTCAGGTGGAGCCACTATGCTATAAGGAAGTGTCGAATTGGCAGCAAATTGAGCTGCCAGCAAATTGGCTTTGTCGATGGAGCTGACATACGGAGAGTCATTGAAGACGAGCGTTGGGACCGATGACGTGGTCGAGTTCTTAATGTTCTTCACAAAAGACCAAAAGTTTTTACTTCCTTTTGGACACAATAGTATTTTTTGCCTTACTTTTTGGTCATGTAAAAACTTAGCCTTTTGTATTTGAGCATTACAGATATTTCTGGCCCGTTTGAACAAATTTCGATTTTCTACTGTAGGGTTGCCTTTAAATTTTCGAAAACTACTTTCTCGATCCCTAATCGCCTCTTTACAGCTTGAATCAAACCACGAATTCTCTTTGGGGATGATACTTTTTGTTCTGTGAGGAACAAAATTTCTCATGCCGTTAAGAATTACGTTAGATATCATATCAGCTGATGCGTCAACGTTTCCGTCGAGAAAGCACAAAGACCAATTAAAATTTCGAAAGAAATTATTCAGGCCGTCCCAATTGGCTTTCTCATATTGCCACACAGTTCTTTTGGGGACTTTATCTTTTTTTACCGTGACGGAAAGCGAAAAATCTACCGATATGACACAATGGTCCGATTTGCCTAAAGGAGATGATACTACAAACCTGTATTTTTCGGGATGAGAAGTAAGAAATAAGTCAAGAGTGTTGGCCGCATGGCCTTCAATATCTGGAACCCGAGTGGGCTCATCAACAAGTTGAGTTAATTCGTTAAACTCAGCAAAGATCTCAACAAATTTTCCTTCGGGTGTTGTCTGGCCAGAATGTCGAAGCCAACCAGAATTGTGTACATTGAAATCGCCCGCAATTGCGATTTCAGTGTGAGGATAAAGGGAGATAATTCTTATTATGGACTCAGACAGCGCATCAAACTCGTTAGAGGTTGAATTGCTATCTAAATTGGGGCTTCTATAAATAAAACAATAATGAATGATATGCTTACGGACGGTGAATTTTAACCACATGAAATTAAAGTTCGTATTGGAACAAAGGCCGTATTGTGGTAGAAGCTGGTAAGCAATATCATTCCGTACATAAACGGCGAGGCCATGGGAGGAAAAGAATAGTGGCACTAAGCTATATCCAGGCAGGTTGAATTCTGAGGGATCAGAACCAACACCCACCTGTGTTTCACTTAGTGCCAAAACAGCTGGCCTGCATTTTGCAGTGTGAGCGTACACAGCAAAGAAATTCGATCGCAACCCCCTAATGTTGCTAAAATCGACCCGAAATTTACCCGACATTACGATTCACAAAAACACATAAAACAAAATATCAACCGTAGACGCTAACTAAGTCAAATCAACAAGTGTATATCCTATTAGAAAACAAAATCAAATTACTAGCGGTGTTATGCCCAGCTAGCAACTTGATTTTAATTCACCAACGGGATCAACACCGTTGATTGACTATCCGCCTAACAAACGCACAGTCTCATTGACTGCACACACTGCCCAGATAAGATAAGAGATTATCAAATCAAAGAAATGTGTGCAGTCACTGGGACTGCGAGAGTGATGTGGGGGAGGAGACGATGGACAGGTAACGCACTTAGTTTTTGGGCTATTGTATAGAACATGGGCTTTTTTTTTTCCTTTTTTTTAACACTTCACAGCACTGATTATAATTGCACTCTTTTATTTTGTTTTCTCGCGGCGCGGCTGGGAAGATTTGTAATTATATAAATATTGTTGGTTGTTTTAGATGGATTTTTTTTTTTTTTTTTTAATTTTGATTTTTTGGGTGGTAGAAGGTGGCACAGGTCGCGAATTATTCGGGCACTAAGCGCGATGCGTGTGGCTACGGTGGATAGCTGATCGACACACTCAAAGTTGCGTAAGGTTGTATACAACGTTGAAAAGGTAAATTTTTTAGAAGATCCTGAAGATTTGGAAGATGTTTTATCCAGAAGTGACAAAGAAAAATGGATAGAAGCAATGCAGTGTGAAATGAGGTCATTTGAAGAAAATGATACCTGGAAAAGTGTAGAGAAGCCCGCTGGAGCCAACATTATTAAGACAAGATGGGTATTCAAGACGAAGAAGGATGAAAATGATGTTGTACGGTACAAGGCTCGATTAGTGGTGAAAGGTTTTACACAGAAGAAAGGTATTGATTATAAAGAAACCTATTCACCTGTCGTGAGGTACTCTTCTATCCGATATTTGATAGCATTATCAGCGAGGTACAATCTTCAAATTCAACAAATGGATGCTATTACTGCGTTTCTCCAAGGTGAGTTAAGTGAAGACATCTATGTTGAGAAACCGAAGGGACTTTCGATAGGAAGAGAAGGCCAAGTGATGAAACTCAATAAAGCTGTTTATGGTCTTAAGCAGTCAAGTTTAGTTTGGAACACCAAGTTGGATCGAGTTCTTCAAAAGTTTGGAATGAAACGTTCACAAGTGGATCCTTGTATCTACTTTCATCGAAAGAACAGAAGCATGACATTTTTAGCAGTTTACGTTGACGACATCCTTATCTTCACTAACGAAACGACATTTTGTGAAAATTTGAAGCTGAACTTAATGAAGGAGTTCAAAATGAAGTTTTTGGGAACTGCGAAGAATTGTTTAGGTATTCAGATTTCTCGTGACAAAGATGCAATTTATCTAAATCAAGAAAATTACATATCTGAGATGCTAATAAAATTTAACATGAATGAATCAAATCCTGTAGCAACTCCTATGGATATCAACATAAGACTAACAAAAGAGATGTCACCCAAAACTCCAGAAGAAGAAAAAGAAATGGCTAAAATTCCTTACCAGCAAGCAATCGGAAGTTTATTGTTTGCAGCACAGTGTACGCGACCGGACATATGCTTCGCAGTAAACAAATTGAGCAAATTTAATAACTGTCCTGGTAAAGAACATTGGGCTGCTGTGAAGAGAGTATTCAGATATCTCAAGGGAACAAAAGCAGCCAAATTAAAATTTTCAAGAGATGGTTTTTCTGCGTTCAAAATTTATTCTGATTCAGATTGGGCAAGTGATTGCGATGAAAGAAGATCTGTCACAGGCTACGCTTGTATCTTACAAGGAGGCGCCGTGTCTTGGGCATCAAAGCATCAGCCAACTGTTGCTTTATCCTCAACAGAAGCCGAATATATGGCTCTTTCGGCCTCAACTCAAGAAGCAATGTGGATTCGTGGCCTCGAGAATGAACTGAATCCACATTTTTATAACTCGGCCATGAATATATAATGCGACAACAAAAGTGCAATTCATCTGGCATCGACAAGCAAGTACTTATCAAGATCCAAACATATTGATGTTCGACATCATTTTATACGTGAAAAAAAGAACATGAATATTATCACTTTCACTGGAATTGGAACTGAACTTATGGTTGCAGATTATTTAACAAAACCTGTTCCAGCTGAAAAACATAAATTCTGTTGCAACAACATGGGTTTATATTTGAGGTAAATTTTGTTCGAGGGGGAGTGTTGAAACACTTGTTAAGTTTATACTTGCGACCAAAATTTCGAAGTAAAATAGTTTCGATATTAATGTCTAAAGAAAATATGTTTCAATAAATTATTATTCTTTTGTTTATTCTATTCGAATCCAGACGTTTCATTTTACTTTGCTAAAATGAACCGTAAAGGTCTTTCACTTAAAAAAAAATATAAATATATACATATCTACACTGAAAAATTATAGTTCATAAAAACTATGAATCTCATTCATACCACGAAATTCATTAAGTTTTTATGAAAATACATGAGAAATAAGCGCAAATTCATTAAAAAAAATTTATTAAAGAATAAATCATAACATCTGTGAATTCGCATTCATAAATATTTTCATATGGAAAAATTCTCACAAAAATTTTAAGATTTGGTTTTAAGAACAAATTTTTACCCGTACGTACAATTCTTTGCCTTTCCCTTAGAAGGTTAATGAAAATAGCATATTTATTATGAACTAGCTGTGCCCGCGACTTCGTCCGCGTGGAATATTGACTTTCGGCAGCATTTCAAATTTTTTAGGCTAACTATTTTGCAAATGAAACACATTCATGCATTAAAGTAGCCTTTTGCACACGACGTTCTTACTTTTTCCATATTTTGCGAAATAAAAAGGTTTTGCGGGATTGATAAACGTGACCTGCAATTTAAGCGTCTGATCCTTATTTATACTAATACCTAATACTGGTTTCAGAGGAAACTGTACTCTAAAACTAAACTCAAAAAATAAAGGAATATGGGGAATAAAAAATTTTTCTCTTTTTGCAATTTCAATCATTATTAAAACTTTTATAGTGCCGCATTCCAGATGATGTGTAATTTGTAGGTGTATAAAATTCTAGATTTCTCGTTATTGGCACTGGGACACCAAATTGCAGCCACTCTTGATACTCCTAAGGAATTAGGAAACTCTATAGGGTATGATGTGACTTGCTCATTGTCAGTAATATTGTCTACTGATAGACAACATTCCCCACCAGGTCTGACATAATTTATTAAATTGTATTGTTAGCTATCTCATTAGTCGGCGCCGAAATCGATCTTTCGCACAGCCATTCCCGATTGCCAATATTTATTTTGAAATCAAGATAGACATTTCTTATCAATTCAACTGTGTTATCGACAATTTGACAGAAATCACCTCACGGAGAAAGAACTTTTAAAATCGATCCATTAGTTTCAAGGTTCCCGTTTACGTTGCCGTTCTCGTAGGAACACAGAGATAACAAATACAGCCCATGTCGTTCCTCAGGCTCAAGACTATCTCTGCACCGAAATTCATAAAAAAGGGTTCAATAGTTTGGGCGGTAGATGGTAACAAAGAAAAACAGACAGACGGAGTTGATTTCGGATCTAAAATGTTAGTAAGTTTATGTTACTTTGAGATAGTGTAGCATTCTAACGGGGAAATAGTTCTTGAAATCAGTTCAGTATGTCCTTGGTTCCCGTTTACGTTCGCGCTCTAGTGGGAATATAGGGATAACTTATATAACCTATGTCCATCCTCAGGTTCTAGAATCTAGACTATCTCTGTACCAAAATTCATATAAATAGGTTTAATAGTTAAGGCGGTTGTTGGCAAACAAAGAAATTTAGGCCGACAGATTTAATTTCAGACTTCTAATATTAGTAAAGACTCCCATTCCCGTGGGAATATGGTGACCGTTCCCGCAGGAAGGTGGGGATGAGTTACAGTCTATGTTACTTGGGGATAGTGTAGCATATTCTAACGGTGGAAGAATTTTTGAGATCGGTGCTGTAGAATCAAAGTTCCCGTAAACGTTCTAGATCCCGTGGGAATATAGGGATAAAATGTACAGCCTATGTCCTTCCTTAAGTTGTAGACTATCTCTGTAAAAAATTTCATTTAAATCGGCTTATTAGTTTGGGCGGGAGATGGTAACATAGAACGACGGACAGACAGAGCTACTTTCGCACTTATTATATTAGTAAGGACTCCCGTTCCCGTAGGAATATTTGGATGAATTAAAGTTTATGTTACTCTGGGATAGTGAAGCATTTTATCGGTGGAAAAATTTTTGAAATCGGTGTTGTAGTTTCTAAGTTCCTGTATACGTTCCCGTTCCCGTAGGAATATAGGGATAAAATATTAAACCTTTGTCCTTTCTCAGGTTTTAGACTATCTCTGTACACAATTTCGTTTAAATCTGTTCATTAGTTTGGGCGGGAGATGGTAACATAGAATGGCGAACAGACAGAGCTACTTTTGCATTTATAATATTAGTTAGGACCGGTTCCCGTGGTAATATTCGACTGAAATATAGCCATGTCCTTCTTCAGGTTTTAGATCATCTCTATATGAAATTTCATTTTAATCGGTTTTGTAGCTTGGGCGGGAGATGGTAACATAGAAAGACGAACAGACAGATCTACTTTCGCCCTTATTATATTAGTAAGGACTCCCGTTCCCGTAGGAATATTTGGATGAATTAAAATTTATGTTGCTCTGGGATAGTGAAGCATTTTATCGGTGGAAAAATTTTTGAAATCGGTGTTGCAGTTTCTAAGTTCCTGTATACGTTCCCGTTCTCGTAGGAATATAGGGATAAAATATTAAACCTATGTCTTTCCTCAGGTTTTAGACTATCTCTGTACACAATTTCGTTTTAATCTGTTCATTAGTTTGGGCGGGAGATGGTAACATAGAAAGGCGAACAGACAGAGCTTCTTTTGCATTTATATTATTAGTTAGGACCGGTTCCCGTGGGAATATTCGACTGAAATATAGCCATGTCCTTCTTCAGGTTTTA
The DNA here is from genome assembly GCA_949752695.1 of Melanostoma scalare. NCBI lineage: Eukaryota > Metazoa > Arthropoda > Insecta > Diptera > Syrphidae > Melanostoma > Melanostoma scalare. The sequence continues at coordinate 5,485,108 of OX456987.1, forward strand.
GATCATCTCTGTATGAAATTTCATTTTAATCGGTTTTGTAGCTTGGGCGGGAGATGGTAACATAGAAAGACGAACAGACAGCGCTTCCTTCGCACTTATTATATTTGTAAAAACTCCCGTTCCCGTAGGAATATTGGGATGAATCAAAGTTTATGTTACTGGGGGATAGCGTAACACTCTAACGGTGGAAGAATTTTTGAAATCGGTACTGTAGTTTCTAAGTTCCCGTATACGTTCCCGTTCCAGTGGGAATATAGGGATAAAATATATAGCCTATGTCCTTCTTCAGGTTCTAGAATCTAGACTATCTCTGTACCAAAATTCATATAAATAGGTTTAATAGTTAAGGCGGTTGTTGGCAAACAAAGAAATTTAGGCCGACAGATTTAATTTCAGACTTCTAATATTAGTAAAGACTCCCATTCCCGTGGGAATATGGTGACCGTTCCCGCAGGAAGGTGGGGATGAGTTACAGTCTATGTTACTTGGGGATAGTGTAGCATATTCTAACGGTGGAAGAATTTTTGAGATCGGTGCTGTAGAATCAAAGTTCCCGTAAACGTTCTAGATCCCGTGGGAATATAGGGATAAAATATACAGCCTATGTCCTTCCTTAAGTTGTAGACTATCTCTGTAAAAAATTTCATTTAAATCGGCTTATTAGTTTGGGCGGGAGATGGTAACATAGAACGACGGACAGACAGAGCTACTTTCGCACTTATTATATTAGTAAGGACTCCCGTTCCCGTAGGAATATTTGGATGAATTAAAGTTTATGTTACTCTGGGATAGTGAAGCATTTTATCGGTGGAAAAATTTTTGAAATCGGTGTTGTAGTTCCTAAGTTCCTGTATACGTTCCCGTTCCCGTAGGAATATAGGGATAAAATATTAAACCTATGTCCTTTCTCAGGTTTTAGACTATCTCTGTACACAATTTCGTTTTAATCTGTTCATTAGTTTGGGCGGGAGATGGTAACATAGAAAGGCGAACAGACAGAGCTACTTTTGCATTTATAATATTAGTTAGGACCGGTTCCCGTGGGAATATTCGACTGAAATATAGCCATGTCCTTCTTCAGGTTTTAGATCTTCTCTATATGAAATTTCATTTTAATCGGTTTTGTAGCTTGGGCGGGAGATGGTAACATAGAAAGACGAACAGACAGCGCTTCTTTCGCACTTATTATATTTGTAAAAACTCCCGTTTCCGTAGGAATATTGGGATGAATCAAAGTTTATGTTACTGGGGGATAGCGTAACACTCTAACGGTGGAAAAATTTTTGAAATCGGTACTTTAGTTTCTAAGTTCCCGTATACGTTCCCGTTCCAGTGGGAATATAGGGATAAAATATATAGCCTATGTCCTTCTTCAGGTTCTAGACTATCTCTGTACAAAATTTCATTTAAATTAGTTCTGTAGCTTGGGCGGGAGACGGTAACATAGAAAGCCGGACAGATAGAGTGACTTTCACATTTATAATATTAGTTAGGATTAATTTTTACCATTTAATGAAAAGTTTCTTAGGCTCAAAGAAAAAAAATCAACAGTTATTTATTTGTAAGAGATAAGAATTCTTTCATACTTTTTATGCATAAAATTCATATTTTTTAAAAGTGTAAGAATTTTTTTTTAAATTTTATGAAATGTTTCATATTTTGTATGAAAAAACCATAATTTTGAGCGTCAATGTATTTATTTCTGAAATTTAATCCTTTTTTCGTAAATCAGGTGAAGTAGCACTTTTAAGAAATCGTGCACAAAATATAAGACTAGTTTCATATTTTTTATGAATGAATTCATCTCAAAGCGAAGTTTCAGAACTTATTCTTTGATTTTATGCACGTCATAATTTGTAGGCGCAAGATCATATACTTCCTAGCGGTTTAGTATTTTTTCTTAAAAATTAAGTATTTTCTCATAAATCACTTTAAGACGTTGCTAACTGTACCTAGTTTTATAGCAATTCTTATTAAATTTGCAGCTGGTTTTGATTTTAAGAACTTTTTCATAAAATATAAGATTTGTTTTTATTTTATGCGCGCAAATCAGCCCCGGATCTTCAATTTTTTAAAGGCGGGGCAAATACTGAAAAATGCCGCCCCACCAATTTATATTTTACCTTTATAATCTTTATTATTTCAGCTATCATATCTTCACTAATTGACTGACAACTGGACACAAGCTTTTCTGAAAAAATACTTAAACCGCTGTTTTTTCTGTTTTAATCCTATTTATTTACAGATATGATAGGACTTAAAATAAAAATGTTTATAATCAAGACAAAATCAAATTTACTATTGTATTTATCATTTGCAATTACAATTTTACTCTTCGAGCTTTTTGCTCAGCAAATAAATCTATTGCCTTATCATAATTTAATTCGTGTGCGATTCGATTTTCTATCGCTAAGATTGCTAGACTGGATAAACGTTCCTGGCTCATAGATGATCGCAAATAATTCTTAATTAGTTTTAGTTTGCTAAAACTTCGCTCTCAGCTTGCAGATGTAGTGGGAAGAGTAAATTCGCAAGGCAACACAAATATTTGGAAAAGCATCCTGCAAATCAAGCGCATAGATCTGTTGCAAGAGATAGAAACCGTTAGCTTTTTCAATGTCACCAAATAAAAGCGGAGCTTGCTCTTTAAAAACGTAGAGTTCCTGACAGAATTCAACGGTGCTCACATCTCGCTAATTTTTTTTAGCCAGATCCGCCCCATGCTTTTGCAGTTCTTCAATTGACATTTTCAATATATTAGAGCGATTAAGAAAAGCGAAGTTCATATTCAGCATGGTGGCACAATCAAAGCTCTTTTTAATTTCTGATATGATTCGATCAAATACCATCATTATTTCCTTAGAAAAGAGTTGAACAGGTTTGAGTGTTCTTCACATATCTCATCGAAATGTTTTTTATGTTTCGGAATTCCTTTGTTTTGCAAGATAGGGTCAACACCACTTTTTTCAGCCACTTCTCTAGCCTCATTTATCCAATACTCCATTGGATTTTGTCTCATTTTTTGTAAGGTTTTGAGCAAACCATCCATTAGTGCGACGGAGAACGGGCAAGGATATCGGCGAGAAAACTTGAATTTTATGGAAAAATCCGGTTTAGTGGCCCGTACCACATGACCGGTATGAGTAACGACTTTGCCAAAAAGAACATTTTTGTAGAGCGTTCAATTTTGAGAAAAAACCGTCTTTGGTTGAAGCGATCCCATGAAATGCCGCTGAGCTATAGAAATTTAAAAATAAAAAATCAGAGTTTCCGTGTATTTTCAATGGGAAATCTTCATACCTCTTGATCGAGCTTAAAATTATTAATATCTTTTAAGGGCTCAAAGTTTCAGGTGATGAATGGCAAAAGGAAATAGCAGCAAGAAAGAAACTTGAAACCTTAGTTCAAAGTCTTCAGGATCAAGTAAAAAGACTCGAAGAAAAGGTGTCCCTATTTGACAAGGAACACAAGTCTGCGGTTCAGACAAGTCAACAAGATACTGTTTCTGTGTATCAAACTGACGAAGAAGAACTTTTATTTGAAACTGAAAGAAAAAGAAATAAGCGCACTGCTAAAAAACGAAAAGCGGAAGGTAGCCCCGAATTGCATACAAAGAACCAGCAAACCTCGAAAAATGAAAATAAAAAAGACTTGGGTACTACAAAGAATAATGCAAATAATGTGCTAGCCAATGCTATACAGAAGTCTTTGTCTAAAGGCAACAGAAAAACTGTACCACCACCAATTATGATCACAGGATTCCCAAATTTTGGAGATCTTAAGAAAATGATTGAGAAATGTACTAAAAAAGCTTGCAAATATACATCGTATAACAAAGACAATTGGAAAGTCAATGTCGAGGAAGATGATGACTATAGACTGGTCACTGAGGAACTAAGCAAACATAAAATCCAGTGGCACGCCTTTGAAAACAAATCCACAAGACCAATAAAGGTAGTAGCCAGAGGTCTACATTCCTCATGTTCTCCAAAAGAATTAGTAGAAGACCTTGTTCAAGCCGGCTTCCAAGCCCTTGATGCAGTCAATCTTATTAAGAATGAGACTACTAAGAACTCTGCTGGGGAACCAATAATAATAAAGAGATCACTGCCTTTATTCACGCTATCTTTCGACAGCAAACAAAGTCTTGAAAATGTCTATAATATTCGATCAATCTTGGGCATAAAAGTCAAAATTGAACCACTGCGAAAATCAAAAATTGTTCCGCAATGTAAACGATGCCAAGCATTCGGCCACACCCAAAAATATTGCAACCGCGAGTTTGCTTGTGTTAAGTGTGAAGGAAAACATGCAACTAAAGACTGTCCATCAAGCAAAGAACAGAAAGCAAAATGTGTAAACTGTCAAGGTAATCACCCTGCAAGCTACAGAGGCTGTCCAGTTGCTAAAAGATTTCAAAAATCCAAAAGCAAAACGACATCCGGTGAAATAAAGCCCAGCAATCCAGCAAACACAAAAAGAACTCCTGAAGCTGAAGATAAAAGTAAGAAAGAACTTCCGAAGGAAGCTGTTAAAAGCAAAAGCGACGAAAAAAAATCCTATTCACAGATTGTTAAAAACGTGCGGAAGAATGAAGAAACTTCCATTAAAGAAATCCTTGAACTTATTCTTAAAAGAATTGACAATCAGGATTTGAACATCAAACGGCTAAGTGAAGAAGTCACTCTTAAAAAACAATGATGGACAGAACACTAAAAATTGGAACATGGAATGCAAACGGTCTTTTACACCATTTATCAGAATTAAAAATCTTCTTAGACATCGAACACATAGATATTTGTCTGGTGTCCGAAACTCATTTCTCAAGTGGGCTGGTTCTTGATGATTTAATATCAAACTATATTTGCTACCACGCTCCTCATCCAGCTGATAAGGCTAGAGGTGGATCGGCAATCCTCATAAAAAAGAACTTAAAACACCATGAAGAAGTTATGTTTACAAACGAGAATATGCAAGTAACAATAATTAGTATTGGTATGAAAAAGAAAGACTTCAAGTTGGCATCAATATACTGCCCGCCGAGGCGTTCCCCGACTGAAGATGATTATACAGAACTGCTGAATGTACTAGGACATAACTTCCTTGTTGGTGGTGACTTTAATGCTAAGCACACCCATTGGGGATCCAGACATATAACAACAAAAGGCAGAAGGCTTTACAAAGCATGCCTCAAATACAATTGTGAGTTTTATTCATCCAGATCACCAACATACTGGCCATCGGATTCAAGTAAAATACCAGACCTTGTTGACTTTTTCATAGTTAAAGGTATCAAACGAAACCATATAAGAGTCGAAGGTAATTATGACTTATCATCAGATCATACACCGGTGATTTTATCACTTAATGAATCGGAGATAATGGAAAAAAGTAATCCTAAGCTAGTAAACAATAAAACAAACTGGAGTAAATTCAGAGAAAAGCTTGAAAGCTATATAAATCTCAGATCCCCTATGGAAACAAAAGAGCAAATCGACCTTGAAGTAGAACAATTCATTGCCGATGTTCAACAAGCTGCAGAAGAAAGTACACCAACTTGCTCGAGTAGGAAGCAAACTGAAACAAAATACCCTGCCGAGATAAGAGAGTTGATATTGGAGAAGAGAAGAGCTCGAAGAAAATGGCAAAATACTAGATTTCCAGACGACAAAACAGCGTTTAACCGGCTAAGCAACGAACTGAAAAAACAAATCTACGAATTCAAAAATGATTCATTAAGTAGATTCCTGAAAATTTTAACGACTGATGCTTCAACTGATTATTCGCTCTGGAAAGCAGCTAAGCGCCTGAAAAGACCGCAGTTACAAAACCCGCCAATTAAATCTCTAAACGGGAATTGGATCGGAAATCCGAAAGAAAAAGCTAACCTGTTTGCAGAACATCTTGCGAATGTTTTTAAGCCATTCCCGGCAAATACATCTGAAATCAGCTTACAGTTTATTGATAAAGTCGATGAAGTTGACATACCAATTGTCACACTCAAAGAAATAAAAAGTGTGTGTCGAAATCAACTATCGAACAAAAAATCACCTGGGTACGATCTAATAACTGCTCAGGTTATGAAAGAAATGCCATCAAAAGCCTTCATAAAACTCCAATTCATAATAAATGCATGCCTAAAGACCCAATATGTCCCACATCATTGGAAAATTGCTGAAGTAATTGTTATACCAAAGCAAGGTAAGCCACCAACAGAAGTGACGTCTTACAGACCAATATCGCTTATACCAATAATGGCAAAAGTCTTTGAAAAATTGCTACTGAAAAGACTAAGCAAGGTCATAGAAGAAAGAAATCTAATCCCAAATCATCAGTTGGGATTTAGAAATAAACATTCCACGATAGACCAAGTTCATAGAATAACGGATACAGTTGAAAAAGCATTAGAAGAAAAACAAGTATGTTCGGCTATATTTTTAGATGTTGCTCAAGCATTCGACAAGGTATGGCATGAGGGGCTAGCGTACAAACTGCAAAGGGACCTACCCAGGCAGTACTACGAAATACTAAAATCTTATATCTCAAACCGGCTCTTCAGAGTACGGTATGATCAAGAATATTCAAAGCTATGTAATATACAAGCCGGTGTTCCACAAGGAAGCGTCCTAGGACCTACCCTGTATTTGCTATATACAAGGGATATTCCAGTGGATAACAACACCATTATGGCTACTTTTGCGGATGATACCGCAATTTTGGCATCCAGTAAGTGCGTCGTCAAGGCTGCTGAGAAATTGCAAAATGCCGTCGACACCGTTAGTGATTGGACCAAAAAATGGCGTATCAAGCTCAATGAAGCTAAATCTGCACATATAAACTTTACAAATAAAAAGTTAAGCTACGTTCAAATATTCATCAACAATCAAGCTGTACCCTACGCCAATACGGCCAAATACCTTGGGATGAATTTGGATGCAAAGCTAAAATGGAAAGAGCATATCAAAAAGAAAAGTGAAGAGCTCAACTTGAAATATAGAAAAATGTACTGGTTACTCGGTAGAAATTCGGACTTATCTGTCGAAAATAAAATAATGCTTTATAAACAAGTACTTAGACCTGTTTGGACCTATGGAATCCAATTATGGGGCTGTTCAAAGAAAACAAATACTGAAATCATCCAAAAGTTCCAAAACAAAGTCCTTCGTGGAATAGTAAATGCACCATGGTATATAAGAAATAGCGATTTACATCGTGACCTCCAAATAGAAACGGTTACAGAAGTTGTAAGAAAACATGCTGTATCACACAATCAGCGACTGCATAGTCATATCAACTCTGAAATGGAGTCCGTATTAAATACGAGAAGCAATGTTCGGAGATTAAGAAGAACCAAGCCACACGAGCTAATGGCCTAAAAGTCATGGGAAGCATTAAAAGTTTAAGCTTCCCTTAAAGAGATAATATTATTGAGAAAGAAAAATCTGTTGTCGATCGTTATAGATTGGTTCTGATTATGAGGAGTTTTTAGTGGGTAAGAATCCCACACTACTTGGTATCGAATACTACTAAGTGTCTTTTGAAGATTTACTCCTGACAAAAAAAAAAAAAAAAGTTTCAGGGCTTATTTTTTTGGTATTTTCAACAAAATTTCAAATCAAAATTTGTAAATACTTAATATGTGTAGGTACATATTTTTTTATAGCATTCAGTAATAAAAAATAGAAACAACAAATAATTGTTACTTTCAAATCGTCAGACTAAGAGTACGCCCCCATATAATTGTCAGATTATCATCCTGGAGGACGAAGACATCAAGTTGACTCTGTATAAAAATCTGACGAGCTCGTGTATTTCAAGGTCACGTGTTTTTTTTTATTTTTAAAAATCAGCCATGACTTATGGCCCCACTCAAATTGTCAGATTATTGAAACATACACTTTTTTGAGTACACTTAACATTCACTTTAAAAATCTGAAAGAAAAGTTGTCCACTTCTCGGTCGCAGCAAACGATGCTGCTTTGAAACCGAAAGGTAGAAAAATTGTGTACTTCTCGATCGCAACTAGCGTTGCTGTTTTGGAACCGAAAAGTAACTAATTTTTTTTTGCGCTTGCAACCCTCGTTACCTGCACAAGATATGCTGGGTCTGGTAATGAATATTTAGTGTGAAATGGTTTTGATGCTCTTCTTATGTGATTTTTGTTTTAGGGAGATCCGGGGCTGATTTGCCTTAAAGTCTATTTTTCTTCAATATTTCATAACAGGGGCATAGAAATCCATGGTTTTAAATTGTTTTTTGTGGAATCGACTTTATAAAAGTCCGTTGCATGGAACTATTTTGGACATCGGTAATCAAGTTTTTAAATACCAAAATAAAAAGACTCCAATGACCTATGTTAACGAAAGAGCGTCAAAACTGGGGACTGTCGTCATGGAAGACCTGACTCAACCTCCTTCTTCTGAAGTGTTCGTTTGGACAAAACTGGAAGGTGACTTTGGAAGCCTTCGAAACCTCATGGTGGCACCAGGCCACCATGCGAATTATAACTTTCGGTCAAATGAAACAGAATTTTCTTTCAGTGCGGGGTCGGCACGAAGTCGGCGCGGGCCGGCGAGACGCAGCACTTTCCACAAAAAATTTCTATACTTTTATATGCATGCACCTGCATATGTCTTGAAATGAAAAACAAAAATTTTCAGATAATCATTTATCATTTTAATGAATTCTTTAAGTGAGTTGACAAATTTTCATATCAACATAAATTTTTTCAAAATTTAGATGAACATACTGTTCATAGTATACTTAAAAAAAAAAAAAAAAAAAACAAGCGAAGCCAAAATAGTTTATTCAATTTTGTTTCGATTACGAAATTATCATTTTAGTCAAACTGTCTATCTATCTTAATCTTCAAACCGTCCAAAGATTTGATGAAATCAATACTCTTGCTAGCATCTTGCTCAAGAAGCACTTCCAGAAAGTTGGAAAAAAATCCCACATTTTGTCAGCTTCGAGGACAAAATGCTATTGAATCCTTCTTCCAAAGAGCTGGTTGTTCGGTTCATTGTCATATGGCACGATATTCCTATTTGATAGTTAAAAATAGTAATAAATCAATTGCAACGTTAAAGAGGAGAAGGTAAAGCACATAGAAATGTATAAATAGGTACGAACGCATCTCATTGCCAATCATTTCTTTCTTCTTTATCCAACAGAAATTAAAATCGATTATATTACTTCACGTTCTAAAATGAAAAAAAGTGTATGGCAGTTTTCCATTTTAGTGGGGCGATGAGCGTGTATGAGCTTTAGTTTTAGTTTAGTTTAAATTTATTGTAGTAAATACTCAATAAGATACAATATCTTGTAATTTAGAGTAAGTTTCAGTACCCAGTACTATTTGAAAAAAAAAGTAAGATATATTGTGCTACAAATTTAAAAATTAGAATTCATTTCATTTCAGTTAGTTTTAAATAACAATTTATAATTTGCAAAAAAAAAAGAAATTAAATATTTATATATTATGTATACAAAAAAAAAAGATTTTAAATTAAAATAACATCACAATCGCTCAATATCAGTATCGTCATCATCATATGCCTTCCTTTTTAATTAATACATCAAGTCGCTTTATAGAATTTTTTAATGAATTGTTAAACTGAGTTTTGCAGGTTATCATTTTTAGATAAGTAGGTAGAGAATTCCATAGTCGAACAGCATTAACATAAAACTGGCGCTCAGAAACGAGAAATGAACAACGCGGAGGAACAAGATTGCAAGACCTAATAGATCGAGGGAATTGTATTCTGTTAAAAAGTGTTACGGCTGTTGTATAGCACCACGTTACCCCAACCGAAAATTTGAAAAGTTAAGACACAAACCGGTGGTGATCTCAGAAAAAAAAAAACCTTCAAGAAAAATATTAGCTACTGATCATCTATTTGACATTTGGTGGTCGGTAGGGTAGGTTTTTGAAATTTGGGACACGGATACTAGGCCATTCAGGGGTAAGGTAGAGGCGGGGGAAATGCCAAGTGAAGCGGTCGGGGAACAGGAAGAGGGATAGCCAATGGGAAGAGAGGAAATAAGGAAAAACGGATAAGGAGGAATACGGCAAAATTGCGTGATCAGGTGGATTGAACTCCAACGGGGATCGAGTGGGCTCATCGATTAGCGGGAAAAAAGAGATTAGACGGAGGTGATAAATACCAGCTGATCGAGGGGGATCGTCATATAAACCTCAGTATCGGTGCCGTGTAGAGGCAGTTATAGAACAGAAAAATTATAACAAAAAAAGACAAAATTTCGGTTCACGGCCAAATCGGAAGCGGTTGCGAAAAATACGAGTAGAAGTTTAAATGTTAGTACGTTTCCTTTTTTTTTGTTTAAATCGACGGGCGAGTTAAAATATAATAGTGCGATCGAAAAAAGCCAAATACAGCCTTAAGACCCGCGAAAATAAAGAAAAAACAGAAAAAAAGGGCTAGAAAAAAAAAAATAGCCGAAAGGCAGTGATATAGAGGAAAAGGTTAAAGAAAAAAAAAAACCTGAAATTGAAACCTTTTAAAAGGAAAAGAACATTCTTTTTTGTGTACAAAAATAAAAGTGTAGGTTTTCTTAATAGAAAAAAATATAAAACAAAGTGTTAAATAGCGTAATTTTCTCTGCAGTGATAGTGAGGTGCTATTTTTTTTTGTTGCAAGAAGATACATAATAGCCGATAAGTTCCTGAAGGATTGAGCATTGATGAGAAGGTGGTGAGTGTAATGCAACCTCACATAATGTAAGTCCTATTTTTCTTATTTTTTTTTATTACGTATTTAGCTAACTTTACTAAGCGAAACAAGAGAGGGGCCGGAAGCGAAGGCTAAATAAGGCGGCGGATACAGGCCAGGCAGAGGTCTGAACCGCCGAGTTTTTTTTTTGGAAGAAGGAGAACTGGGCTGCTCAGGCAGCAGTTACTGGAGCCTGAAAGAGGCCTAAAGATAAAATTCAGGCGTGATATTTTTTTTGTATTCTCGTTTTTTTTGTTAATCAAATTACCTTTTTTTTTGTATTATTATTCTTCTTTTTTTTTTGTAGTATAAGTTTGGTAGGGCGTAAGTGCGCTTATAGATAGCAAGATTTCGGTGAAGTATTGATAGTTCGGGATAGGGGTGGTTGCGGGAAAATTAACGACCCGTAGAGCCAATTTCTATAGTGCCATTCGTTTCTATCTTATATAACTTGGTGTTGGGGCGTGAAGAAATTTATAACACGACCAACGTATTCCTACAAAGAGCTCTTTTTAGGTAGTTTGTCTTCGCGTTAGCTTATAAGCCCAGAAAGGGGCAGTATTGAAAGGCAGTATAGGGAGTAGGTAACGGGAGCTAAGGCCCCAAAGCCAGACCCCACTGTGGCTTGCTCTAAAGCTACGTATAGATATATATAAATAAAAAAAAAAAAAAAATTATAATAAAAGCGATAAACTTAAGCCCGCAATACGCCTTGTCAAATTCGAGGGTCGCCGTCATAGCGTAAATCAATTTAGATCAACAATCAAAGCGAGTTATTCTTTAGAATAACTTCACATTTTTGGTTATTTTCTCTAATTTTTTTTTCGGTTATTTGTTAAGCCTTAGTGATAATAGTAAGGATTAATAAGTTTATTTGTTTAAGTGTAGATCAGTTTTTGTCGTACTTTGAACACGGCAACCCATTTGTTTTGCCCTATATTATGGTTGTTGAAGTTAACAAAAATATGATTAAATAAAGTAAAAAGTTTTGTGAATCACGTCCTGTGAAGGGAAATATATGGTGCATTTCATTGTGTGGCTTGAAAGAAGCTGCATGGCGTGCTGAGGAGATTTTGAGGGGGTGGAAGATGGTGCACAGGCGATGATCTTCAGTGAAGGGGGTTGAAGGTCCTTTTTTTTTCAGGATCCAACGGAGAAGGGGGAGTTCTAGACACTGGCCACAGAATTCCTAGGTAGGGAGGGCGAACCAGGCCATGCTGCGCTACATCTGCAGCCCAAGCGTGTGGTGAGTCGAACTCAGGTGGTGGGAAAAAAAAATGTATGTTTTGTCTTGGCACGATTTATGTAATTTGTTGTAGGCGTTTTCTGCATGGAGAGGTAAGATCCCCCCCACATCCGGCGAGCTTAGCCGAGCTTAACGAGCGTGCCATTTCCTCTCGATGCAGATCATCCTGTTCCTCACAGCTCCCAATTCCAATCCGTCGTTTCCGTTCCTGTGGGTTTCCTTTTCCTTTCTCTCGTTTCCCTTTCCTATTACTGGTGTTTCCTAGTCCTGACCTGCAACAAATTTGGCGCCCAACGTATTTTTTTTTTGTAGTCGTTTAGTGTTTTGTCTTATAACAAATAACTGATGTTGACGTCCAGATTCCTGGTCCGTATGTCTTTGACTGGAAGGCCCAAGGCGTACCAAGTCAAACTGCGACGGATACCTGGATGATGACGAAAGCAGCGTTAATCTTTCAATATACGAAATTTTTCCAATTTTGTTTTTACTCGTCTGCAATCAAATATTGCCACAGGACTTTGTGGGCCTTTTCGTATCCTGCGCGTTCTAGTCGTCGTCCAAAGGCGGTTACAACGCCAGCCAAGTCCCTAACGGATTGAGCGTGCATAGGGTCGGAGGCGAAGTTCTTATGTATGTAACAATTCGTTTTCTTTGTATTTACATATTTTGTTAACGAATAACCGATGTTGACGTCCAGATCACAGGTCCGTATGTCTTTGCCTGGAAGGCCAGAGGCGTACCAGGTCAAACTGCGACGGATACCTGAATGGTGACGACGACAACGTCAATCGTCTGATATGCGAGATTTTTGCAATCTATGTTCGTGGACTGTTTCTGTAAGCATCACCAAATCCGTATGTCTTTACTTGGAAGGCCACTGGCGTACCAAAGTGAATCGCGACGGATGCGGAGATGAATACAGTAGGAGCAGTCAATTCCCCACTTTTTTTCCTTTCCTTTTGTCGACTATAGTATCGTGAAGCGATGGCCCGTAAGATAAGTGTTGTCTACGCGTTGCATTGTTTCGTGATACAGTGGTTGAGCTAGTTAGTTTGTGTTAGTTTTGTCTTTATATGTGTTTACGTAAGTTCAAAGTCACCACACGCTCGGAATCTATTGAATCCTGAAGGAGAGGCGAGAGCACCTCGATGGGTAAAAGTACCACTGAAGATAGCCACCATACACACCCCCGTATGTTTATGAAAATTTAGTACTATTGTTGTTGAGATATTGTAGGTATCGTGGTAGTTTTTTTGTTCTCTTTTTTTTTTCATATTGGTTTTTTTTGATACAGGTTTTTGAAGTAATCAAAATTTTTTTTTGTGAAGCTGACCATAATTGGTACAGATTCAACAATATTTTTTTTGTTTTGCTTCCAGTTTTGGTTCTTTTTTGATTTGGTTTTTTTGTTTTCCTTTTTTTTCTATTTTTTTTTTGTTTCTTTTTCGGAAGTACATATTCGTTTACATTGGTAATTTTTTTATTACATCACACAATCGTATTATACGAACGTCTAATTCGTGTAAGGATTTTTGGTTATCGCTTTTTCCTGAACGAAGTTTGTTCATCTAACCTTTTTTATTTAATACATTTTGCTCCGTATCTTAAGGTTTAAATAAAAAGTTCAAATCATGGTGGATGAGGAACACGATCCGCTAAAGAAAGTGAGAGGCGCGGTTATAGAGGGGGCATCGGGCATGCAAACTAGGTCATCCAGTCGGGTTCCGGCAAGACGCGGTGGGCTAATTCACACCCCCATTCGAAAACCAGAATCTGGGAACATCGCACCGATGAGTGGGTCGTCGGTCAGCACCTACATCCCATGGTCAGATGCGACAGTGACCCGGTCTAACGAGTCTCTCACCACTATGTCTAAAGAGCAGGAATTCGAAGCCCAGTCGGGTGAGGCTAGTCGGTCAAGGCACTCGTTGAATGGTGATCCACATGAGCAGCCACCACCGCATATTAATATGTCTCCTTCACAAAGAGTGTTGTCCAGGTATTGGTTACCCAGCCACCTTACCGGTGCGCAAGGACAGGGTGGGCCAGGCAGGGAGCGAACAGAGGAGAATCAGCTACCTTCATATGGTAGCTTGAAAGGTAAGCAAACCGTGGAGAAAACATCGTCCAACTCTCTGAATGCAGAACCCGTAATAGAAGGTATGGCTACAGAGCCAACAACAAGGGATATGTCCAGGGGGGCTAGGTTAGGAGAAGAAGTGGCGAAAGTACCAGAAGACCTGAAAGCTTATATTAACCTGGCTTTGGTTAATGCTTTTTCTTCCTACAAAAACTTGTTGAGGGAAGAGATTTCGGAAGACTTAGGAAAGAAGGTACGGGATAGCCTAATCGAGTTCATGGGGGAAATCAACGCGGTAACGCGACCTCCACCTCCAGTTGAAGAATCCAATCAGCGGTCGTCGAAAGCTCAAGGAGCCATCCCTAAGCAAAACTTTGCGCAAGCAGCTGGTTCCAGCCTTGGTCAAACCCAGCTGAATAGAGATAGGGGCTTAAATGATGAGGGGGTCAGACAGTACCAGTGGCATCACCAAAATAGGTCAGGGGAGGGGGTTAACCAGAAGGTAGGTTTGCAACATTCGGCTTATGCTCATCGGGAGAGATATCAACCGAATGACTACATAAGTCCGCCTCAAGGTCAACCACAGAGAAGTCCACCTGGGGGAGTTAGAGGTCAAATTCGGATTGATAAATGGGGCATTAACTTTGATGGGAAGCCCGAGACTCTGACGGTAGAAGACTTTATCTTCCGCTTAGAGACGCTTCAAGGCCAGTATGTGTTCCCTTGGGAAGAAATATTGAGGGATTTCCACTTGTTGCTCTCAGGCAACGCGTATAATTGGTTCTGGCAGTATCAACGTGCGAACTTTAGGCCGGACTGGCCGACCTTGCGCGATGCATTGATGCGACAATTCCGAAACTCTAGATCGGACTTTGAGATAATCAGAGATCTGATGGATAGGAAGCAGGCAGCCTGGGAGACAAGTGACGAGTATTTCGGGGCGATCGCAACTCTACGTTCACAGCTTCGGGTTCAGATACCTGAAATGGAGCTCGTGAACATCCTAAAGAGGAACCTGTGTGAGCGTATTGGTAGGCTGGTATATCCAATGTCCCTCTTCACGTTAGATCAGCTCCGATATGCGTGTAAGGACGCGGAAAATGCCTTCCCAAAGCGCGAGAACTCCAGTTTCTTAAAACCAACGCCACCAAGGGTCGCAAAGGTAACCGAACTGGAATACGAGGACACGGGACCTCCGTACCATGACTCGATTGCAGCTTTCCAGCAAGGTGGCGGCAGGCCTAGAATTCCGAAACCACCAGACGACGTCAGAAGTCTGAAGTGCTGGAATTGTAGGGTAGAAGGGCATTCGTTTATGGACTGTCCAGTGCCACAGCGTAGCATTTTCTGCTATAGATGTGGGCTAGAGGGAGTGGTAACACCAAAATGCCAGCGTTGCCACCCGGAAAACGTGAGTCGGAACGTGAACTCTCGGGGCGAGTCTCGTTCGACGCAAACAGCCCTATGAAGGTTAACGAAGAGAGTTCACAGACAGAAAAAGTAGAGGGTAGGATAAAAATATTAGTAAGGGATGAGGGAATAAATAGTAAGAAAATAGTAAAATATGAGGAAATAAAACCGCTTCATGTTAGGGTAAAAGAGTACTATGAAACTCGGGAGAGGATATTTGCTGATAACAAAGTAATAACAAAAAAAGTAGAAAAAGCTAGGAATAGGTATAGGATAAGAAAGGACATAAGAAAAAAGGTTACGTCAACAATAGTAAACACCGATACTGACCTTCGACCTTACGCCAAGGTTAAAATAGCGGGGAAAGATGTCCTGGGTCTGCTGGATAGTGGGGCGAGTGTTAGTATTCTGGGGAAAGATTGTAAAGAGTTGGTGCGAGAACTTAACCTTCCGATCCTTCCATACCAATCGGGAGTGAGAACCGCAGATGGCAAGAGACAGGACATTGTAGGAAAAATAGAAACGTCAATTCAGTATAAGGAGGAGGTAAAAAGAATAACCTTGTTTTTGGTTCCGTCCTTGGAACAAGAGCTCTATTTGGGAGTCGATTTTTGGAGCAGCTTCAGGATAGCTCCTAGTATAGTGAGCTCTGTAAATCTAATGGATGATTCGGAAGTCACCAACGAGCATGAGCTCAACCCAGAGCAAAAATTAAAGCTGGAGTGGGTTAAAGGTAGGTTTAGGAGTTCGGACAGACATGGTCTGGGAAGGACAGCGTTGATGGAGCATGTCATCGATACTGAAGACACCATACCGATAAAGCAGCGTCACTACCCAGTTTCCCCAGCGGTGCAAGCCATCTTGTATGCCGAAATAGACCGAATGCTAGAGCTTGGAGTGATTGAGGAAAGCGAAAGCGCCTGGTGCTCGCCAGTTGCCCTTATAAAGAAGCCAGGTAAAGATAACACCGTTAAGTACCGGTTTTGCCTGGATGCTCGTAAGGTCAACTTGCACAGCAAAAAGGACGCGAATCCTCTCCCCAATATAGAAGGACTTATTAGCAGGCTACCCGACACCGTATTTATAAGTAGCGTCGATCTGAAGGAAGCATTTTGGCAGATACCGTTGGAGAGATCGAGTAGGGAAAAAACTGCGTTTGCGGTTCCGGGAAGACCCTTGTACCATTTCACTGTTATGCCCTATGGGTTGTGTAATGCGGCTCAAAGGCTATGCCGTCTTATGGACAAGGTAATTCCTGCACGATTGAGGGACCGTGTCTTCGTGTACCTCGATGATCTGCTCATTATAGCGCCCGACTTCGAAACGCATATGACCCTGCTAGAAGAGGTAGCGGAGTGCCTGAGAAAAGCCAATCTCACCATCAACATGGAAAAATCGAAGTTTTGCTTCAAAGAATTGAAGTACCTGGGTTTCATTGTTGGAGGGGGAAAACTAAAAACAGATCCAGCAAAGGTGGAAGCCATATCTGATTTTCCTGTGCCAAAGTCACCAAGGCAAGTCCGTCGGTTGCTAGGTTTGGCAGGGTGGTACAGACGCTTTATTCGAGACTTTTCCACACTTACCGCGCCTTTAACCGATCTTCTTAAGAAGAAAAACTCTAAGTTTCAGATGACGGAAGACGCTTTAAAAGCATTTGAAATTCTTAAAACAGCCCTTACGACAGCTCCAGTTCTATCCCATCCCGACTTTTCCAAAAGGTTCTACATCCAGTGTGATGCTTCAGATTCGGGAATAGGGGCTGTGCTGTTCCAAAAGAATGAAAACGATGAAGAATCCCCGATAGCGTACTTCTCACAAAAATTAAACAAGTGCCAAAGAAACTACAGTGTGACCGAGAAGGAGTGTATGGCGGCGGTAATGGCAGTGCAAAAATTCAGACCTTATGTCGAAGGCATGGATTTCACGGTGTTAACAGACCACTCCAGTCTTAAATGGCTCATGGGAGTTAAAGACCTGAGTGGAAAACTGGCTAGGTGGAGTCTGAAGTTACAAGCATTTGCGTTCGACATACAGCACCGCAAGGGTACACTTAATGTGGTTCCCGACACTCTTTCTCGGGGTCACATTGAAGCTTTAGAAATCGAGCAGATTGCTCCACTGATTGATTTGGACTCACCGGAATTCCAGTCAGAAGAATATATAGGTCTTATCAAAACAATAGGAGACCACAAAGAAGAATTGCCGGACTTAAAAGTAGTTGAAGGGTTTATCTACAAGAGATCTTTTCCGTCCCAGATGCAGGGTGAGTTGGTAGAACACCAATGGCGATTATGGGTTCCCTCGTGTCTAACTGAGGAGCTTATTGCAAATGCCCATAATCCTCCCCAAGCTGCACATGGAGGCATAGCAAAGACCTTGGATAGAGTTAGGCAGAACTTCTACTGGCCCAATATGTCTGTGCAAATCAAACAGTTTGTGAATCAGTGTAGTACATGTAAAGAGTCTAAGTCCAACAATCAAGTAACCCGTCCACCTATATGTACGTCATATTGCTCAGATAGACCTTTTCAGAAATTATATATTGATTTTCTGGGTCCCTACCCACGATCAAAAACAGGTAACGCATATGTATTCGTGGTATTAGATCACTTCTCAAAATTTGTTTTTCTTAAGTCCATGAAAAGTGCCAACAGCGGCAACGTAATAAAGTTTTTGTTAAACGAAGTGTTCAACCTGTTTGGGGTGCCAGAGATCATCCATTCCGACAATGGCAAACAATTTACGGCAAAGGAATTCGGAGATCTACTATCCAAGTTCGGGATTCGACACTTCAGAACGGCAAGCTATTCTCCCCAATCAAACGCGTCGGAGAGGGTGAACAGAACACTGCTAGCTGCTATACGCTCTTATCTCAAAGATGACCAAAGGGACTGGGATCTACATCTTAGCGATATAGCGTGCGCTCTGAGAAGCTCTGTCCATTCGTCCATAGGAGTGTCACCATATTTCGCTCTTTTTGGGATGAACATGATGACACATGGAAGCGGATATGACTTGGCCAAGAAACTCGACGCAGTAGCTGACGGTGAACTGCGCACTCTTCCTAGACACGTACGGTTGCGGACCTTACGGGAAAAGATTCGTGAGAACATCTTGAAAGCCAACCAGAAAAGCGCGCGTACCTATAACCTACGCACGAAAAAGATTCGTTTCGCCGCTGGCCAAGAAGTGTTTCGAAAAAACTTTGTATTAAGTGACTCGTCAAAGAATCTGTCTTCAAAACTATGTACCAAATATGTTAAGTGTCGTATAGTCAAACAAATTGGCAACCATATGTTTGAGGTAGAAAACCTGGCGGGAAAGAAAATAGGGGTTTTCCATGCTAAAGACTTGAAGCAGTGAATTCCAGATCCAATCCTACAATACCAAGTTTCCTAACGATTTTTTTTGCATGTTGAATGTTATCCTTAAGTATGTATTTATATTGGTATTCATGTTAATTTATTTCTTTTTGCTTTAGGCTAACTTGTTAAACTCTTCGGTGTATTAATCGTTTTTTTTATCATTCGTTATCGTTACTGCATGTTAAAGTATTTCTATCATTTATGAATAGGTATATTATTACTAGTCAAATCGGTTCGCGGCAATATTTACACTCATTTTGAGAGCAGGTTAAGTATTTGGTAGGTCTGTGATAGCTAGAGTTAAGGAGAAAGATTTATTTAATAGGCATATATTTATTTATTTAGTTATTTATTTATTTATTTATTTATTAAATTATTTATATATTTATTTATTTATTTATTTAGTTATTTATTTATTCGAGTATTCAGCATTCCATTTTTGTTTACTTTCGATTGGTTTCATGTACACACCAGTCGGTTGTTTACTTTTTGTTTCTTTATGGTGCCCTTCTAACATTCCCTTATCTCTACTAACTGTCGCATCTATTTGTTTACCTTTGTCAATCATCAAATCATATGGTCATCTATATTTACACATAAGTATAGCTATAATAAGTATTATTATCGTAAGCACTTTTGAGATATGCATGTGACATCCCTAATCCACTAATGTCAACTTCCACCTCCTATCCAATGATAATTCCCATGTCCTATTGAATCCATTCGTGAATTGAAGATGGAATTGCCCGGCTACAAGTCGTGGGTTCTTCCCCACTGTGCCCAACCTATTAAGAATATGAAGTCGTACCATGATCGCAAACAGCCATCTCCGTCCATGTCTTTATTTATAAGGTCCAAGAACGGAGTTTTGTTACGGCTGTTGTATAGCACCACGTTACCCCAACCGAAAATTTGAAAAGTTAAGACACAAACCGGTGGTGATCTCAGAAAAAAAAAAACCTTCAAGAAAAATATTAGCTACTGATCATCTATTTGACATTTGGTGGTCGGTAGGGTAGGTTTTTGAAATTTGGGACACGGATACTAGGCCATTCAGGGGTAAGGTAGAGGCGGGGGAAATGCCAAGTGAAGCGGTCGGGGAACAGGAAGAGGGATAGCCAATGGGAAGAGAGGAAATAAGGAAAAACGGATAAGGAGGAATACGGCAAAATTGCGTGATCAGGTGGATTGAACTCCAACGGGGATCGAGTGGGCTCATCGATTAGCGGGAAAAAAGAGATTAGACGGAGGTGATAAATACCAGCTGATCGAGGGGGATCGTCATATAAACCTCAGTATCGGTGCCGTGTAGAGGCAGTTATAGAACAGAAAAATTATAACAAAAAAAGACAAAATTTCGGTTCACGGCCAAATCGGAAGCGGTTGCGAAAAATACGAGTAGAAGTTTAAATGTTAGTACGTTTCCTTTTTTTTTGTTTAAATCGACGGGCGAGTTAAAATATAATAGTGCGATCGAAAAAAGCCAAATACAGCCTTAAGACCCGCGAAAATAAAGAAAAAACAGAAAAAAAGGGCTAGAAAAAAAAAAATAGCCGAAAGGCAGTGATATAGAGGAAAAAGTTAAAGAAAAAAAAAAACCTGAAATTGAAACCTTTTAAAAGGAAAAGAACATTCTTTTTTGTGTACAAAAATAAAAGTGTAGGTTTTCTTAATAGAAAAAAATATAAAACAAAGTGTTAAATAGCGTAATTTTCTCTGCAGTGATAGTGAGGTGCTATTTTTTTTTGTTGCAAGAAGATACATAATAGCCGATAAGTTCCTGAAGGATTGAGCATTGATGAGAAGGTGGTGAGTGTAATGCAACCTCACATAATGTAAGTCCTATTTTTCTTATTTTTTTTTATTACGTATTTAGCTAACTTTACTAAGCGAAACAAGAGAGGGGCCGGAAGCGAAGGCTAAATAAGGCGGCGGATACAGGCCAGGCAGAGGTCTGAACCGCCGAGTTTTTTTTTTGGAAGAAGGAGAACTGGGCTGCTCAGGCAGCAGTTACTGGAGCCTGAAAGAGGCCTAAAGATAAAATTCAGGCGTGATATTTTTTTTGTATTCTCGTTTTTTTTGTTAATCAAATTACCTTTTTTTTTGTATTATTATTCTTCTTTTTTTTTTGTAGTATAAGTTTGGTAGGGCGTAAGTGCGCTTATAGATAGCAAGATTTCGGTGAAGTATTGATAGTTCGGGATAGGGGTGGTTGCGGGAAAATTAACGACCCGTAGAGCCAATTTCTATAGTGCCATTCGTTTCTATCTTATATAACTTGGTGTTGGGGCGTGAAGAAATTTATAACACGACCAACGTATTCCTACAAAGAGCTCTTTTTAGGTAGTTTGTCTTCGCGTTAGCTTATAAGCCCAGAAAGGGGCAGTATTGAAAGGCAGTATAGGGAGTAGGTAACGGGAGCTAAGGCCCCAAAGCCAGACCCCACTGTGGCTTGCTCTAAAGCTACGTATAGATATATATAAATAAAAAAAAAAAAAAAATTATAATAAAAGCGATAAACTTAAGCCCGCAATACGCCTTGTCAAATTCGAGGGTCGCCGTCATAGCGTAAATCAATTTAGATCAACAATCAAAGCGAGTTATTCTTTAGAATAACTTCACATTTTTGGTTATTTTCTCTAATTTTTTTTTCGGTTATTTGTTAAGCCTTAGTGATAATAGTAAGGATTAATAAGTTTATTTGTTTAAGTGTAGATCAGTTTTTGTCGTACTTTGAACACGGCAACCCATTTGTTTTGCCCTATATTATGGTTGTTGAAGTTAACAAAAATATGATTAAATAAAGTAAAAAGTTTTGTGAATCACGTCCTGTGAAGGGAAATATATGGTGCATTTCATTGTGTGGCTTGAAAGAAGCTGCATGGCGTGCTGAGGAGATTTTGAGGGGGTGGAAGATGGTGCACAGGCGATGATCTTCAGTGAAGGGGGTTGAAGGTCCTTTTTTTTTCAGGATCCAACGGAGAAGGGGGAGTTCTAGACACTGGCCACAGAATTCCTAGGTAGGGAGGGCGAACCAGGCCATGCTGCGCTACATCTGCAGCCCAAGCGTGTGGTGAGTCGAACTCAGGTGGTGGGAAAAAAAAATGTATGTTTTGTCTTGGCACGATTTATGTAATTTGTTGTAGGCGTTTTCTGCATGGAGAGGTAAGATCCCCCCCACATCCGGCGAGCTTAGCCGAGCTTAACGAGCGTGCCATTTCCTCTCGATGCAGATCATCCTGTTCCTCACAGCTCCCAATTCCAATCCGTCGTTTCCGTTCCTGTGGGTTTCCTTTTCCTTTCTCTCGTTTCCCTTTCCTATTACTGGTGTTTCCTAGTCCTGACCTGCAACAAAAGATATTCAGGTTTTCGAAGTTGCATAATATTAAGCAGCAACGTTATAGTTTTGAACTTGAAGAGATTGGCGAGTGTCATACCATACATTGACTTCGAATAATTAGATATGTGATCTCTCCTTTTTATTCCGAAAACATACCATGCAATGCTATTGAAAGCAACATTTAATTTAGTCTTATGTGCATAGTCGCAATTGCAATAAATTTCACAGCAATAAAGTAAAATTGGAACTAACAACGTCTTCGCCAGGATCATTCGCGTTCTAGGAGGAGTTATATGATGAGAAGCCCAGAGTAATCGTAAACCTCCATAAACTTTACCTAAGGTAAGTCTAATGTGATCATTCCAGGTTAAGGTACGATTAAATGTAAGTCCCAAGTTAATTGCAGATTCAGCAAACTCAATCGGGGTGTTATTCAAAAGAATGGGAGGGAAATACGATGTATCTATCAGAGTTCTTGCTATAACCATACATTTGGACTTTTTAGCATTTAGGCAAAGATCATTTTGCTTAGACCAAAGTACAATTTTCTGCAGATCAATATTTACTTCATAAATCCCATTTTCCAGCATTCCAAGAGGAAAGCTGCTGTATAATTGTACATCGTCTGCATACATGTGCAAGGAGCAATTTAAAGAGCAGGAAGACAGGTCATTAATATACATTAAGAAGAGCAAGGGACCCAATATAGAACCTTGAGGAACACCTCTATGCAATGGAAGGGGAGAAGACAATGTATTGTTAGCAAAAACTGATTGCGATCTTTTAGATAAATACGAGTGAATTAGTTTAGCTGACGACGATGAAAAATGGAATTGGCTAAGTAGCTTTTCACATAATATATTTTTATTGACCGAATCAAAAGCTTTGGAAAAGTCTAAAAGAGTAAGAATGGTTACATTATCATTGTCAACAGCACTTCTAATTCCTTCAGTAACATCAATTAAAGCAGTTGTACAGCTATGTTTGGGTTTGAAACCAGACTGATGAGAACAAATCAGTTTTCGTTCGGATAAAAAACTTTTAAAAATGTAAAAAAAAAACAGTGGCATTGAAATACTCGAGCGAATTATATTTATTCGTCGCGAATAAAAGTTATTTAAAAAAATATATTTTCAAATATAAAATTTATTTTTCACTTAACGAATTTTAATTTTATATACTACTCGGCAACTACTGGAAACTCCTTCTGCGTTGTGTCAATTTATATTCTTGTCTTCAGGGTTTCTGGTTGTGTTTATCTGTTGTTATCTTTTTAGTTTTCTTGTCTTCAGGGTTTCTGGTTGTGTTTATCTGTTGTTATCTTTTTACCCGTGGTAATCTTTATCATAGGATGATTGTTTATTTGGGTGCTCGTTCATTTGGATGCTTGTTTATTTAATTGTTTCCTCTTATTTCTGTTTGAGGTACAGTTGAGTGTTTATAACTCCCCCCATCGCTCAAAATGAATCGCCCCGATTCATAAATATGTTTTTGTAGTAAGGCAAGTCCTTTTTCTAATGTCATCTCTTGTTGTGGAACTGTTGGTTCGACTTTATGTTGTATCGGTATAATATTGCTGATTTTGATTCGTTTCTTCTTAAAAAATAAGGCTAATATAATAATAATAACAGTAATTATACTAATGGTACTAATTCCAATTACTGACTCTGATTTTGTAATATTTACCTAAGTAGCTTAGAGTGTCAATATTCTCGAATTCAAATTTAAGCTCAGTGTTGGGGTCTATTATGTATGATTCAACAACATAATCATTAATGGCATGTGTTTTTATATAACTTAGTATTTTTTGATTAGGGTTTGTGTAGTTCTTATTATCTATATTAACAGTTTCGTTAAATGTTATTAAATAAATGCCATTAATTTTATCATTATTTACTGTGTGATTATTTTTTTATAAAATTGCTCCATCTTTTATTATTTCGAATTCTTTTTGTATTTCTTTTGTTTTATTACATTTTATATGGTGTTTAATTAGTAAATCTGAAAGACATTATTTTTCATTATTTATTTTATTAAAGTATAGATTTATTTCTTGTTTACAATCTTTAGCATTGTAAAATGATTCATTGCATTTTGCTATATTCTTATTAATTATTATTTTTTCATTATTTTGTTCGATTGCTCTTGTTTCAATTACCTTACAATTCTTATAAACAATTGGGTATATTATTAATATTACTATGACATCTTTCGTTTGAACTATCTTAATATAGGTAACTGATATCTAATAGATCGGATATTGACATAATTCCATGTTCATTATTTGTTATTTTTTGAATATTTTCTGTGAATTGGTAGTTGCTTGTTTATTATTATTTTAAACTAATTCATTTAATTTGTTTTCTACTAGTAAATGATCATCATGGTCAGGTACTCCTGATATCCAACTGAGTATTGTTCCTATAGTATTGATTGCTCTTTCAAACCTGGTATTTCTAACTTCATCTATTAGTGTCCTCATTAAGGTTATTTCTGACATTATTTCTGTGTTTTCGTCTAAATTTAGTGTAGTAAAATCATACCTTAAGTTTTCTACAATTGATTCTCTTCCTAATTCCGCTATTATTTCATTAATGTAAGTAATGTTTGTCATGTGGAATAACGTTCCATATTCTTTATAAACTACTGTATTACCATTCTCTATAAGTAAAAACTCACTCCTAGAATAATTTATTACATCTGATCGTATTAAAATAGTATGTCTTATTGTAAAAAAAAAATAAGTTTTATGAAGTCCATTTCCTGTAAAAAAAATTCTACGATTTAATATTATCTTTATGTATTTTACCTTTATTAGTTAATATTTGATCTTTCTTATCATCTATTACTTTGGTACGATTAAATCTCTTTTTTAATTTATTTCTTCCAGTACCGTGTTTTTTCACATAAACTATTTGATTTTTCTGGAAATCTCTACTTTCACGATTTTCGTTATGTGTCTCTAACATTTTAGACTGTTTTTCTTTCAAAATCTCCTTAAGATTGTGTTTTACCTTGTTAAAAAACACTTCCTGGAGTTTCAGGCCTGTCACAGAGTGAATGGTTTGATTATATTTATGTGCTGCTTCTATAGCACTGCCTGTTTATCGTCTATTACGTTATATTCTGCTTTAATACAGCGTGTAATTTCGATTAATGTACTATGAGTACGTTCTACTTGTCCGTTTGTCGTAGAATGGCTAACTGGTACATACTATATTTCAATGTTCTTTCTTTCCAAAGTATTTTTAAAGAACACGGATTTGAAAACGGATTCGTTATCGCATATAACGTTTTTTGCGTAAGGAAAAATATTTAAAATTTTTAATAATTCGAGTTCGATACCAACTTTAGATTCAAGGGAATGTACGACTAAGAACTTTGAATAACTATCTACAACCGTAAGGTATATTTCTTTGCTTGCATAAAAAATATCTATATGTAGCTGTTCACCTTCTTTTTCTGGTATCGGATTGGTTCCTGTAGGCACTTAATTACTGGCTTACGATCGTATTTGTTTTCGTTGCAAACAACACAGGTATTTGTATATGAAGAAATTTGTTTCTTCATTTTTGGCCAGTAGTATATTGTTTTTATTTGGTTATAATTTTCAATAGTTCCCCTGTGTGCTCTTTTGTGTGTGACTGTGATTATGTTCAATTGGTCTTCTTTGATGTGTCGAGAAGTTTGCTTTTAACTTCGTATAGGTCTTCTTATATATTTTTTAAATAGATTGATGACCTGATCAGTGTTTGTATATGTTATTGTATACCTCTTTAGTTTATTAAAACAAGTTTCAATACTGTCTGAACTATGAACTTATATTAGCTTTATTTAATATTATCTGTTGCTTAAAACAATTTACAGGCAAGGACGTTGTCTCTATTTGTATGTTATCACTGCTTTCAGCGGAATGAATGGTTTGACTTGAGTTTGTAAGATTATTTAGGTTTTGTCGGCTTAGCGCATCCGCGACAACGTTATCTTTACCTGGTTTGTATATAATTTTTGGTGCATATTCTTCAATTATAGCATGCCATTGCTTCATTTTTATATTAGAGTTTCTTTTTGATACTGAGTACGTAAGTGGTTGATGATCAGTATGTATTTCTAAGTTTGCAACTCCGTACAAATAATTCCTTAAATTCTTTACAGCATATATTATAGCGAAAAGTTCTTTTTCGTTTGTTGCATAATTTTTCTCTGTTTTATTCAGCGTTTTCGATATGAATATAATTGGTTTATCGTCTTGTGACAAAACTTCTCCGACTGCATCATTACTGGCATCAGTAGTTAATATAATTTTTTGGTGAAAATCTGGTTGTGTTAACCTTACATTCTCGATTAAATATTCTTTAAGTTTATTAAATGCTTTTCTACCCTCCTCGCCAATGTTTATATTACATTTCTTGCACTGGTTTTTCGATATCTTTCCATTTTCACCATTTAAATGAATTGTTAAGGGCTTAGTTATCTGAGCATAGTTTTGTATAAATTTACGATAGTATACCCTGTCATACCTAAGAAGCTTCTTAATTGCCTAAGAGTTTCTGGTTCTGGATATTCTATAATTGTGGTGATTTTCTTAGGATCAGTAGTGATTATATTCTCATTGATAACATATCCCAAAAATTCTACCTCTGTTTGATAAAATTTAGATTTTTCTAAAGATATTTTCATGTTTGCTTCTTTTAATATTTTTATTATTTCGCTTAGGTGATGAGTATGTTCTTCAATATTTTTTGAAAAAACTATAATGTCGTCAATGTATACATGACCGAATTTTCCGATGCATGGCTTAAGTATATCATCCATGATCCATGGCTCTTTGGAATATAGAAGGTGCGTTCTTTAGACCAAAAGGCAAGCGTATATATTCGTATTTACCATTATTCACGGAAAATGATGTCTTTTGAATATCAGATTCCTCCATTAATATCTGATGAAATCCACTTTCCAAATCTATCGTTGAAAAGTATTTAGATTTACCCAAATTGCTTAAAATAACATTAGTGTCCGGGATTGGATATTTGTCACTTATAGTGTGTTCGTTGAGTTTCTTAAAGTCGATGACTAACCTGCTCTTAGGTGTTCCATCTTCGTTAAACCCTTTTTTTTTTGGTACTACCCATACTGGACTTGAATATGGACTCTTACTTGGACTAATTATATTATCTTTTAGTAATTTGCTTATTTCTTTATTTATAAATTCTGAAGTACTTAATGGATATGGATATTGTTTTGTCCATATTGGTGTTTCTATATTTGTTTTTATTTCTGCCACCACATCTGTACGGAATGGCAATGTTATATTTATTTCTGAATGTATTTCATGGATAATGGAACGAACTTGTTTGTTGAAAACATCAACGTTTGGATCTGATTGTACTTTTTCAATTACATACTTGGTTATTAAAGCGTGGTTCGAGACTGTAAATAGAACGTGAGTCAGTCGTATTTGATGACTCTAAGGTAACTTTATTTTCATTTCCTGTTTGTGTTCTATTATTCTCCCATGGTAATGGTTCGCCATCCATGAACATCCTTTCTGCTGTATTATTGTATATCAATAAATTTCTTTCCAAATTTAAATTTATATGTGCACTTCGCAAAAGATTGTAACCTATCAAGCAATCTGCTTCTAGGTTCTCAATTTCGTAAAATCGAACCATTCTATCAAAAATATATGTTTCATAATAATATTATTATTATTATTATTATTATTATTATTATTATTATTATAACTTTATTGATACATAAGTCAATTACATAACATTACAAAGAGGCCGGAGGATCCTTGGTGATAAGATGTTCATGGGTTGTGTTGGTGTGTCCCATTCTCAGCCTTGTGTAAGTTCTGATCATTGATCTTGGTAGGTTAGACGGAAATATTGGCTTAGCAGAGGTTGGATTGAGTATCGAGTATATGTGTTGGTATTCAGACCAATCATTCATTTTTTTCTGTTCATACAAGCTTTCAGATGTTTTGTCAGATCTTTTTTGTTGAATTGGTAAAATTATATCAGGGGCTCGTTTAGTGCCAATTTAGCTTCTGCATCCGCTTTTTCATTTCCACCGATGCCTGCGTGCCCATGTACAAATGCTATTTTTAGATTATTTTTTTCGCATTGATTTGGTCACGGATGACTAAAACTATATTTGAGCAGTTGCTAGTGTTTCTAATTGCTTTTATAGAAGACAAGCTGTCTGTAAAAATAATAGTTTTTACGTTTTTCTAGGCTTCAATAGCTTTGAGTTTAGCGAACGCTTCGGCGGTAAAAATTGACGAGGAGGGGTGAAGCAAGCCCTTGCTGATGATAGAATCCAGTTCGTTGACTACAGCGAATGAAGTTCCGTCGATTGTTTTTGAAGCATCGGTAAATAGGTGTTGCCATCCTTGCCTTTCATGGTCTTCCTTTATGTCTAAGAACATTGTGTTGTATACCGTATTGTTGGTCGATGCTTTTTTGAGTTTTTCGAGATGGGTGATTGTGGAATTATTTCGAGGATTCCATGGAGGAAGGTTGATTCTTGGCCTATTACTTTTGATAGGGATGTTTAAATTTATTTTGTGTAGGGTATTTCGGTATTTTTTTGAGTTTTAACAAGTTTTTAATATCGTTGTGAACAGGTGATGTGAAGGGTGAAAATGCTTTCGGGATGATTTGCCAGGTTAAATATTTAATTCTGTCTGTTAAATTAAGAAGTCCTGCTTCTGTTAAGATGTTTTTAATTGGTGTTGTTCGGAAAGTTCCTAGACAGGTTCTAACGGCGGTGTGATAAGGTGTTGAAATTAGTTGCAGAGATGGTTTTGAACATTTCCCGTAGATAGATAGGCCGTAATCGATTTTAGATAATGTGATTGATTAAACGATACTATAAGGGTAGTGTTAACATTGCAATTGCTTTTTTTTGAGGAAAGATACTTTACTAAGTTGACCCTGGTAGTGAGGCTTTTTCTTAGACTTATACAATGTTCCTTAAAACTATATTTGGTATCAGATATAATGCCTATGATCTTAGAGTAATTTACATTTTTGATAATATTATTATTGAACTTCACTTCTTGAATATTTTTTTGACATTTATGTTTTTTGCAAATATGTAAGAGTTCACATTTATCAAATGAAATATTTGGGCCCGATTTCTCGCCCCATTCGGATAGATTTTTAATTATTTTTGAAAAGATAATTGCTAGACTTTCTAAGTCTTTTAATTTGGAAAACAAGATTAAGTCATCAGCATAAAGAATGTGTCTTATTTGTGATATAAAATAGAAAAACGAAACGATATACGAAAACTCTTAATAATATAAACTAAACAAACAAAGTTGAGATTAACACACATTAACTTGAGCTTTCAAATTAAAAGCAAAAACAAAAACAAAACAAATACTTTTTTTAACGTTTTTATTTTTACTTTGTAAAATCAGTATGCATTTCGAGCGGTCTACCGCTCATCATCAGCAACACGACTAAAAACATACATCATGTGTGGCTTTGTACAATGTAAATACATAAACAATAATTAAGCCGCTTCGTTCTCCCCATCCTCATCATCATCATCAGTGTAGCGGGAAATTGCGAGACGAGCCCCCAAAAGAACATTTGGAGAAAGACATTGCACTAGCGGAACAACTCAGACTGTATGTTGCCCTTGTCTAGGTTCAGTGTTCAGTGCGGTGTGGTCTCTGTGTATATACAAGTTAACGTCAACAAAATTATTCAATTCTTCATATCCACGCGCAGCAACTTGAACTGCAATTATTGCATTATCGAATTCCCAGAAAACAGCACAGACGACCTCAACGACGGTCATCACCCCAACATCGGCGACAGGTCGTCAGCACTTTTATAACAACAGCAGAGGTTTCAATTAAGATAGGTAGTTGTAAGTTATTCAGTTCAATTTTGTATTTTGAAGTGTTAATAAAGAATAGAAAAAAAGAAATGAAATTCTTTTTTTTAAACCAAATTAATATAGTTTAAAATAACTGGCGCCCATACGTGGTTTTTTTGTTAAAGTACAAACGAAGTAAGTCGACCTAAAGTAGCTCGCCTCGTAAGACACTATCAAGCATTAAGCCGACCTAAAATAGCTCGCCGCGTGTGTTAAGTTAAAGTGTACCAAGCAAAGCAACCAACCCATCAATAGAAGTCAATCAATAGAAAGACGAACCACGAGGGAGTGTAAGAGTTTTTACCCTAGTAGCTGACGCAAAGAGGACAACGGAAACCTTACCAGCGTGGGATGATCTCCAAGATCTTTATGTAAGAAAATTATTTTAAGAAACAAAAAGTGAAATTATTATTTTGTCTGAAACCAGAAATCAAAATCCTAATCAAAGAAATTATTTTAAGAAACAAAAAGTGAAATTATTATTTAGTCTGAAACCAAGAATCAAGATCCTAATTAAAGAAAATATTTACAGAACAAAAGTGAAACTATAATTAAAGTATTTAGAATTTTGCACATTAACGAGCAAAAGTAGTTAATATAGATTCAAAACAAAACCAAATAGCTTTTATTTTCTAGTAGCTTTTATGCGATTTATAAGCATTTTATACAAAAATTAAGATAATTTGAAACATAAGAGTTGAAAAGAACATTATAAATTTTCAAAATTCCGAAACACGAGAAAGAAAAAAGACATAAAAAAGCAATCATGACAGAACCTACAGGTTCTAGCAATACATTACCAAATATTCCACTTCCAAATTTTAACCTTCCCCCCCCAAACCCAAACATATCCAATCCAAATTCAGCAAGTGCTACACCCGAATTCGAGGCACTCGTCACTAGCATCGTTTCAAAAGTCTGCAATGATCAATGTAAAAACATTGTTCAATCTATTATAAATCCGCATGCCAACTTTTACAAGGGCGTAGAACAAAGTATTGACGTGCAATATGCAGGAAATTTAGGTGAACTAGATAAAGTACCCGATGTGGTACGATCAATTAGGGAATTCTCAGGGAATCCTGGCGAATACAGCTCTTGGCGAAAGAGCATTGAAAGAATCCTAAGCATTTACAACCATCTTAGAGGCACACCAAAATACTTTGGTATCCTCAACACAATAAGGAACAAAATTGTAGGTAACGCAGATGCGGTTTTAGAATCATACAATACGCCGTTAAATTGGGAGTGCATTTCTAAATGCCTCACTACCCACTATGCCGACAAGCGCGATTTAGGTACCCTTGAGTACCAAATGACAACTCTTTCACAGGGTAATAACAACATCGAACAATATTATCAAATGGTATACCAACATTTGACATTGATATTGAATAAAATCTCTAGTATGGACATTTCTACAGATGCCATGCATTTGTTAACAGACACCTACAGAGACAAAGCTCTCGATACATTCATCAGAGGCCTTAAAGGAGACCTACCTAGATTGTTGGGTATTAGAGAACCCGCAGATCTTCCTCAGGCTTTATACTTGTGCCAAAAATTGGACAACCAACAATTTCGCACACAGCACGCTAATATTCCTAACAGAAAACATACTCCCGAATTACCACCTCGAAAATCAAACCACTATCATCAAACACAACAATTCTACCCACATTTAGCACATGTTCCTCAACATCCCCCACGTCGGTCCCATTACCCGCAATACTCCCAACAGCCTCAACAATTTTATCAGTATCCTCCACAAAATCCTTTTGCACAGCAAAACCAATATGGTCCACCTCGACCAACTGCCCCAAAACCACTTCCTAGACCAGAACCTATGGAAATCGATTCAAGTTTACGTTCAAGAGGAGTAAACTACATAAATAGGCCAAAATATCAGAATCATTTATACGGTAAAAGGCCAAACGATCAAAATATTACAACTCCATCTACACAAGCACACCCACCGAAAATTCAAAGAAATTTCCACTTGCCAACTAATCCAGTAAATCCTAATTCCTATCCCGAAACAGTAATCAATCCAAACCTTGAACTAACTAATAATATTGAACACTATTATCAACCAAATATCAGTGATTATAACTCTTTAGTAAATGCTATGAGTACAGTGAACATCGGAGATGAATCTTTAGATGAATATATTGAAAAACAAAGCAATTACTATGAACAATTAAACGATTATGCAGACATCCATTTTTTAGGTTAACAAGCTCGTCTTTGCCATACTTCGAATGTAAGACGAGCGACGGTAAAATTTTAAAATTTCTAATAGATACAGGGTCAAACAAAAACTACATCCAGCCAAGCCTAGTAAAGAATCCAATTCCGAATAACGAAAATTTTTTTGCAAACTCAGTTGGCGGTCAAGTCGAAATAAGCCAACATACTATGGTAAATCTTTTCGGTATTAATAGCATTCAAATACAGTTTTTCATTCTTCCCTCACTCAAATCCTTCCATGGAATCCTGGGCAACGACAGCCTTAAGGATTTGTCAGCTGTCATTTTTACAAAAGAAAGTTATATGCTTATTAAAAATAAGCTTAAAATCCGATTAAAACAACAAATTTATGAGTCAATAAACTCCGTCACTATCAGAGACAAACACATGTCCGAAGAAAGCAAGTTTAAGCTTCGCAAGCTCACCGATACACACTCTGATCTATTCGCCGAACCGGATGAAAAATTAACTTACACCACAACGGTGAAAGGAAAAATTAGAACCTCGACTAATGAACCAATATATACGAGATCATATCCATACCCTATTTCCTTAAAAGATGAAGTCGAAAAGCAAATAAATCAATTGCTTAAAGACGGCATCATCAGACCTTCTCGGTCTCCTTACAATGCACCAATATGGGTTGTACCCAAAAAAGTTGATGCATCTGGCGAAAAAAAATTTCGACTAGTAATCGACTATCGAAAACTGAATATGGTCACTATCCCCGACCGCTATCCGATACCGGAAATAAATGAAGTTCTATCCCAACTCGGACAAAACAAGTCTTCTCAGTACTCGATTTAAAAAGTGGTTTCCACCAAACCAAACTACACGAGAACGACATAGAAAAAACAGCCTTCTCCGTAAGCAACGGAAAATACGAGTTTGTACGACTCCCATTTGGACTGAAGAATGCTCCGTCCATTTTTCAAAGAGCATTAGACGACATATTACGAGAACACATAGGAAAAATCTGTTTCGTCTATATAGACGATATTGTCGTCTTCAGCAAAGACGAAGAGTCGCACTTCGAAAACCTTTCAATGATTTTCAGAACTCTTCAAGAAGCCAACTTAAAAGTACAAATGGACAAATGTGAATTCTTGCAAACTAATGTAGAATTCTTAGGTTTTATTATTACACCCGAAGGAATAAAGACCAACCCAAAGAAACTAGAAGCAGTAGAAAACTTTCCATGTCCAAATACACTGAAAGATCTAAGATCATTCTTAGGCCTGTCAGGGTTTTATCGCAGGTTTATAAAAGACTACGCTAAAATAGCGAAACCCCTAACAGTCCTTTTAAGGGGAGAGGATGGACGAACGTCCAAACATGCCTCAAGTAAAAAAGTCATAGCAATGAACGACGAAGCATTAGAAGCATTTGACAAAATAAAAAAATCTTTAACCTCGGAAGACGTAGTTCTCGCATATCCCGACTTAAAAAAAGAATTCCATCTAACGACAGACGCATCAGACTACGCAATTGGCGCTGTCTTGGAACAAGATAAGAAACCCATTACCTTCATCTCTCGAACACTTGATAAAACTGAAGAACATTTCGCTACAAACGAAAAAGAAATGTTAGCGATCATATGGGCACTCACTACTCTTAGAAATTACCTTTACGGTCAGTCAGTTGTAAAAATCTACACTGATCATCAGCCTTTAACTTATGCGCTGAGTAACAAAAACACCAACCATAAATTAAAACGATGGAAAGCCATACTCGAAGAGTATAATTACGAGCTTAAATATAAGCCCGGCAAAACCAACGTCGTGGCCGATGCATTATCAAGACCACCGATTAATAGCAATATAAATTCTTTGACTGTCACACAACATAGTGACGAAAGCTCAGGACAACGCCTTATTCAATTTGCAACCGAGCCTTTAAATGTGTTCAAAAATCAAATTATTTTATCAGAAGGACCTGTAGCATCCTATAATTTCGAAATAGTCTTCCCTACCTATCATCGACATACAATAGTAGAACCAGAACTTTCCGACGAAAAAATTATCAATATTCTCAAACGATATCTCAATCCATCCGTAATCAATGGCTTACAAACAAACGAAAGAATCCTGGGACAGATTCAAGAAATCTACCCAATTCATTTCAAACAATATAGAACTAGATTTTCCAGAAACATAGTCACAGATTTACTTGACGAGGAAAAACAAGAGTCTGAAATTATAAAAGAACATACACGTGCACATAGAAATAGCAAAGAAAATAAACTGCAAATTCTGAACAAATTTTATTTCCCTCAGATGCGCCGCAAGGTAGAGAAAATAGTTAAAGAATGCAAAATATGCAAGGAACATAAATATGACAGACACCCCAGTAAACCAATGATTCAAGCCACTCCTATACCTACATACCCTGGTCAAATATTGCATTTAGACATTTATTTCACGAATAAACGCATTATCTTGACAGCCATTGATAAATTTTCTAAATATGCTTTAGTAAAGATCCTCAAATCAAGATCAGCCGAAGATATAAAACAACCCTTAAGAGAATTAATCCTTTCATTTGGTGTCCCTGACACTATAGTCGTCGACAACGAAAAATCCCTAAACTCGAATTCAGTTCTTTTCATGTTAGAAAACTTTTTCAATATAAAAATATTCAAAACTCCTCCATATACCAGTACCGCTAATGGACAAGTAGAGCGTTTTCACTCAACACTTTCCGAAGTGATACGTTGTTTAAAATCCCAAAACCCAAATTATACATTCCCAGAACTTCTGGACAAATCCATTTTCGAATATAATAACTCCATTCACTCAACCACAGGAAAAAAACCCATAGACATATTCTTTGCTAGACAGTTATCCAATAATCCCGAACAACTTGAAATAGAAAGAGAAATCACCAAAAACAAACTGATAGGAAAACAAGATGCAGATTTAGAATACCATAATAAGAAAAAAACTCCTGTTAAAAAGTTCTCAAACGGAGAAACCATTTATGTCACAGTTAACAAAAGATTAGGAAATAAATTATCAGCCAAATACAGAAAGGAAATAGTAAATGAAGACAAAAATACAACCGTCATTACTCAATCAGGAAAAACTATACACAAAAGCCTCATTAAAAACTAGATTTTTTCCCTTCCCCTTAGGTTATTGGTACAACTTTGTATCATAAGTGCAAACGTCCAAATATTGGACTACACCAATTCACAATTGATTAAAATTAACATTGGAAATGCCAAGATCCAAAATGGATCCTTCAAAATCATACACGTTATTGACATCGACGTTTATGGCAATTTCATCCGAGAATTGGAAACAGCAATAACCAACGTGAAACCCCAACATCCTATATATCCTATCCTTTCCTTCGAAATTGAAAAAATTAAAAATTACTTTTTAAGATTAAAAATAAAAGAAAAAAATAAGAGATCATTAGATTTCATCGGAAGTGCGTGGAAATGGATTGCCGGAAATCCGGACCAGCACGACTTCGAAATCTTAACTGATAAGATGAATAATGTGTTAAGTAATAATAATAATCAAGTTATAATCAACAGAATAACAATTGAAAAGATTAATGAAATCACTAACCTTACAAATAATATAATCAAAACCTTTAAAGAGCAAAATGACGTAGAAATAAGTTTAATTATGAAAATAAAATATAAACTTGAGTTAATAAAAGAAGAACTCATAAATATTGCCTACGGCATACATTGGGCTAAAGCCAACATTGTTAATTCATACATTTTAAGTAGCAACGAAATCAATATTACTGAAACTATAATAAAAAATGAAAAAATTCCTTAT
Source organism: Melanostoma scalare (assembly GCA_949752695.1). NCBI lineage: Eukaryota > Metazoa > Arthropoda > Insecta > Diptera > Syrphidae > Melanostoma > Melanostoma scalare. The sequence goes on from OX456987.1 coordinate 5,521,228, forward strand.
GTCAATTTAGATGAAGCCTTAGAATTTGCAAATGTGAAAATTGCTTCCAACAATAAAAATATAATTTACATATTAGAACTACCTACAAGCGAAAATTATTCCTGTAGTGTTTTTATACTTAAAGCAATAAAGAAAAATAATGTCATTAACAAAATTCCTTACGAAAATGTGTTAGAATGTAGAGATAAGATTTTTGGAATAATTAAAGATTGTAAAAAATTTAATGAACTATCCATATGTAATAAGAAAAACGTAATAGATATTAGCACCTCTGCCTGCATACCAAACCTACTGAAAAGCATCAAACCAACATGTACGCAAATAAACAACGAGCACATTCCATCACTCGAAGAAATATCTCCTGGAATTCTCCTCCTCAACCAATTCAATGGTCCTGCAGCTATTAATAATGAAACAGTCGAACTCAATGGAACTTACATCATCCGCCATACCAACTCTTTGATACAAATAAACCAAAGAGAATTCACTAACAGAGAAATCATCAACTATCATCCTATGCCAGCAGTTCTTCAGCCAGCTCCAATGTTAGAAGCCAAAGAAGAATTCCTATCACTCGAGAGACTTAAGAATCTCTACGCAAACAGCACAAACAAGATAGACTTGCTAGAAAACAACAATATCATCCATAGCACAACCAGCTCAGCACTAGCATTTTGCCTAGTAACAATAATAATAATATTGGCTGTCAAATTCCTTCGAAATCAAAAGAACAAAACCATCCAAAACGAAAATCTAACTTCAACACCAGAATTAGATAAAAACGCAAAAACCATGGTAATAGGTATTGAAGACATCAAGAAACACCTGAGGTCATCAAACGAGGACGTTCGAATTTAAGGGCGGAGGAGTTAACGTCAACAAAATTATTCAATTCTTCATATCCACGCGCAGCAACTTGAACTGCAATTATTGCATTATCGAATTCCCAGAAAACAGCACAGACGACCTCAACGACGGTCATCACCCCAACATCGGCGACAGGTCGTCAGCACTTTTATAACAACAGCAGAGGTTTCAATTAAGATAGGTAGTTGTAAGTTATTCAGTTCAATTTTGTATTTTGAAGTGTTAATAAAGAATAGAAAAAAAGAAATGAAATTCTTTTTTTTAAACCAAATTAATATAGTTTAAAATAACTTACATACTTTCATATGCGTCCAGTTTTCGATCGTCAATAATGCTTTTGATAAGGCTAGGTTAGGTGTTGGTGTTCTAATATGTGTGATGCAAATGCAGATTTCCTTGGTTCATTTTTAATTACGTATTGTTTGTGTTCTTCGTACCTCTTTCTAATCGAACGTTTGGTTTGACCATAATATTTCCTATTGCAAACTCCGCAAGAGAGCTGATAAATCCCAGCTTTGTCCAAAGGATTGGTTTTTTCTTTTGGCGTGATAAGGTGGTTTTTTAATTTAAAAGGGTTTGAGTAAACAATTTGCATCTCGTGTCTGTGGAATGTTGTTTTTAAACCGTTTGTTATGTTTGGAGCGAAGGTGATGGACACTCGTTTAGGATCAGCTGTTTTGTCGATCTTTCTGTTTTGTTGGTATAATGTTGATTGATTTGTGTTTGTTTGTTTACGTGCATGTTTTTCAATTATGTTGTTGATAGTCTGTTCGCTGTAACCATTTACTTTTGGTGCTTGTTTTATATATTCGTGTTCTTTTATGTAATTAGTCAACGATAAAGGTAAGCTTATCAACCGGTGTGCGAGGGAGTGAAACGCTGCTAACTTGTGTTGGATTGGTGCGTACGAATCACTGGGAATATATCGGAGAGTGCTCGTTGGCTTGTGATAAACTGCAATTTCGATCTTTGTTTGGTCTCGTTGTAATATGAGATCCAAAAAGGCTAGTTTCTGGTCATTTTCAACCTCACAAGTGAAATTAATTTCGGGATATTGGTCGTTTAAGATTTCCAACGTGGTGAAGATCACTCTTCTTAATTACTGCAAAAACGTCGTCGACATACCGATGCCAAATTCTTGGTAGCAAACTTCTTGACTTCAAATCAATTTCAAATTTTGACATAAAGACTTCGGCAATTAAGGGTAAAAGTGGGTTTCCCATACTTGTGCCTGAGTCGATTTTGAAAAAGCGGTCTCTTGAACATAAAAAAGTTGGTGTCCATGCACATCTCAGCTGCTCGCATGTAGACGTTGCGTTCGTTTTCGGTGATGTTTTGGTCAGACAAATAAGTTTGTATTCCACTATTTGGATGGAAATAGTGCTTCAACATCAAACGAAACCATGATCTCGTCGTCGTTCATTTCCACTTGACTGATCAAATGAGCAAACTCAATTGAAATTTTGACAGAGCAACTTTGGAACGGTGGAAACTTCTTAACTTCGTCGACTAACCATCGTGCGATCTTCGTGCATGGAGCCGATAAAAGAGCCACTATTTGCCTCATGTTATCCCCAGGCTCATGTATTTTTGGAAGACAGTATAACTTTGGGACTTCAGGGTTTGAAACAAGAAGAAGCCATTTGAAACGTTCTCCGAAAATGCTACTGATCTCTTTACGGACATTGTTAGCTGCAGTTATCATTTTGTTAAGAGGTGATTTTTTAACTTCTCTATATTTATTTGCCTCAATAAGTTTCCAGACTCTTCTGTCATATTCATCGATATTCATGACCACCACTTTGTTACCTTTATCTGCCTTCATTATGTAAATGTCTTTTTGTTTTAAAGTTTTTATTACTTCAGTTTCATTTGAATAGCATCTTCTTTCCGATTTTTTGGCTTTTTCCAAACATACTTTTGTTTTCGTTTTTAGTGTTTTGAAATTTGTATTTTAAAATGGTTTCAATATCCGCTACTACGTCTTTAAATGGTGTTGAGACTGAATGTATGCCGTAATTTAAACCTTTATTTAAAAGATTCAATTCTTCAGTTGATAGCTCTACGTTTGAAATATTTAGAACTTGATCTTCAACTGGAAGCGGTGTTGTAAACTTATCTACTCTTTTTGGCATTCCTTGTAGAAGTATATCGAATTTTTTATTTTGTTTTTCCTTTTTTCTCATCACAAGACACTCAATTTCCGTTGATGTTTTATATAAAAACTCGTACCATTCACAGTTGAAAGTTGTTTTAATTTCTCTATTGCAATAAATCGATGCTAATTGAAGATGTAATGTGTAAAGCCGAAGTTCTATTGTAGACAGCTTAGCGTATTTCGACTTGAGTTCTAAATTTAACCAATTTTTTTGTGCTGAATTTACCACTTTTTTGGTCACCTCATTCATCACTGAGGTTTTTACTTTAATGAACGATGGAATGATTTTGCACTTTTTACAGCGTTTTAAATATGCTATGTCTAATTTAAGCATTGCCACTTTCGTCTTTAATCGGGTAAACTCGTTTCTTTTTGACATGGTTGTCTTTACATATAAAATAGAAAAACGAAACGATATACGAAAACTCTTAATAATTTAAACTAAACAAACATATATTCTACTTATTTCATTAAAAGCTATTCACCCCGATTATAGAATCCGATAAATGGACTGCGGAAGCGATCCGCACGAGTTTTGACTTTTGTGCTATTATCGAATCCGTAATGAATCCGACGGTGTGAAAGTGAAAAATTGTCGATAATACAGGTTAAAAACAGGCGTATTACCGAATCCGTTGCTCATCCGCACTCCATACAACTTTTAACGTTTCTCATCCGCACCAAAATTGTTGCGGATATTTAAACGTGAATGTTAATTCTTGTTGATTTTCAAATAATTCCATTAAAAGCTGTGAATGAGGCGTTTACGCTTCGACTTTTTACAGTAGGCACATCATCTGCCCCTGAAGGAATTGAGTTAACAATTAAGATGCAGATTAATTCGATCTGAGGTACTCAACATTTTAGACCCACACTCGAGCTTAAAAAAAAAAATAAAAAAAAAAACAATCTCATCATCTTTATTTTTCTTATCCCAGGAGGAGAAGGACTCATTTCCCCATGAAAACTGTTACACAATTATGCACGGTCTTACGACAACGAATGCATCCGAATTGCATCTGAGACGATGACGATTCCGGCTTTCGCAAAAGTACTTTTTTCTCCACGTTGCGTCGTGCTCCCTTATTGGAAGAATAATAGTAATTTAACAATTCTGTTGTGGAAAATATATCCAAAGTAGTACAGAATTATGACGAGTACACAAAATAGTTGTTTGACGTTCCTTTTAAATTTCCATCCCGTGAGACAATCGCTATTACATGTTCAATTTTGAATGCTCACGTCTCAAATTTGACAATTCTTCATTTCTCTTTCAATCCTTTTCTTGTTGTCACTTTATAAATAAAGTTTTTTGCCATGATAATTTCATTTCAAAACGTTAAAGTAAACTTTCAAACTATTAACTAGGTGTTTTAATTGTTATTTTGATTATTTTTCAGCACAATGGCTGTTCGCTATGAACTTTGTATTGGCCTCAATCGAGGACACAAAACAACCAAAGTAAGGAATGTTAAATACACCGGTGACAAGAAAGTCAAGGGACAGCGTGGTTCTCGTCTAAAGAACGTAAGTTATAATTCTTTCTAGACAGTATATTTTAGAGTATTTTGGAATATTTTCCAATGATGATCCATAAACCATTCACAGACAACCATAACTGTTTTTGTCGTTAGGTGGCTGCTTCCCAATATTCTTTTGGGGAGTTTAAGCCTTTCAACAAGACTATGGACACTGGTTATATACTGGCACTGAGAAAATTTGTCTAAAATTCAAAAATCAATTTTAATTTTTTCGCCATGGTCTAAAATTTATTTTGGTTTTGTTTCAGATTCAAACACGTCATAACAGATTCATGCGGGATCTTGTTCGCGAGGTGGTCGGCCATGCTCCTTATGAGAAGAGAACCATGGAATTGTTGAAAGTTTCCAAGGATAAGCGTGCTTTGAAATTCTTGAAGCGACGATTGGGAACACACATTCGCGCCAAGAGGAAGCGTGAAGAACTTTCCAACATCCTTACTCAAATGAGGAAGACTCAAGCTCCTGCTAAGTAAATTTTTTTTGAAAACCTAACGTAAAATAAAAGAGTTAAAAACAATGAGTTTGTGTTGTTTTTTGTTTGGTACATGTGCTAAAAAAAGCAGTTGTCACAGACTATCGAATTCATTTTTTAAATTTTTGGAATTTTTTTTTGCGTCATGTTGAGTAAATCACAAACTTTCTATCGGCCGATAGTTTGATCGGGCTTATAATCAGTATCTTACACTGTATGCAAGTCCGCATAATACAACGATTTGGTATCGGCCGATAAATAAGTTTGATGGGATTCACGATTACCTTCAAACTCCGCCAACCCGACTATCTATTTAGCGTAGTGTGCGCGCTAACAGCCCAACTCGACCGAACTGACGGCCGATAGAAAGTTTGTGGTTTGCGGGGGCCCTTAATTGTTCTTTATATCAAAGTAGGTCTTCTTCAGTACATGAAGCCTTGTCGTGCCTGTAGAAAAGAGCACCGGATTAGGAAGTAAGCAACTTGTGTTTGTAGCTAGTAGATAGGATTACCTAATATGGCTTTAAGTTATATTCACAACACTTCATTCAATTGGGATATACTATAGGCGTACAAGACGATCTACAGTTAGATCTACTTTTACTCATACGATTAAGAGTACCGAATCAAACGTTCGACTGGGAACGAATGTTTCAGCGTTCGACTGGTCACGAACGTTTTATTGAACCTTGTTTATTGGGTTATTATCATAAGTCTTATTCCAAACTCTCAACGTCAAAAAACATCGATTTCTACAAAGCTTTTGTTTCTAAAACCTGTAACCGTTAGAAACGAAGGTTTGCAACCTCACTTCAAATTGAACGTTCGATTCGCGACTCGTAATAGGACCATAGGTTAAAATAGTTGTGAAATGCTTACTGCTCTTATAAGCGAGCTATGCAGGGCAGCTGATACTTTCTTAGCGAGTTGGATTGCTGTTTCGTTATCTAAAACACCACAGCAAACCTTCGGCAGTTGTTAGATAAAGATAAAGGCTTGTAGTGGTAAAGTAAAGTTTTTGTTTTACGAGGCTTTTTCTCTGCTATGAGATGAGCCTCATTAAACCGTGCTACTCCAGCTTGCAAGGGCATACCTTCTTTCCTATTTCTTTCTTCCCTATCCTTACTTTATTCTTCCGGTTCACTTTTCTTTTCGTTAGTTTCAGTTCTTTGTAATTTTCGATTCGAATTGCTTTCCTTTGACCTCGTTTTAAATACCTATAAAGATAAAAACTTTGCGATTTTGTTTTAAACCTTATGTTTGTACGCTTCCGAAAATCTGCTTGAAATTTCACAGTTCAGATTGCTATCGTAGAGCCGTGCTGAGCGAAGTCGTAGAACAAACTTTTAGTTTGAGCAACTCTGGGGTAGTTACATTTTGCAGAGTTACTAATCTCCCAGACAATAGAGTAATACTATGGTCAACAAACCATCAATTTATTGAACAACTTTCATATATTTCTTGAAAAGTGCCCACTACCTAGATAAGAATACAAAAAATCAAGATACACATTGATTCCTTTCCTTCAAACGCTCAATTTATAATTATTCCTGTGCGCTTCGACCAATCGCATAAACTAAGCTCTCATAAGCCCCATAATGAATTGGTTTCCATGCAAATGTTCGTTCCTTCAGTGTCTTCTTGAGTTTCTGTCGGCGGGCTTGTTTTTTTCTTTCAAGCTCTTCTTCGCAAAGGTCATCTTCATCTGGCATTGGATACTTCTCATCCAATTTAAGAGATATTTCATGAATTTTTTGTTCAACATCTCTATTTTCAGGTGGTGGATGTCGAGAATTTATATATTGGTTAAGTACTTTTCCATCATTTAAAAGTGTTTTGATTGGAAAGTCTCCTACAGATCTGTGAATCGCTTCGATGATGTGTGGTGGTACATTAAGGTTTCCAGTTTTGATAATACCCGAATGGTGACGATGTTTAAGTTCTTCCTTGTCCAGCTTTTCATTCAGCTCTGGGTCTACCGTCACAGCTATTTTACACACATTGCGACTGTTTAATTTTACAGAAAATTGATAAATTTTAGTTGAGAGACGAATACTTGTAAGAATTTTGTTCAAATTAATCATGGCAAAATAGTTTTTAACTTAAAAATTCATTCAGTAATACTGGGATGTTTAAAGTTCTTACAGAAGAACAAGTAGTGAATAGTTGACCGCATCATTGGTGGCGGACACGGTTTACCAAAATACATCGTCTTGAGTGCCTGTTGAGAAAAACATTTTTTGAGCGAATACTGACTTCTTAAGACCAAATTTATCAAATTACCTTCTAGTAAATCTTAGGCAGGTGTAGGAAGAACAAAGTCTCGCCAAAGAATCGTAGCTTGCTCCCAAAATTTGTAGTTGAAATTTCCAAAGCCATGTTTATATAAATTTTAATTTCCAATTCTGTTTTTACAGATGGAGAATGACAAATGTCAAAACAAACCAGCTGACAAATGGTTTAGGGTAATGGTAAAGTGGTGTTGCGGATCGATATTGCAGTGCATCCGCCGGATTCAATAATTGAAATCAATGCGGATGCGGATGCCTTGCGGATCGGATGAAATCCGCGGGAATAGATTATTGCGGATTCCATAATCGACCTAATTATGAATAAGGTTACTGACAATGGCGATCCTTGGGGGATGCCGTTATTTAAATTTTGAATGAAAGAGTAAGTGTTGTTAGTTTTAATGCGAAATTTGCGACTGGTAAGAAAAGCTTTTACAAAGTTGAAGATTTTCTTACCGATTTTCCATTGTGTTAGTTGGTTTAAAATGATGTGCGGACCAATTCTATCGAATGCCTGTTCGAAGTCGATTGAAAGAATCGATACGTGGTTTTTCTCTCAAAGAGCAGAAGATATGAATGTATCAATGTGTAGAAGCGAGTCTTGGGTGCCAATACCCTTCTTGAAGGCTGTCTGGTTTTGGTCTATGAATTTGTTTTTTTCTAGCCACCAAGCTAAACGCACTGATATTATTATTTCCAATATTTTTGCGATGCAGGGGAGAAGTGATATCAGACGATACCCTTTAATAGCAGTGCTGTCTTTATTGGGTTTTAGAATAGGCACAATTGTGGCCACTTTCCATGATTGAGGAATTATTCCACTTTCAAAAATGTTGTTGAAAAGGGATAGTAACTTTGTTTTCAAAGAAATAGGGCCATTTTTCAGCATTACATAAGATATCCTATCAAAACCAGGGGTCTTACCTTTAGTGGATCTTAAACTATTTTCAAGCTCTAAGAGATTGATTGGGGATTCAATTAATTTAGTTGAAGGGGATGTATCGTATTGCAGTGTAGTTTTGTTTAAACAATTGTATTTTTCTACAATATACTTCGGGTGGAAGTTTGAGTCATCTTGGCTTCTGCCCTAAGAACTAGCAAAGAACTCGTTTATTTCTTTGGGACTGGTAAGGTTAATTGAATCCGTTTTTATAAGTTTGATAGTGTGGGGCACAAAATTACCAGTTAAGCTTCTAATATCTGACCACATTTTTTTAGGGGTTGAATTCTGATTTATTTCACTGGTAAATTGATAAAACAAGAGGCTTTTTCTATTCTTGCGGCTTTTCGAAACTGTGCATTAGCTTTGCGATATGCAATTAGATTTGAGTCAGATGGTGATCTTTTAAACGCTTTCCATGCATTTTGTTTTTTTTGGCGAAGGTTGCTCAGGCTTTGATTCCACCAGTTAACTGTTCTAGAGTGGTACTTATTTGTTGTTTGCGGGATCGAAACGTTTGCTGCGGAGCGAATTGACTTAAGGACACTAGCGGCTTCTTTATTAATGTTATTGGAAGTTGCTCTGGCTGAAATCTGTTTCGAGATTTCAGCCTGAAAAAGGTCCCACCTATCGAAATCCGTTAGGAATTTAGATTGTGGCCTTGGTAGACTATCCTTGCTCCCTAAGAAGATTGTTGTGAGAATTGGGAAATGGTCGCTACCATTTAAGTCATCGGAGACCTCCCAAGATGATTTTTGGGTAAGATGTGGGGATAGGAGGGTAAAATCCACATGAGACAGTGTTCTGTGAGTCGAAAGGTGGGTGGGTCGTCCATCATTCAATATCGCTAGTCCATTATTAGCTATAAAGTTTTCGACTAGCTTACCACGACTATTAATCTTTGGGGGGCCCCAAGTGGGAGACCAAGAGTTAAAATCGCCAGTGATTACGACAGGCGTACGGATGTTGTTTAGTATAAATTCGAGGTCACTATTTGTGAACATTTGGTCTGGTGGAATGTATAATGAAACAATGGTTAGCTTAAACTTTAACTCGACTTCCACTGCGATGGCAGATATATTGGAGTCTATTGTAACAAATTTGTGAGGGATCGCTTTGTGAACAAGAATACATGTACCTTGTTTTGAACTTGTATTGCAAGTTAGATTGTGAAAAACAGAAGAGTATTCTTTTGGAGGAAATGGTTGTAGGTTGTTTTTAACGTGAGCTTCTTGAAGAGAAATGATATGTGGATTTAGTTCTTTTATAAGCAATTGGAGTCCATGATAGTTATTTGAATAACCATTCATGTTCCATTGCATAATTTTGAGATCATTAGAGATGGTGGAGGCTGACTTGGTACCTGTACTGTACCATGTACAGGCAGAAGGCAGGCATCCACCTGGTGTTATAATGAGATACCCGCCCTTCCGCCGGTGATGGTGGTCTCCACCGTTAAGGTGAATACCTTCATCACGAACAGGGGCGCGGGTTAAGGTGGGAAAATTGTTTTTATTAAGAGCTGTCATTTTCATCGATATTCATTGCGTTTCGATTGTCTGACAGACGAAAAAAATTCAAAAGAGAGTTGTTTGAATATATATTATTTGGGTTAGTTGTAGGTATGTGTATTAAGAGCTTTTTCGATTAGATTTAACTTGTTATCAATTGAAATTATATGTTGGAGTTCAGTTCTTGTTTGAGTATTTGTGGATTGAGCTTTTACGTTTTCAGATTCTGGTTTGTAGACTTGTCTAGAGTTTACTCTTTCAGGAGATTTTAAATTTTCTGCGTGGATTTTTTTGTGTGTCTGTGTGGCCGTGGACGATGATGCACAATTTTCTGTGCTGTGGTTGGGTGTTGAATTTTTTTCATGTATCGCAAGCAGCGGCGCGCTTGCACCATTTCATTGTGTGTCCAAGTAATTGGCATTCACCCTTATTATGGTAGGCGTTTTGCTTGAACGACAACTTTCATTTAGGGAAATCGGTATTATGAAAGTCACTATGTAGTCGTTTAACCTAGCGTTACGCCATTTGACATTTAGCGTTCAGTGGAATGTAATTTTTTTGAACGACACCCTGTCATTCTTCGGTATTGCAGCTGTCGTTTTATTTCAGTTAAACGACTAGTAAAACGCTATTTTTTGGCGACTTTAAATTTGCAAACGCACAAATTGTTTAACTTGAATAAAAATGTAAGTTGTAGTTGGTTTCTTCTTTTTTCTTAAATAACTTTTATTTTGACTGAATTTAGGGTGAAAAAAACAAATCAGGAGCATATCAAAACATTAATCTATCTGATGGAGCAAAATCCTCAACTTGCAACAAATTTTCAACGGGGTGTCTCCCAAACGGAGGACAAAAAAAAGAATGGATAGCAGTTTAGCGGTTAGAACTGAAAAAGAATGGCAAAAGTTAAAATAATTGGGAAACGAAATCTTTTCATGCCGTATTTTTCATGTGTGTATGTGTATGTTTTTAAAGTTTTGGTTCGATGCAAAAGTTTAAGTTAAACAGAATTAAACAGATTCTGTTCAATAAAAAGCAAATGGAAGTCACTGTACCTAGTTGTAGTTGTAAAGGATTCTTCTTTCTCTTATCAGATTATTTTTTTTGTTTCTAATATCCTCTGCCCTTCGTTGTCCTCGCTACACCACTATTTCTCACTGCCATTAACATAGGAAAACTATTCATTTTCATTTGTTATTCAAAAACAATTTAAATTTCAAGACAAAACGAGAATTTCTATTCAAATCCCAATCTGTCATGATCAGCTGATCATGTGGAAGACGTTTGGATTGTAAGTAAGTGGCGTTCAAGGTACGTAATACCGATACTTAAACGCCTAAAAAGTGACTCGACAAATAAAGTGACTATTATCAATCAAGTGTAACACCTTTCATAATAGGGGTGATTGTCTACAATGCATTGAGTTGGGAACATATTCTGTAACTTTAGTCTTGTACCAACAGATTTCAATGGTGTTTGGAATTGCAAATAAGTCGAAGGTGAAAATCATGAGACCAGTTGGTATTCTTTTGCCTTTTGAAGTTTTGTGAATTTGTATACATCGGTTACATTTTCACTTTTCAGTTCAGACACTATTTCTGACTCGGGGACGTTTATCAGGCAAGGTGCATAAGCAATTCCCTTAGACGAGTTAAGGTTTGCGTGAAGTTTTATTTTGACTGGACAGATGTTACAGCCTTAGACGTGATGAATTTATCGGCAATAAATTGATCTTTGGTGAGGATCAAAATAGAGCCGTCTCTTAGTTGTGAAATCTTTTCGTATTGCGTACTGATAGAATCGATTTTTTTTTTCAAAATGAAAACACTGATAGAAGATAAGGGCTTGGAGTCATCTTTTGAGGATATATGCACGAAGCGTGGATTTTTAGATTTTATGCTTATTGGGAGGGTTGGGTACTCACCAAAAACACTGCTCGATTACTTGAATCTTTTTTGTGGTGGTGGGGGAGGGGGGTCTGCAGGATCGGAAAGCGCACATTCATCGAGAATGCCATATAGGTTGCCCGAATTGCGGGCTGGCTTTTTAGCCATGCCGAGAAGTCTTTAAACACTTGTATAAAAAATTACTACACTTGTCACTAATTCAGAATTAATGTAAATGAGAAAAACCGGTTTGTACAGCCCAGCCTTTTAAACGAAACCAAAATAAAAATTACTCCGAAACACATTGCGACCTTCGTGTAATCACCGCCTTACAATTTAGGTACTCGTAATCAATAAAATTTCGATAACCAAAACGCCCACTGAACTGCAAGCTCACGAAAATTATGACTAACCTCACTTTTTATTTCCGATGATGCTTTCTTTTCTCTGCCAATCTTCATCGATACAAGATCACAATTAAGAGTGCAATCAAAGTTTAAGTACACGTGAATTCAATTAGATTTGCATATCAAGTGACCATATTTGATGTACAGTAGTACTATACAAATAATTCTCTATAAATAATTAGCTTTTGTTAAGCTAAAAATCCATAAAGGTAATTATAGTGTTAAATTTTCTCAAAAGAAAAATCCCAAAACTATTTTTTTTACAAGTTTGACCAAGAAAAACTTCTCGAGTTAAATTATTTCGAAACCCCGAAACGATCCTCACCGGAGGGGGCTCAGACTTCTGAGTCATCACCGTGATCAACATCGATCTTAAACATCGATATAGAGAGTTCGGAGAACTACCGCCAACTATTAAATTTAGGACCAGTCTAAACTCTACTCCACCTCCAGCCCCTAAAGATCGGAGGTATATTAGAATTGTCTATTCCATAGAGCCTAGTGTCCGACAACGTGTGATCTACACCACCGAACTTAACCTCGTTATACAAAGATCAGATTCGTATCAAGTGATCGTTTCTGTCGTCGTGTGTCGTTCGTGTGATCGGCAAATCAACGCTAACCTCGTGCTTCCTCGTCAACCAGAACCAGAACTCGCATGGTCAGGTGGTACTTGCAAATCAGATCCACCTTGCCCAAAAAAAAAAAAAAAAAGAGCAAACCAAATCAGATTTACCTCTCCGAGGTTTCGAGAAGATTGGCTGAACAACATCTATTTTTATCAAGCGATCTTTGCATGTACAAATACCACATGCCATCTCCATGGTGAGTTCACAAAGAGTCCAGCCAAGCCCTACGTTAGTCTCCAACAAAGCCAACCTTGCCTCTACTTAGACCAGAGCAGATTACTTGAGAATCAGAAGCCAGTTCCACTGACAAAACCAACAACATCATCAACATCCCATTCACAAATTGGTCCAGAGTCCAAATATTAAGCCTAGACCCTGACCCTCCAACATCTCCACCAACCACATCAACCACCACATGAATTACCATTCATCAAAACTACCATCATCAATAAATTAAAAACTTTATCAATAACAACTATCCTCATCGAGAATAATTCTCTTAATCAGACTAATCAACAAAATATCAATAAGTGACTCTTATCAGCTGTACGTTCAATTGTAAAGATTTTTAATAATTTCTCAACACATAGCTGCTTTGAAAGCAAACAAAATCAGCGCTCAGGCATCCACAAAGCTACTGTGCACAGCATCTTTGGACGGCCGGTAAGTCTCTTGTTATAATTTTTACTAAATAAAAATCTTAACATCTTGAACGACAAGCAATCTTTTTAAATTAAGATATTAGATTCCATAATATTAGATAAGAGTGCATTTCTAAATCTCCTCTTAAGTTCTTCTTAAAATTTTTATATATAAATTTAAAAACTGTCAATCATTGAGAGTGGGAGTGAGAGTGAACAAAAAAGAAAAAAAAAAAGGGGTAACAGTGTGAATTAAATTTTATTAAAGAGTAAATTATATTGCGCTTGCTCTTTCTCTCAATCGAGATTTGAATTGCAGTTAATTTGATAATAAGTAGTATTGTGGTTTCACTCAAACTCATGATTGAGTTTTTATTTTTCTAATCTGAGAACAGATTAAGATTTTCTTTAATGAATGTAAATTCTGAAGTATTATGAATGTTCCCTCCATTATTAAAAGCAATTTTTAAGTGATGATGAATTGAAATATTAGTTTTACCGTTTACTTGAATTTTGATATGAATAAAAATGATTTTAGATCGAGTTCGTGCCTCAGGTCATTTGTTCTGTTGATGATTTAGATTCATGATGGAGTAAATTAAGTTTAGTGCAAAGGGAAGTGTTTCAGTGATGCTGCTATGTGATGACGAGACGTTGAGTAGTTCTTAGAGAATTTCCAATGATTGAATAGGGGTTATTGAGATTTAAATTTTCAGTGGCTTAATAACCAAGGAGTTTCTAGATTTTTTCTTAGAGACCGAGGGAGGGATACACTCCGGGACCCTAAATTACACCTCTGGGTTCCCAAATATAAATAAAATAATATGATATATGGTTTGCTTGAATATGAAAGAGCGGGTTAGATAATATTTATGTTCTTATATCGGCATGACAATACTTTGTGCGGTAGTCCAAAGGCAGGTACAAGTACCCACCCCACCGACGAGCTGGCCAATGGTGAAAGCGAGCATGCCGAGCCGTACCGTGCTGTATGGACAACTCATTTATGATCTCTTGACTAGTCTTGGGGAATCCTGTGGTCCTGAGGGAGTCATTGGAAGAGCAGGTCATCGCTTCAATTAAATGAGAACAGCTAAATCCGTTACAGGTTGTGGGATGGAGAGAATAAGAGAAAACGCAAACTGTTGTTCTTATCTTGATAGCTATGTAGGTCTGTACGGTCAAACGGAAGGTCAGCCGATGACTGTTTTCATAATAATAATAAATAATTGTGAATCCATTCACGGTTTTTACTCTTTCATCAATTTCCAAAATTTTCCTATCACTAAATATTTTTGGATACGTGTAACAAGATGTTGCTCCAGTGTCTAATATTTATATATATGTATATAGACTTGACTTTATTTATATATGTCTAATATTTATTTATCTGGCTTAATACAAGCAACATACATATAAATAAAAAGAAAACTTAAATATTTACAAAAATCAATTTCTTAAATACTAAATACTATTTACAATAAATATTAATTAAATTAAAAGTTAATATAATAGAGAAGCTAAGGGAAATTTAATTAGGAAGTTGAAAATGATTAGAGGATAATTTATTTCTTAGAGATGGTAAGCTTGCATTGAAATCAAGAATATCTTGTGCACCATTGGCTAAGCGCAACATTCGGGTAATGGGGTTAAAATGACCATAGTTAGTGCGGTGGGTGGGAAGGTTGTAAAAAGGGATGGACCGTAGACTACGAGGATTGGTATTAAGGTAAAAATTTTCAAGGAGAGCGGGAGATTCAATTGCACCAGTCATTATTTGGTGTACAAAAAGTATGTCCGCAATTGCAAGACGTTTGGCGAGGCTTTGTAACTGAATTAGTTGTAAACGATCTTCGTATGGAGGTAGGATGAGAGAATTCGACCACGGTAGATGGCGTAAGGCAAAGCGAAGGAATCTACGTTGGACGGCTTCAATTTTATGTGACTGAGTGATTTGATAGGGGGACCAAACCTGAGATGCGTACTCTAGGATAGGTCTGACAAAAGTAATGTATAGTGATTTGGTTACGTAAGGATTGGAAAATTCTTTAGACCACCGTTTTATGAAACCAAGGAAAGAGTTCGCCTTAGTGATAATCTGGTCTATATGGAAACGAAAGTTGAGCTCTCTATCACAAAAAACTCCAAGGTCTCGAATAGAAGAAACAACAGGAACGGGAACCCCACAAAAGTCATAAGTCCGAGGGAGAGTAGGTATTCGTTTTCGTGAAAAAGTGATGAATTGACATTTACTCACATTAAGATCGAGCAGATTCTTATGACACCAATTAAGAAAAGAATCTAAGTCATGTTGAAGTAAAGAATTATCACGAGGTGTCGATATTGACTTCATTATTTTTATATCATCGGCATAGATTGAGAGATTTGAGTTGCGAAATAATCATATGGACATCGTTGATAGCAAGGACAAAAAGGAGAGGACAGAGATGGCTACCTTGAGGCACACCGGAGGAGGCAGAAATGGAAATAGATAAGAAACTTCTAAACAATACCTTATAGATGCGGTGTTCTAAATAGGATTTCACCCATTGGATAAAATGCGGGGGAAATCCAAAAGCACCTAATTTCAGATAAATTATATGGTGTGAGATTTTATCGAAAGCTTTCGAAAAGTCCGTAGTAATTACGTCAACCTCGTAGCTATGTTCAAGAGCACAGAGCGTCGTAGAAACAAATTGGGTTAAGTTAGTCGTTGTAGATCTTCCCTTTAGAAAACCATGCTGCAGTGGAGAAACAACAGACTTACAATGAAAGTATAACGAGTCGTAGACAATGCTTTCAAAAAGCTTAGGAAAAGAGGATAGTTTAGCAATAGGACGGAAGTTGGAGATATCACTTTTACTACCTTTCTTATGAATTGGAAATATGAATGAATCTTTCCATAATGTTGGAAAAACTGCTTGTGAGAGTGAGAGTTGAAATAATGCTGTAAGGGGTTGACAAAGTACGTTTATACATTTTTTTAGGAAAATGGCAGGAATACCGTCAGGACCGGGAGAAAAGTCATCTTTGAGTGCATTGATTTTATCATACACATTGTCGAGACTAACACCAATAGAAACAAGAGAGCTTTGAGGACAATTATCGAGATAACTGAAGTATTCCAGGTCAGGTAGAACTTTATTATGGTTATATGATTGACTAAAGAAATTCGCAAATAGATTGGTGATTGTTTGAGGATCTGAAGAGGAAGTATTAAGATGGTTGAAAGAGGAAGGAAGCCCATCCGATTTTCTCTTAACGTTAATAAATTGATAGAAACGTTTAGGGTCATAGATAAGACAAGTCTGCATTTTATCAAGATAATTGTTGTAAAGAATTTCGGATAAGGATGAAAAGTTGAAGAAAGCTTGTTGATAATTTAAGTAATCAAAATAAGAATTCGATTTTATGTAAGTTTTCCATAACTTATTTCTAAGGTTTCGAAGTGTACGCAATTCTTTAGTATACCATGGGGGAGACGACATACAATTTTTTTGTGGTAAATGAGGAACAGTCTGGATGATACATCCGAAGATGGCAGTATAGAAGAAAGAAAGAGCGATGTCGATGGGAGTTCGAGCATTTAAGAAAAGGTTAAAATCGATCTGATTTAACAAAACGTTAAGTTGATTGAAATCAGCCTTACGGTAGTTAAAAAGAAGGGAGACTTCCGAATCTACCGTGGAGATAACTTTATCGAAAGAGATGACAAGAGAAAGAGGGGGATGGAAGTGGTCAAGGGTCGATAGAAGATGGATACTTTCAGAAACGTCAGAGTTGAAAGGATCAGAAGAAAAAACAAGGTCAAGTTGTCTTCCTAAGTTATTTTTAATGCTTCTTATTTGGAAAATCCCAGAGCCAGATAAGCGGTCACAAAAAATACATTCTTTCTCTGAGGTGGGATTACTGGGAACAAAGTTTGATTGATCCTCGGATGGAGCCCAACGTAAGTAGGGTAAATTAAAATCACCAATAACGATAAAATCATCAGTTGGTTCTGCAGCTTCAAAGATAGAGTCGTAAGAATCAACAAATTGTTGATAAGCAAGAGTGGTCTGTGATGGGTGAATATAACAGCAGAGGATATAAAAACATCGATTGGGGACTAACAATAACAATTTTATGCAAATGAATTCGATGAGTGGTGAACTGGATGATTCAACAAGAGTTGCATTCAAACTATTGTGTACTGCTAAAAGAACACCACGCCCGGAGCGGCCATTTTCAGAGGTTTGACACGAAATACTGCAAAGTCGGAGGAAAATAATTCACTATCAAGAAAACTGGAATCTAAATTTGTTTCAGAGAGGGCAAATATGTCAAAAGGAAGGTTTTGGGAGTTGAGATAAATCATAGAAGTTTTAGTTCGTAGTCCTCTTACATTCTGGTAATAAAGGGACAAAGAGTTCAAAGTCGTTAGTGTGTTACTGTTAAAGACGAGGCTTTTTAGAGGACTTGGAGTGAATAGGGTTTTTAAAATTTATATGTGAACAGTACGTGGCAAGATCCCTTAGGACAGTTGAGGGAGATATATTAAAACCTTCATGAAAACGTATGTAAATCTTCTTAAGTTCATGAGGATCGGTTGGAAGACCTTCTTTTAAGATAGATAAAATGACATTAGTTTTCGTTTTGCCATTAATGCAAACAGACTCAGGTTTGTCATATAGAAAAGCCAGGTACAGACGGACATTTTCATAGAGTTTACTGTCACGCAGTCTTGCCATGGAGTATCGGCCATCCAAGTCATTTGATGTCGTTTTAGATTTATTAAACTTCGCGGTTAATTTAACGCTTGGTGGATACATAGGATCGAAAACCGGAGGATAAGAGTGATTGGGATTGATTGATAAGGATGATCTGGAGGATGAAGGTAGGGGTGACATACTGGAAGGCTGTGGGATAGAGTTTGAAGAGTTTGCACAAATGAAATTGCTATAGGAATCACTTGAGAGGACTTTCTGTTGAGGAAGGTTAGGAGATGGAAAGGCAATATTATTGTGATTAGATGAAGTCGGTCTAGGCTTAGGAGAAATGCGGAGTTTTTTAGGTTCAGGTAAAGAATTGATTGAGGATTTGAAGGACTGAGAACTAGTTTTAGATATTGATACTTTTTTGACATTTTCATTTAATAACTTGTTAGGTTTAAGACCCCAATTTGATATTTCAATTCTGCCAACCCGAAAAACGTGTTGGTCAGTGGACAAAAAAAGCCATTGGTATTTAGAGGGGATATAAACTTTAAAGCTAGAAGAGCTCAATTTATAACATTTTTGAATAAAAATCTTAAAATAAGAAGAGAAAAAATTTCTAACCCAGGATAAATTAGCGAAAGCAGGAGTGTTTTTTATGAAGAGAGGTGTGAGCTCAGCTTGGTTTTTAATTTTCATGATTCTATTGTTCCATTCAGCAGGAGTCCAGGTTGTGCCAAACCGGTTGATGAGGACAGGTTCAGAAAGTGTAGAAGGATTGTCATCATTAGAGGATGATGTTAGTTCTTTTTCAATTGGAACACTTGAGGAAGGATGAAGTAGAATCATATCATCAATTTGAATTGGCGTGATGGAGGTATCAAGGTCTTGGAGTTCCAAACGAAGTGATTTATTGCTATTACTGCTTAGTTCAGGTGAGGCGAAAGAGCTAACATGACCTTTTTCTGAGTTTGTTGACTTCGTGTAGTGTGATTGTTTAATTTCGTTTGATAGTTCAGTTATCATATAACGTAAAGATTTTGATTCCTTGGTAATGATATCTTCAAGGGTAGAAGAGTTGGTATTTATACTGAGGGAAGTAGCTGTGGACTCCCTCTCAAGAGATTTAATGATTGATGATTGTTCCTTTGAAGAATCCGCAAACCTTAACAGGTACTTTTCTGTAGAATGTATTATTTCCGTAGATTGTTCAGCGGAGGATTTAAGATCAGCAACCAATTTAAACATTTTAATAATGTCGGTGTTAATGAGCTTAGGGAAAGCATGAATAGTTTCAAGGCAATCATTAAATTTTTGTGATATTTTCTTCATGTTTGAATCTATGTTAGATAGCTTAGTGTTGAGTCCTATATTTTGGGACTCTAAATTTTTCATAATGGATTCATTATTGTCTGCAGTCACCTCATTTATTTTGAGAAAGTTGTGGCGGATACTAGTTTTGAGTTCAGTAAAATCCTCAGACAAGTGAACTAAGCGTTCGTTATTATACTTGATGGCAAGCATAACGTGCGAAGTAGTAATTGTTTTGCATTCGTTGCAGTAATAATGAAAATTTGCAGAAAACTCGGTCAGGTGGGCTTTAGCGTGTCTACTCAGGCCTATGCAAATTGGATGAAAACTTTTACCACAAATACCTTTGCAGGCGACCCATTCAAGTGTTTTTTCACAATATGGTAATAAATCCGCAAATATTGTGGCGATCCATGTTTTCAAAGGTATTTAAAAAAAAAAAAATATTATTTTAAATTACGACGTCAGAAGAGTTTCGTCAGCTACTGTTTTGTTCTTGTAGTTACTACAGTTGAAGAGTTAAAGAACTTAATTATGGTTGTTGTATATGCTACGAGTGGTGAGTTGGTTAGCGTATCAGCTAACATGAAAGTCTCCAAAAGATCGTGATATAAAATGAAAGAGAAATTTAGGTGAGGTGGAATATCGATGCTCATTAGCGGCAGAACATGCACTAAATTTGTACTCACACGGGAGCCAAAAAAGGATGGAGAAGGCAAGTTCCAGTTGGTTAAAGGAGCAAGATAGATTGCGTTCGATGGACGATGGCCCTCTTCGTTCTCAGAAAAAGTTCCAGTTGGTTAAAGTTGAGACAGTTAGCAGTTAGCACAAGTAGAAATTTTTTTTTTTTTTTTAATTATGAGTGGTGTAGATGTGTTGGCAGCAGAGATGCCAGATTGGGCGCTTTATCGTATTTTGGGCTACTTTTTTTCTAAAAAAACGATAGAAATTTTTTTCAGAGCGCCCAATGGAATTTTGGGCTACATATCGTTGAATTTTCTGTTTTGTAATTTTTGATTGTTTTATTCTCTCACAAATCTAAAAAAAAATATTTTTCCACGAACAAACCCACATTTTTTTAATTTGGCAGCATTTTAGCCTTCATGTGACTCTCTGAAAGTGGGATAATGACATCGTACCATAGAGGTATAATATGAAAGAACAAAAGACCAAACCTCACACACATAGTTGCATCCGTTCACAAACAGCAACCATTAGCTGCCTTTGCAAACACCACTTTATTTTCAGAATTCAAAAATCAAAACCAGTGTGAAAAGAAAGTAAAGTGGTGTTTGTTGTTTCTCTACAATGTAATCTAGCTAATGGAAGAAAGAATTCATAACAACATTTTTGTTAGAATTAGAAAAGCGAACTCCTGAAAATTATTTAATTTATAAAAAGATTCGCCATTTAAGTCCAAATGTTTGCTTAAACCATATACGTCCGAGCTTCAAAGATCTTCCGATTGAAATGCTTCCTCAGGACAAAAGAAGCACATCCTACATGGAACTTTTGGAGGATCAATGTAACAAATTGTTAATATTTGACTGGAAAGTTGTGTTTCCTCTTGAGATACCACAAAATCCAGAACATTTTTGGAGTTACTTACTATCTAATGTAAGAAACGGGTCCAATGATTAAATTTTTAAAGACTTAAGTTTGTTTGCCATCCAATTACTGACACTTCCAGTAAGCAATGCTGTAGTAGAATGAACTTTAACTTATAAGCAAGTCATAAGTCATTGTGATATCTTGTTTTTTTCTTTAAATAAAAATATTTGTTTCATTATAAAAAATAGGAATCGACTTTTATTTTCAACGATATTTGGGCTACTTTTAGGGCAACGATATTGGGCTACATTTTTTCAAGATTTGGACGCCTAAAGCCAAAAAGCTTCTGGCAACCCTGGTTGGCAGAACATATACTGTAATGAACTCACCAAAGAGATGAAGCATAAAGCTTATGAGAGATGAATGTTAAATTGTTTTTTTATAGATATGCACTATTCAAAGCAAGAAGTGTATGGTGGAAATTTCAAATAGGAAATTGATTTTAATTTAACTTTTTTGTATAGTAAAAGCGTAGTACACTAGCGGCAAAAATTATTAGAGCACTTATACAAATGATGCAAATACAAAACTTGGCTAATTGATTATAATTGACATGGAAATCAAAGGGATCGCGGAGAAAAGTCAGAATAAGTACTGTCGTAACGAAGAGAGAAAGACTGACTAAATATATTTATTTTTAACCATTTGTTATTTATTCTTCTGTATATGTGGGGTAATACCCGTGGTACCCGTGGTGTGATGGATAGCATGTCCGCCTGTTAATCCTGAGGTTCGAGTTCGAATCCCACCAGAGGCAAAAATGTTTTTTCTACGGGTATCGCCTTTCGCGAGGAATTGGCAAGTCCTCCATTAGTATTCATTGCCATGAAAAGCGTTTTCTCGATTAGCCTTTCGGAACTGGCAGAAAATTGTAGGTCACCTCCTCCATTCCCTCACAAGGGATGGTTGTGAGAAATGCGCTAGGCCCAAGGGCTCCTCGCTCTGTTGCGCCACCCTATTTATTTATTTATTATATGTGGGGTAATCCCATGTTCCGTCTAAAAAAATGATTCTCTTGGATGTTGTTTATCCTGTTTGGTGGTTGGGACTTGGGAGCTTAATTGAACACTTTGTTCTCTTTCTCTTTTAAAATTATAATTCTGATTATTATTATTATGATGGTAATTTCTATTAAAATTCCTGTTTTGATTAAATTGATTGTTAGTATTCCTAAATGGATTATTCTGATTATTATGTACTTGTCTAAACCTTTGCATTTCCTGTGGGGTTACTTTTCTATAAGCGGAAGATTCTAATTCCATTGGATCTGGTCTCTGTTGACTAGCCCTATTTGTTTGTTGATTACTATGTTGGGGTTTTTGTTGGTATCTTAATGTATTACCGTTTGTTTTGTCTCTAATATTACCTTTGATTATATTGATTCAGAAATCTACTTCTAGTTTTGTTGCTTTCTAACTCTTGAGCCTGAGCTAATGCATTGGGCAAATCTTCAGGTTTCATACTAAATACTGTATCAGACATTGGCTGATGAAGACCATTTTTAAATACTATTATTGCATTTTTTCTATATGATTCATTCAATTTCTCAGTGGTTTCACTGTATGTACCATACGTCATTATAACTTTATTTATTATCAATGTCAATTTTTCTGTAACTTCATTACAGAATTCTATTAACGTTTTTTTGCCCTGTGTTATCATACTTAATTCATGATTTTAAACATGTATTGGTCTTTTAAAACTTTTTTATCCGCGTAGGCAAAATCTAATCTACTTAAAATGGCTTCAAGGTTTAGTACCGTACCATGACTGGTAAGAACTCAATATTCTTAATGCAGCAAAATATCGTTTACTACAAGGAGTGTACAGACTCATACTATTTTGACAAGCTTCTCGCCAACTCACATGTCCCTCATTGCTACCTTCAAAAGTTGGTAGACTTTTAATAACATCAAGACTTTCATTGTCTGGTATTTGTGGATCTATCGGTTGTATTTTATAGTAATGTAATTATTTGGAACTATTAAATTTTCTAATTTTTTTGTTAATTCATCTATCTGATTTTGCTGCTGAGCAGTAGCCTGTTCAACAGCTAATTAAATTATTTATTTTATATCTATAGTTGTAGTTGTCATTTTAACAATTTTAGTTTCACTTCTGAAAAATAATTGCTTACGATAATTTCCTCTGCTTTTCAGAATGCTGTTCTCCAATCTGGGAATCACTTTGCTGGTTTCTTCCATTTAGTTCACAATTGTTCACACTTTCAGGATACTTTGTTTTTCTCCTATTTATAAACAAATTTGGCTGATAGCTTCAATTTCACTTTGAAAGTTTTTTTTAAGCCTTTATTGTATCTACAAATACTTATTCAGATTTGGCTATTTTATTCACTTTCACTTTTTATGTTAATAATGAGCTATCCCGGTTGAGCCCCCAATTATATTTATTCGTCGTGAGTAAAAGTTATATAAAAAAATATATTTTCAAATATAAAATTTATTTTTCACTTAACGAATTTTAATGTTTTACTGACAATAGTTCTTATATACTACTCGGCAACTACTGGAAACTCCATTTTTTTTTTTGGGAACTGCTGGAAACTTCTTCTGCGTTGTGTCTATTTATATTCTTGTCTTCAGGGTTTCTGGTTCAGGAAGTCAGACAAACAAAGGCTCCTAGGAGAATCAAGTGGTACAATCTGGAGAAAACTAAAGGACAGCAACTCATTTCGGGAGCGTAGCGGAATCCCGCTTTTTAAAATCCCGTTTTTTAAAATCCCGACAAAAAAAAGTTTATAATCCCGTCTTCTTAAATACCGTTTTGTTAAAATCCCGTTCGTGACAATCCTGTTTAATCAAAATCCTGTCTATCAAAAGCCCGCCTTTTAAAATCCCGTTTAATCCCGCTTAGCCCGTTTTATATTTGGATAAGTATTGTTCAATATTGTTCATTTAAACACTACATATCAGTTCTCAAATGTTGAAAGTTTTGTTGTCTGAACATTGAAATGTTTGTAAATCAAGAGCAATGTCCAAAATTATGGAAGCTAGAAAGACGTTGAGTAAAACTGAATATTTGCGTCGTATAGCTCACAATATTCAACTGTAATCATTTTTTGTTATTTTTTGTTGTGATCTTTTTTGGATTTACATTTTTGTTATGTATTATGTTATTTTCTTTTGAAACAATAATAGTGTTTGCAATAAAATTATCTAGACCAAATATTCTTCTTCTTTTTTCTATTTAATCCCGCTTTTGTAATCAACACCAGGTGTTTTATTTTAAAAATCGCGCGATTTTTAAAATAAAACACCTGGTGTTGATTGCAAAAGCGGGCTTATAAAAACGGGATTTTAATAAACGGGATTTCAACAAACGGGATTTAAGAAACAGGATTTTAAAAAAGCGGGATAATAACAAAACGGGCTTAACAAAAACGGGATGTTAAATGCGGGAAAATAAAAAGAAGGATTATAAAAAACGGGATATCGAACCCAACCCATTCATTTCGTATATGCAAAGTCAGCTTTGTAATACCATCGACGCAGTTTCAAATGCAATCACGGCACAAAATATGTGGGATCGCCTACAACGAACCTGCTTAGAGAGAGCCAAATCACTGTTAGGAGTCTCAAAAGGAAACCACCAACAAGCTAAAGAAACCTGGTGGTGGGATGATGAAGCTAAAGCTGTGATAAGAAAGAAGAAAGCAGCTTTCCAAGCTTGGTCGAAGTCCCCTTCAAGAAATACAAATGAAAAAGCGCGTTTCAAAATGGAATACAGGAGCTGCAGAAAAGAAGCGAAGAAAAAGTGCGCCCAACTTCAAGCAAAAAGCACGGAGGGCCTGTATCGAGAGCTGGAAGAGATTTCTGCCCCAGCTGCTGAAGCAAATCAGGCAATCCAAGAGCTAAGACAAAGCAACTTGAATAAGGGAGCAACCGTTTTCAAAAAAGCCGCTCAGAGAAGGCGAAATGCGCAGGACATTCGTTCGCCGAAGTTCATAAATGATGCTCAAGGACTGCTACTTGTGGATGACGACGAAATTCTTCACAGGTGGCGACAGTATTGTGATGATCTTTTGAATGAACAGTTTCCTCGGCGCCACTTTCCAAAAGCTGCACCTAACTTTACAGAAGTATCCGACGTCACAGTCGAAGAAGTTAGGGAGGCAGTTAAGAACTCCAAAAAAGGCAAAGCGATTGGGCCAGACGAGGTACCATATCAGTTTTGGAAAAATATGGGAGACATCGGGTTGAGATGGCTCACGATTCTCATCTCCAAACTTATAAGAGGTGACAGTTTGCCTAATCAATGGAGGGAAAGTTTTCTTCTTCCAATGTACAAGGGAAAGGGAGATACCAGAAGCTGTGACAACTATCGTTCGATCAAGTTGATGTCCCACACTATGAAGATCGTTGAGCGGGTCTTGGATAGCCGACTGCGGAAAATAATAAGGCTATCTGATGACCAATGCGGGTTTGTCGCGGGAAAGTCAACTACAGACGCAATCCAAAGTATAAGGATCATTATGGAAAAACACCGAGATGCCTTAGAGGATTTACATATTGTGTTGGTTGACTTCGAAAAAGCATTCGATCGACAACCACGAGATCTGATATGGGTGGCCCTCACACACCGAGGAGTTCCTGAAGCCTATGTGCGAATAATTATGGACATGTACGAGGGAGCAGTTACAAAAGTGAGATGCCCAGCTGGAGTCACCGAAGAATTCCAAATAACAGTAGGTGTACATCGGGGAAGTGTCTTGAGCCTACTGCTCTTTATTGGTGTTCTGGATTATTTGCTCGAAGGAAAAGTAACGGACAATAAAGTACAACAATTATTCTTTGCTGACGATGGAGCCATCATAAGCGAGGATCCTACATCCCTGCAACGAGCACTTGACGTTTGGATTGATGTTCTGGAAGGAAATGGGTACCGTATTAGCGCTAAAAAGACTGAATACCTGTGCTGCCCTTTTTCTGATCCAGACAAACCTATTCCAGACATTTATTTGAATGGAAATGTGCTTCCCAAGTGTGAAAAGTTTAAATATCTGGGATCTATGATCAATAGTGAAGCAACTTGTGATGACGACATCAATCATCGAGTAAGCGTAGGGTGGATGAAGTGGCGAGAAAACTGCGCTATCTTCTGTGATCGAAAAATGCCCCCTAAGCTGAAGGGAAGACTCTACACAGCAGTTGTCCGTCCAGCTCTGACATACGGTTCACAATGTTGGACAATGTACAAAAAGTATGAGAGCAAATTGACGGCAGCCGAAATGAAGATGCTTCGGATGACAGCAGGAGTAACAAAGCTTGATCGAATTAGAAGTACTAAGATCCGTGGAAGCCTTCATGTCAAAAGTACCATCTTGGACAAAATTCAGCACGACCGGCTCAGTTGGTATTGTCATGTTCAAAGGAGAGATCCGCAGAACCCCGTCCAAAAGGCAATATCATACAACGTTTCAACAAATTCGCGACGAAAAAGAAAAGGCAGGCCAAAACACTCCTGGTACAAGCAAATGCAAGAACAGCAGCATTTGGTTGGCCTCAGACATGGAACAATCCAAAACCGGGAGGCTTGCCGACGCTTTCTGAGGTCAACGCGGCGTACCCCACAGGCGGATCACTAGTGTGAAGCAGAAAAGTGGGAGAGTTGTGATCGCTTCAAGATCACTACTCGTAACGCCGGAAATGGAAAGAAGAAGAAGAAGGGTTTCTGGTTGTGGTTATCTGTAGTTATCTTTTTAGTTTTCTTGTCTTCAGGGTTTCTGGTTGTGTTTATCTGTTGTTATCTTTTTACCCGTGGTAATCTTTACTATAGGATGCTTGCTTATTTGGGGGCTCGTTTATTTTATTGTTTCCTCTTATTTCTGTCTGAGGTACAGTTGAGTTTTTATAACTAGCGCGTCAGATATTCATAGAGTATACGCGCTTTGTCTTTCTGATTACCGAAAAATATTAATCTGACGATTAACTGGGGGCAAATGGGCGTAAAGAGAGGTTGAAAAAAAAGTTATTCGAGCGTGTCAGATTTTTAAAGTGAATGTTAAGTTCAAAACAGAGTATATAATCTGACAATTTGAGTGGGGCCGTAAGTCATGGCTGATTTTTAAAAATTTAAAAAAAAAACACGCGACCTTGAAATACTCGAGCGCGTCAGGTTTTTATACAGAGTGATCAACTTGATGTCTTCGTCCTCCAGGATGATAATCTGACTATTATATGGGGGCGCACTCTTAGTCTGACAATTTTAAAGTAACAATTATTTGTTGTTTCTGTTTTTTGTTACTGGATGCAATAATAAAAAACATGTATGTACAGTCAAGCTTCCTTATAACGAACCTTCAAGGGAACAAAAAATTGCTTCGTTATAAAGAAGTTTTATAAAAAATTCGTTATACAGAAAATTAATTTTTTTAACACTGCAAGTATTCTTTTATATTAAAAAAACAGTGGTACAAGAAAGAACTCATTTTAAGGAAATTTATTAATTTTTATTTTTTAGTTAAAAACATCCCAATTTTTAATTGAACATGAACAGTTTTGGTTTTTGTTTTATCAAAAAAATCTTCCAAATCAGAAAGATGAAAATATACATTTAATTGAATGAACACTGCTTTATCCACATCACCGTATTAAATTTTTTTTAATTTTTTTTTTTTGCTTCTGTTTGAACTAGTTTCGGCAAACTTTAAAATTTTTAATTCATTCCTTAAAATTGTTTATAGTGTACTAAACAACACACTAAATTTTTCAACCATATATTTTTTCTTTTCTCTACTTTTAACTTTTTCAATAATACTCAATTTCTCTGAAAGTGAAATAGCCTTGCGCTTCGACATTTATGTATAAGTGATTCGCGAACTTAAAATGTAAACTTAAACCATTCACCTGTCTATTTGCGCAAAACTTCTACAACACATGTACCCTTTTTCATGCACCCATGCATACATACATTACATACATTAACTTTTAGAAAATTCTTGCCAAAACGGGGAGTTCCCTATTAAATCGGGGAATAAAAATCTTAGTAAGCTTTGTTTTCAAAATTTGAAAATTGACATTTCGTTATAAAGAAACAAATTTGCTTTTGGGTGAAAAAAATTAGTTCCTTATAAGGAGAATTTCGTTATAGGGAACTTCGTTATAAAGAACCTAATTCGTATGGAATATTTTTTAAGGGGAAGGGGAACGAAATGGAACTCCCAATAGAGAGAATTACGTTATAAAGAAGTTCGTTATAAAGAAGTTTGACTGTATATACAAATTTTGATTTGAAATTTTGTTGAAAATACTAAAAAAAACACCTGAAAGTTTGAGCCCTTAATATTAATTTTAAGTCCTCGGTCAAAAGGTGTGAAGATTTCCCATTGAAAATACACGGAACTTTCTACTTTTAAATTTCTATAGCTCAGCAGCATTTCATGAGATCGCTTTAACCGAGGATGGTTTTTTCTCAAAATTGAACGTTCTACAAAAGTGCTCACTGCGGCAAAGTCGTTACTCTTACCGACGAGGTAGTAGGGGCCACTAAACCAGATTTTTATCTAAAATTCACATTTTTTCCCAGTTATCTCGTAAATAACAAAATTTACGGAAAAATTATAATTAACAAACTTGTAGAGAATTTAGTTTCCTACTTGCTAATATCAATATTAACCGAGATATTAACTATCATATATAATACATTTTATTGGCGATTTTACTTTAATCGCCCCAAGCAAAATGTCAGATCATATGCTTTCCGTAATCCTGATAAAATTACCTTCAAAATAAAAAAAAATTAATCGCGCTCGAGTATTTCAAAATGTAGATTTTTTTTACATCTTTATGACTCGCCTACTTACTTAGATTGAATAATATTGAAATATACACTCTTCTGGATGTAATCAACCTACCATCTCTTAATCCGAGGATCGACTTTTTTAACTAATCTGACGAGCTGCCCTCAACGAACGCCCCAACATTAAGGTTTCATATATGGTAGGAGTAGATTACAGGGTGCATTATGATTTTCTGACGCGCTCCAGTAACTCGCAAAATCCCTTCCAGGGCTCCCCTACTATAATGAAGGAGGACGGTCTTGGGAAACGCCAGTGGTACTAGTGAAATCGAGAGACGGAAACATTCGTTTTTGTTTGGACTACCGAAGGCTGAATGATGTGACTAAGAAGGATAGATGTTGCCTGCCGAGAACCAGGCATACATTGGATGCCATGGAGTGAGCCCAGTGGTTGTCAGCTTTGGATTTAAGGAGTTTATTTTGGTAAGTTGACATTCATTCTTTTTAGCTCTCAAAGCACATTCGGCACAGTGGGATTCACTTTATGCGCATAAGAAGGTGTCATCAGGCCAAGATGAGAGTCCGCTGAACGGTAAATCATATGTTAATTGGACCGCAATCGAAAGTCAGTGACATTTTTCGGGAGATGTATGACGGACCTTCAGGGGGCCATTTGGGAGTCAACAAGAGACTGGAGAAAGTGCGATACCGCTTCTACTGGTGGCATGATAGAGAAGACGTGGAGAAGTGGTGCCGAGAGGACCACTGTTAGAAAGATTCAAGGCAAAATGCATCAGTAGAATGTTGGGTCACCTTGTGTAAGGATTGCAGTAGACGGGGCTGGTCCTTTTTCAGAAACCAAAGCTGGGAACAAGTGCATTCTGAATGTAATGAATTACTGAATTCAAGGAACTAAAACGTTTTTCGACAAGATTGTGTTTAACTGAGTGAGTATCTTCGGCGTATCTTTGGAATTATGTTCCGACTAAGGAAAAGAATTCGAGTCAAACATCTTCCAGGGAGTGTGCGAGCTACTTGGTATTTCGAAAAAAGGAGCCACAGCGCTTCATAAAAACCGAGGTGACTATTTAGAGACTTGGATAATGAAGTTATCGATTCCGTTTATATTAGACCCGTCCGACTCTGGTGTGCTATGCAACCCTAGACAGGTACTCTGACACTGTCTCTAAAACACCCGAATCTTTTCCACTTGAGACGATGTAACGGTGTACCAAACATGGCACCCACGGGCGTAACCAGGTTCAAGTTTCGGGGGGGTTTCCAAGACAATAAAACTAATGAAAGTGCATGAAATAAATAAGCTTTATATAATATGAAAAAAAGAAGGTTCATTTGATTACATATGCATTATAGAATCAATCTTCTGTTTTCTTTTTAAATATATCCACTACTTCATCTACGTCAATATCTATCCCATAGTGAATATTCATAAGAGCCAAGCCGTAAAGTCTGTTTTCACTCGTTGTGTTCCGCAAGTAGTTTTTAAGTCTACGTAGGCTTCAAAAAGTGCTTTCTGGTGTAGCAGTGGAAAGAGGTATGGTAGCCAATATCTGTAGCACCGTGTAAATATTTGGATATAATTTTTTATCACACTTATCTAAGGAATCCAAAGCAGATTTTGCAGAGATGCCATATATGGCATTGTAAATCTAAGCTCTTCTTCAGGCCGTTATATTTTTTTTGTTTTTGCCAAAGTTGATTCATTATAAAGTTTACATAAGTATGTTTCAATAGCTGATTCAATTTTTTTTTGGTTGCAAAGTGCAACTGTCAAACAATAATCGAGATATTGTAAATCGTGGTTACAAATTGAAAGAGAGATTGAATAAGTGCTACTTTTGAAAATCAAAAAACTAATAAGAACGATAGGTAAGTATTACAAAAAATTTATTATATGTTATTTGCTTATTCAAGAACATATTATTGTAACAATATTTTTGTTTTTTCTTGTTTTAGTTGCTAAAACTTGCAATATTTGGCTTCGAATGCATTCCAGACAAAACCCCGTCGTTCATATATGGCTTTATACTCAATTTTGCGTGTGCCGAACTCAAAAATGCCTTCTTCTTCTTTCCATTTCCGGCGTTACGAATAGTTATCTTGAAGCGATCACAACTCTCCCACTTTTCTGCTTCACACTAGTGATCCGCCTGTGGGGTACGCCGCGTTGACCTCAAAAAGCGTCGGCAAGCCTCCCGGTTTTGGATTGTTCCATGTCTGAGGCCAACCAAATGCTGCTGTTCTTGCATTTGCTTGTACCAGGAGTGTTTTGGCCTGCCTTTTCTTTTTCGTCGCGAATTTGACGTTGTATGATATTGCCTTTTGGACGGGGTTCTGCGGATCTCTCCTTTGAACATGACAATACCAACTGAGCCGGTCGTGCTGAGTTTTGTCCGAGATGGTACTTTTGACATGAAGGCTTCCACGGATCTAAGTACTTCTAATTCGATCAAGCTTTGTTACTCCTGCTGTCATCCGAAGCATCTTCATTTCGGCTGCCGTCAATTTGCTCTCATACTTTTTGTACACTGTCCAACATTGTGAACCGTATATCAGAGTTGGACGGACAACTGCTGTGTAGAGTCTTCCCTTTAGCTTAGGGGGCATTTTTCGATCACAGAAGATAGCGGAGTTTTCTCGCCACTTCATCCACCCTACGCTTACTCGATGATTGATGTCGTCATCACAAGTTGCTTCACTATTGATCATAGATCCCAGATATTTAAACTTTTCACACTTGGGAAGCACATTTCCATTCAAATAAATGTCTGGAATAGGCTTGTCTGGATCAGAAAAAGTGCAGCACAGGTATTCAGTCTTTTTAGCGCTAATACGGTACCCATTTCCTTCCAGAACATCAGTCCAAACGTCAAGTGCTCGTTGCAGGGATGTAGGATCCTCGCTTATGATGGCTCAATCGTCAGCAAAGAATAATTGTTTTACTTTACTGTCCGTTACTTTTCCTTCGAGCAAATAATCCAGAACAGCAATAAAGAGCAGTGGACTCAAGACACTTCCCTGATGTACACCTACTGTTATTTGGAATTTTTCGGTGACTCCAGCTGGGCATCTCACTTTTGTAACTGCTCCCTCGTACATGTTCATAATTATTCGCACATAGGCTTCAGGAACTCCTCGGTGTCTGAGGGCCACCCATATCAGATCTCGTGGTTGTCGATCGAATGCTTTTTCGAAGTCAACCAACACAATATGCAAATCCTCTAAGGCATCTCGGTGTTTTTCCATAATGATCCTTATACTTTGGATTGCGTCTGTAGTTGACTTACCCGCGACAAACCCGCATTGGTCATCAGACAGCCTTATTATTTTCCGCAGTCGGCTATCCAAGACCCGCTCAACGATCTTCATAGTGTGGGACATCAACTTGATCGAACGATAGTTGTCACAGCTTCTGGTATCTCCCTTTCCCTTGTACATTGGAAGAAGAAAACTTTCCCTCCATTGATTAGGCAAACTGTCACCTCTTATAAGTTTGGAGATGAGAATCGTGAGCCATCTCAACCCGATGTCTCCCATATTTTTCCAAAACTCATATGGTACCTCGTCTGGCCCAATCGCTTTGCCTTTTTTAGAGTTCTTAACTGCCTCCCTAACTTCTTCGACTGTGACGTCGGATACTTCCGTAAAGTTAGGTGCAGCTGTTGGAAAGTGGTGCCGAGGAAACTGTTCATTCAAAAGATCATCACAATACT
This sequence comes from Melanostoma scalare, assembly GCA_949752695.1. Taxonomy (NCBI): domain Eukaryota; kingdom Metazoa; phylum Arthropoda; class Insecta; order Diptera; family Syrphidae; genus Melanostoma; species Melanostoma scalare. The sequence continues at coordinate 5,553,678 of OX456987.1, forward strand.
GTCGCCACCTGTGAAGAATTTTGTCGTCATCCACAAGTAGCAGTCCTTGAGCAAAAATGCCTACTGAGAAAGAATTGAAACGAAAAGGACCATGCGGAAGTATGGTCGAAAAACAGCGATCGTAGAGGGTATTAACCTAAGTTAAGTGTCATGGTAAGACAACAAAGTTGTAAATATGCTCTCACCTAATGTTGGAAGTGAGCCAAAAGCAACAAAACGGCGATATTTTCGTTAAGAAAAACAATATAAGAACGTGACATCTCCTCAAGCTGTAGATGTTTATATTCACCACATGGGAGGTGTAGATTTACTTGATTCTATGCTTGGCTATATTATAGAATTTATTTCAATAACAAATTCAATGGTACAAACGAATTTTTTTTCCACATGGTGGATATGAGCTTTGCAAATGCTTGGTTGTTATGGCGCCGAATCCACGGCAATGACTACATGCCGTTGTTTGCTTTCAAACTCGCCGTTTCCGAACATATGCGTAGGGCAGGGAAGGTTTTAAGTGTTGTTGATAAAAGAAAGCTGTAAATGTTTTTCATCGGCTCTTTTGGTCGTAATGATATAATGAACAGAAAAAACTCTATTTCATTATTTTCCCAACTTGGAAGTGGTTTCTTCATCAAAATTTGCAATATGAAAAATTGTCTTAAAAATCTTTCATATTATGTGTTAACGTATGTCAACTTGAGTTTAAATTTTTTGTATTTTTTAAATTAAATTTAAGTCAGACAATAAGTACAACCTGTGTGTATATTAAAACTTTATTTTTGTTAATAAAGACTCCCCTGAAGAAGATGGCAACCACCATCGAAACGTTGGCAAAAGAATGAAATAGAGTTTTTTCTGTCCATTATATCATTTCGACCAAAAGAACTGATGAAAAACATTTATAGTTTTCGTTTATCAACTACAATTCAACTTGGTCATTAAACATCATTCAAACGGTTTTAAGTGTCGCCAAAAAACGTGGCCGTCCAGCCGGAACACCTACTTCAGGCACCCCAACAAGCAAAGCACCCACTTCATGTAGCTTACCCAACTCACCAATGCCGATCAAAACGACCTGGAAAACTCCCTCAAGACTTCAAGACCTACCTCTTGATACGGTGCGTTCTGATAATGTGGATCATTTTCCGGAATGGAATAAGAAACAAAGACAATTATGCCAGAACTGCTACAAGTCTCGATCTCTTACGCATTCCAAAAATGTGAAGTTTATTTGTGCTATAATGAGAAACAAAACTGCTTCAAAGGTTTCCGCAAGACATAATTTCTTTTGTTTTCCTTAACGCATACGAAGCCAAATATGCCTTGATTTTTTTTCGAAATTTTTTACTTCAATGCATGCAAGTCCATATATGGCTTTGTTGTAAACTTTTGTTAAAAAACTAATTTTTTTTTCTAATGATACAGAATAATTACTTAAGCCTAATAAAAGATATTTTCCAAAAAAAAATTTTTTTCTTTCATCGCCTTCATAATTCATGCAATAAGGGGTTATTCCACTTGTTACATCAACCACACCTGCTTGGTGAGTCTTACACATATTGTCTTACACATATTTGTTAGCGGTGAACTGTCGTCTTGATGTCAGTCCTTTCAATTCATCACATTCAACAGATTTTGAATTTATAACAGTGAAAATGAAACTGCCCTCCCGATATATTTTTATTATGTGCTGTTATATTCGCCCCTCTCAACCAACTATATCATATCAGCTCATAGTTGATGCAATAGACCACCTTTTCGATGCTGCTGACACCAATGACGAAATAATATGTATGGGTGATTTTAATCTCCCGTATATTCAATGGTCTCCTCATAACGACGGTACTTACTATTATCCGTCAAATACTGCATCTGAAAAAGAAATACTTTTCACTGATTGCATGCAAGACTCTAACCTTTTCCAAATAAGTGGTATTATTAATAACCTCAATAGGCAACTAGACCTTATTTTCGTTTCTGATCCTGGTAACGCTATTGTGACAGCAAGTGGCCAACTTCTTTCTAAACTGGACGAATATCACCCACCTTTGTCGCTTTCATTCTCTTACCACAATCCTCAACCTAACATTGCCGTAGACTATTTCTTTAACTTTAGAAAGGCTGACTTTCCCAAATTAAATTCCCTTCTAGCCAATATTAACTTCACTTTTTCTAAAGACTCGATCGATCAAGCGTTGTCAGTATTTTATTCAGAGATTTTTAAATGTTTTTCACAATCTGTTCCTTTTATGCCTCGTAAAAATTACTCCTCTTCCCCACCTTGGTATAATAAAGATCTTCGGTCACTTCGCAACCTGAGGAATAACTTATGGAAAAAATATCTTCTTTCAAAATCAGTAAACGACTACCAAGTTTTCTCGTTCGTTTTTACACAGTTTTCTGAACTTAGTACACGTCTCTATAGCGAATATGTTCTTCAAATGCAATCTTCAATAAAGTTAAATCCTAAACGTTTTTATGAGTTTAATTTTTTTTTATATTTATATTTATTTCAATATCGTTAATGCTTAACAACTGTAAGATTTAAAATCTTATAAGGTAGTTGTAAGCTTATTTTACAAAAATAATATTGCTGAGCAAATAAAAGAAAAAGTTAATTTAATTATTAAAACTATCATAAGAAAATACATCAATTATTAAATATTCATATTGAAGAATGAGATTAAATATTCATATTGAAAAATAAGATCTAAGCACTCTTTTTATGCTTGTTGCGTTCAGATTTTGTTTTATATTACGAGGTAAAGTGTTCCAAAGCTTAACAGAATTTACAAAAAACTGACGTTCCGATGTTAAATATGTGTAAGAAGGGATAATTAGCTGACGAGATCTGGTTGAGGACCCAGTTCTTACTCTTTCAAAACAATATTGTGGTTGGCGTGTGAGGAGTATATCGGAAAGCAGAATCAAACTACGAAGCTTGAAATATTTATCGAGAGGCATGCCTAGTAAGCGCGGAGCAAAATCAGATATCCTATCGTATCTACGCAGTCCAAAAACGTAACGAACGATTGAGTTGAAAGCTACATTAAGTTTTCGCTTGCTCGCGAAATTGCAGTTACAATAGATTTCACAACCATAGACCAGGATAGGAATTATCAAAGTTTTAGCAAGAAGCAAACGCGTTTTTAGTGGAGTGAAATGTTGTGCTACCCATAACGTACGAAGTGAACCATAAACCTTGCCAACGAGTCCATTGATATGATCATCCCAATTCAAAAAACGATTAAAAGTCACACCAAGGTTTTTTGCTGTTACCACATATTCGATTGGAGCATTACTCAGAACAATCGGTGGAAAATAAGAAAGGTCAAGAGATTTTCTATATATGACAAGACATTTAGATTTTTTTGGGTTCAAAATTAGTCCGTTTGACAATGACCAATTAGCCACTCTCTTCAGGTCTTCATTGACGCAGAAAGCACCATGTTCAATAAGGCCAAGTGGACAGCTGAAATACAGCTGAACGTCATCAGCATACAAATGAGAGCTACAATTTACTAATGAAGATGGAAGTTCATTTACATAGGCAGAAAACAAAAGAGGACCCAGTATTGAACCTTGAGGTACACCAGTTACGTTCGGCAAAAAATTTGACAGAGAGTCACCAACTTGCACTGCTTGCTTCCTATCAGTTAAATACGAAAAAATTAACTTTGTTGCACTAGATGAGAAATTAAAATTTCGCATGAGCTTTCTACATAGATTAACATGGTTAACAGAATCGAAAGCCTTCGAAAAATCCAACAAAACTAGAAATGTAACCTCGTCTTTATCCACCGCTTTTCTAATGTCATCAGTAACATTTAAAAGGGCAGTTACACAGCTGTGTTTCTTCCGAAAGCCAGATTGATAAGGGCTGAGTAATGAGTTACTAGATAGAAAAACATTAATTTGCTTTTGAAGGATCCTTTCAAAGACTTTTGATAAAAATGGCAATACAGAGATAGGTCTAAATTCATCTCTTTTAGCGTTTTTGGGAAGTGGAATGATTTTAGCAACTTTCCATAACTCTGGGTATAGGCCGGTCGTCAAAATAGTATTGAAAGCAAAAGTGATATATGGTAATACAACTGGCAATATCATACACAAAAAGGAAGGATGTATACCATCGAGCCCAACAGCTTTTGACTTAATGGAAAGAACACTTTCGACAACATCAGTACTATCTACTGCAGAAAATTCAAAACCAGGCGCGTTACGATCGCGTTGATCAGTGAAACAAATTGGAGGTTGTGAGACCTGTGACGGTAGGGAAGAAATGAATTGTTGGTTAAGTTTGTTACCATCAATTTCCTCGACTGTACCAAATTTTGTTTTACCGATTCCGATTCTGCGTAGGTCTTTCCAGAGCTGGCGACCATTTGAACTTGCGTTAAGCCGTTTAGAAAAATGTTGGTATTTGGCCTCGCGTATCTTCACTACTACTTGGTTACGAAGTGAACAAAACACACTACGCAGCTCGATTAGTCGATACCTTTTCCAATTCCTGTAAGCGTCATCTCGTTTTTGCATCAAATCTCTAATCGCGCGTGAAAACCATGTATTATTTCTTTGTTGAACATTTTTTGTTTTTAAAGGGACATGGATATTGAACAGCTCAGAGATATTTTGTGTTAAAAATTCAATCTGGTCATTAGAAGAAGGCAAATAATATATAGAATCCCAAATTGTTTCTCTTGTATGAGTTTCAAGTTCTTGCACATTTATATTATAAAAATCTCGATAAGTGATTTTTTCATCAGAATAAACAAGACTAAAATTGAATATAAGAAAAATCATGTCATGCTTTGAAAAAGCAGGAGCCGAAAGTTGATCATACAATGCAACATTGTTCTTGTCGCTTACAAACATAAGGTCCAATAACGAAGAGTCCCTTCCGAAAAAGTGTGTTGGGGTACTGGTGTTAACTGGTACTAAATTGAAAGTTAACATGTGATGTGTGAAAACATTAGGATTCAAGAGATTGCAGTTAAAATCACCACAAAGTACAATATTAGGCGAGCTCAAAGAGATTTCTTCCAATACGGCATACAGCGGTGAGAAATCAATACTTCTATTTGGCCTATAGATGGCACCCACGAGTAAATTTTCCTGACTACCTATGATTTCAACAAATAAAAATTCAATAGCACTCTCGCCAGTAGCTGAAAGTTTGAGCTTGCATTTAATTTTGCTCCTAGCATAAATCGCAACGCCGCCCCCAATACGATTCATACGGTTAAATCGAAAAACGCGATAACCCCCTAAGCAACAAATATCGTCATTTAACTCGTCCCTTAACCAGGTTTCTGTTACACATATTACATCCACGTCAGAACCAATAAAAATATCTCGAAACTCATCTATTTTCGGTAGTAAGCTTTGCGCGTTAATGTGACAAATGCGGAGCCCACATTTCTGCCGGCTCAGGATTCTCACCATCAAACGTAGTTCCATATTGTTGGACATGGCTAACCACAACAAGACACAAAAAAAATGAAATGCAAAAGAAAGAAGAATTGAAATAGAAAAATAGAGAAAAATTACAGCAAAATATAATGAAAATTATAAAAGTTAACAATTTATAAAAGCAAAAATTAAGAAGAGTGAAAAAAAAAAGAAAAATTTAAAGAAATAAGATTATAATAGAAATAAAATGAATCAAGTGAGAAATGAATAGAAATTAATAATAGAAATGTGATAGAATTAATAATTATCATTCGTTTAATGTTGATCTGGCAACGTCTTCAAGTCCCTCGACGCAGTCAATGGGTACAGCAGTGTCATTCGCTCCCCGTTTGATATAAACAACTCCCCGTGCAGAGAAAACAGATGATAATTGTTTACATCTTCTTAATTCGAGTGCCCGTTGCATTATTGCTTTATTTCGTTGGGTCAAACTCTCGCGTATATGGATAGAAGAAGATGACGCAGAGGGATTTTCGGTGGTGAAGTGAATGTCAGCTAGGCAGAGCTGTTTATTGTTTACTCTTGTTTAGCAATCGAGGTTAAAACATAATTTTTATCAAACGGAGAATTAAATTTTATTTTAATCGCAGAGTTTAAGGAGTTTTTCTTCGGTCGTGTGCGGTGAATATTATTTAATGTCGGAGGTTTAATATTAATAGTGTCGCAGATTAAGTTAAAAACGGATTTAAGATTTTCGTTTGGCAAGAACGGAATACCGAATATAAAAGCATCGCATGCAATAATTTGGTTTTCATAAGTGTTCAAAGTATGTTTGAGATGGAAAACATCATCAACGACGTGATCATAATTATTGCTTACGTTGGTTAGTTCATCGGAATTTTCTTTTAATGAAAGTTTAGTGTTTGTGCATTCAACGGTGACATTAGCAAGTGATGTTTTGAAGTTTTTTAGTTCATTATCAAGTGAGGAGATGTGCGATTTTATATCAATATTAAAAGTTTCCAATTGTTCGACACGGTTGTTAATGTCGTTTAAACTGTTTTTAATATCTTTGATTTCGCGGCCTAGCTCCTCGGTTATTCTTTTTTCTGTGTCTTCAAGTTTTTGTGACAGTAAATTAATTATGAACTCACTTTGTTTACGCAGTTTGTCATCCATCCAGGAATGATCATCACGCTTCCCGGTTTATAAACATCAAAAGAAAATCTGACGGCTACCCTTCCTCCCTCTCTTACCTCAACAACTCATCATCAGACCCTGAAATGATTGCAAATTTTTTCGCAAACTTTTTTGAACAGTCATTTAGTGATTGCGAGGTAGAAGTGGATTTACATTATTTCCAATATCTAAATAACTCTCCACAAACCTCATTTCACACATTGGATATTTTCCCATCCATAATCAAAAATAAAATTGATAAACTTCAGGATAATTACTCATCTGGTCCTGACGGAATTCCTGCTATAGTCCTAAAAAACTGTTCGAGCTTTTTTGTCCAATCTCTGACAGCCCTTTTCAAGCTATCACTTTCACAAGGTGTGTTTCCAACATTCTGGAAAACATCTTATATAATTCCTATCCATAAAAAAGGACCAAGGAATGATGTGTCTAACTATCGTCCCATAGTCAAACTGTCCTGGATACCAAAGCTGTTCGAAAGCATTATTTATGATACACTGTCTTTCCACTGCAAATCTATTTTGGCTCCTGAACAACATGGTTTCCTAGCTGGTAGGTCAACCACGACCAATCTAGTGGATTTTGTTTCCCATACGTTGTGTACCTTAGAGAAAGGAAATGAAGTTGATGTTATTGCTACTGATTTAAGCCCACTTTTTATTTCTTGGGTTTGTACCTATTTAACTCAGAGAAAATATGTAGTCTGCTTCAGATCATCTCTCTCCAACCCCTTCATAGCACCCTCTGGTGTCCCTCAAGGCAGCCATCTTGGCCCACTGTTTTTTATTTTAGGGATTAACGATGTTGTCAAAATCCTTGATTGCAACGTTTTGATATACGCGGATGATATGAAAATATTTAGAAGTATTTTATCCCCCGCTGACTCTTCTATTTTACAAGATAATCTAGACATTTTCTCAGTTTGGTGTCACAAAAATAATTTAGAACTCAACGTTAGTAAATGCCACGCTATAACTTTTTCCCGCAAACGTCTACCCCCGCCCCCTCGGTGCTATTATCTACAAGGTGAACCAATACACGTTGTCTCTTTTGCTCGTGACTTAGGTGTCATTTGTGATAAAGAGCTCAACTTTCACTCCCACATTGAACATGTTATAAAAAAAGCAAACAGCATGCTTGGATTCATAAAACGTTGGTCGAAAGAATTTTCCGATCCGTATATTCTCAAATCCTTGTACGTTACTTTCGTTAGGCCAATTCTTGAATATGCCTCCCAAGTGTGGTCACCTTATCAAATTACACAAGCTAAACGCCTCGAAGCTGTCCAAAGTAGATTTCTCCTTTACGCTCTACGCAAACTTCCCTGGGAAGATAGATATCGCTTGCCTCCATATGCTGATCGTCTGCAGCTTATTGATCTTCAGTCTCTTCAAAGGAGACGCGAGATCTCAGATATCGTATTTATTCAAGATCTTTTGAGTGGAAACATTGATTGTCCTTCGCTATTGAGTTTAATATCTTTTAATGTAAATTCACGTAATCTTAGGACTGTTCCCCCTTTCCGAATTCCCTATCACCGTACGAATTATAGTTTCTACAACCCTATGTCACGTATGTTAAGTAATGTCAATGATTCCTATAATCTGTTCGATTTCCATACCTCAAAATCATCCCTCCGTAAATCTCTTGCTTCCTACTCACAATGAACCGAACCCTCCTGATTTCATTCATTCTTTTGAATATATTTTTTATTTTAGATTTAAGTTTTGTTTGTATTTTAGATTTAAGTTTGCTTGCTTGTACTAAGTGTAAATAAATTTGGCTGGTTTCGGACGTCGTTCGGGTATTATCCCCAAAAACAAGTTTTTGCGTTCGTCAGTAATTTTTTTGTTTCCCTTTCTTTTTTCTTTCTAAGGGTGTTTGTGTTCAATGTAAATTTTTTTTTTTTTTAAGTTTACAGTTCGTGTTGCTATTCTTAACAGCTGGTAGTAGTATTTCATCTTGATTTTAGTTTTGTGCTAAAGGACCGAACGGGGTTAGTTGACTTTTTTTTTAGGGTAAGTTGACTAATTTTTTTCCTTGGCAATTTCAAGAAAAATGATGTCATATGTGCGGAAAACTGCGAAAGCGTCGAAGCCAAAGGTTTTTTTTTAAGGTTTATCTAACCTGTATCTTAGTTCTACCATATGTGTTCTTACGGGACACTGTCTAATAGGAAGAAACGCCAAAATTATTGGTTTGTATTTCAATGATTTCTGCAGAAGCTGCATGGACGAAGAAGAGGAAGAAACCGTTCAACACCTTCTTTGCTCGCTCTGCACTACTTCATAGGAGGAAAACTCATCTCGTAGGATTCTTCTTCGATAATACTAGCGACTTAGCTTACATCGATTTACTCAGGTCTTAAAAAGCGTACTGATATGGCACGAAAATATACGAAGGCTACTAAATGCGATCAGATAATCGACTACGGTCAGCACGGCGCGGCGGCCGACGACCGCTTGATCAACTTCTTGGATGGTTTTCAAATATTTTTGAAAATCTAGAAGTTGGACGGAGTGGAAGGGTATGTGACATAAAGTTGGACGACAAGCTTGATAGGTGTGAACGAAAACTACATCAGACCATCCAACTTCCATCAAACGAAGTCTGTCCAACTAATTGTACAGTGTGAACTGGGCTAATACCTACCTAGTCTTAAAATATTTTTGTGTTTTGCTCTGTAGATTTTGTTGGACTTAAAGTTTTTGCTAACCATCAAGTACAAATAATGGTTGAAAAATAAATAAACACCATATCTTTTTTAAATTCATTAAGAAGCTTCTGCTTCTGCAGTCTCATTACCTACACTGGTGACGATTTCCCAACCAACGTTATGTTTGAATACTTATATCTACTAACACTCAACAGTAATAGGGATGTCGGGTTAAATGGAGTGTCGAACCGGTTGATGCAGGGGCCGGATTACCGGGGTACGCTGTTGGTGAATACAAATTCATAAATATTCAGACCACAGTCGAATTATACCGGGAGCATAAATAGCGTAAAGAAGAATGTTGTTTTCAGAAATTAGACTGACAATAATGACATAAGACCTTCATCCAAACTCGGAGAGTATCTCCATCTACTTTCATGACTACAATACCTTTTATGGACTGATTGTTTGCCTTTAATATTTTAGAATGAAGAATGAAATATTTCTACCACATAATATTAAAAGAATGTTTCATGTACATATGGTGTTAATAACACATTTTCTATTACTTTAAAATTCACTCACCCGTTTCGTCAAATAATACCGCATCCTGATTGTTAAGGTTTCAAAGTTTGATGGTATTTCCACTATTTGAATTGGTTAAAATTGTTGTAGCGAAGGTAAGTTCTCTCGTTATTAAGAATACTTCGACCACACAGACATATCCAACTATTTAAAATAAGAATTAAAAAAAAAAAAAAGAAATACGAAAAACAAATCAAATCCAAATGAATATATTTTTTACAGCAGGGGAAGAGATAATACGAGGAGGTGCATATATTTTTACTGTGGGGGTGCCATCGATAACTTGAACTTCTAGGTGCAATTCTGGTGCCTTAAAATGAATGGAGCGCTCATACAAAAATTGAAAATGAATTCATGTTGAAACAAAAATTTGGTGCAATCTAAGTGTATTCAAGTTTTTTTTTTCTCAATTCAATGCAGTTCTAAAAGGTACAATATTTAAAAATAAATAAATGAAAAGAATAAAATGTGCACTATTTAGTTTATGGTGCAGATTCGTAGCGGTGCAAGCAATTAAATCATTGGGATGTGATATTATTACTTTATTTTAGAACTGGACCATTGTCTACCCCGCTGCAGGACCTGAATCATTATTATTTCTGCTGGTTGTGTTGATATTTTATTAAGTAAGAAAGCTTCCACAGTTGCTCTTAGATATAGACAACTTTTCTTCGAATGAGTATTTCCTGCTTTATTTAAATTGATTAAGATTTTATTTCTTAATGAAAGAAAAAAAAATTTGTATAAAACTACAGTATTACTTTAAGGTGAGGACTTTCCTTTTTTGTAATTATTTAATACTAGGACTGTTACAATCCCTTTTTTTTCTTATTGTTCCTTCAACTTTATTCCTTAAGAAGTTTAAACATCCACAAATCAACACCTATTCGCTAAATTTTTACAAAAATGTTTTGCTGAAATTTATATCACTGCTTTAATAATGCTCTTGCGAGAGAAACTAAATTCACGCCACACCGATTTACAAAAAAGAAATAACTGCGCACGGAAAAGATTAATTTCATTCACTTAAACTGTTCTTGGCATAAAGAACAACTAATCTTAAGCGTTCTCCAGGAAGGACTAAATGAATGCAAACGATTGAAGTTTATATCTAATGATATGCCTCTCATGCATGAATGGTGTTGGCAGCAGAGAAGAGCAACTTTGTAGGCTGATGGTTTTGGTAGAGCCTGTTGTTGGAGTGACTCCTACAAACACGACTGCAAAAAAGCTCCAGCATCCGCCCCCGCATACCATACCTACTAGTCAAAAACGTCAACATCTACCACGCAACCAACGAAAGAACACATTAGCAGGAGTAGCAGCCAGTCTATCTGGGTACTGGTGGGTAGGTAGATACAAACACAAGTAGAGTTTTCCACTCGGGTAGTTTTTTTTAGGATAAAGAGAAGGCAAGGGCAGCCCCCAACGAACACAATTTGTTCATATTTTTAAAGAATGAACATCTACTATTTCATTGAGAAACTGTTTCTCTCAGCGTATTACAGTGGTGATGTGAGGCAATGAATGAAGACGGGGCAGTCTTTGGTTTGATATTGGGATTTGTTTGACTCTGGCTGGTGTGATGATGATTCAATACAGCTGCTGGATTCCTTATTTGCAAAATTTTCATTTCGAACATTATGGTGTTGAAGTTGAAGATTGTTAAAGAAGTATGGCTGTTTGTAGTAGGCATATACAACTATACATATGTACAATGTACATGTATATAACGCAATTCATTTATCTATGCACAAACAAATTGACCGATTCTTTAGCAACGGAAGTCAATATAGGAACTAAGGATAAGATATATTGAAATGTAAGAAAACCTTCCCACTATTTGGATACATAAGTACGCCAGTGCGAAAGTCCTTCACAAGGCTGAAGGAAAAAAGAACTTACATTATCATTTTATTAACCTTCGCAGTTGGAGAAAAGCTCAGGTTCACCTGAGCGCTGAGCCCACGCGTAGAAGCGGAGGTATTTCGTTGATTTATATTTTGAATTTTCACATTAAGACTGGGTATACCTCGAAACAAATAATCGGTTGGACCATTGAAAACATGTGGATAATTTTGCACTTCCAATGATATAATTAACTGAAACAGAATCTTGTGTTCAGTAAATAAACAAGGCTAGAAGTCTGCGTCATTGTAATTATCATTTGCATTATAGTAACTCTAAGTGTTTTTTTAACATCAATTTGCAACTAAGTTTAACTCTCCCACGAGGCTTCAGGTTTCACCTTGACGTGGTGGGGGAGCTTACGTTTCGAGACTCCAACAAACCAGTTGCAGAATCGAGCAACCAAGAAAACTTCAAAGCAGAGATGTCTATCTAAATATGGAAAGAGAAAACAAAAAGGAAAAATTCGAACGGGGATACACGCTCAAAAGTCGGCAGTAGTCACGGCTGTCGGCGATGGCTTGGCTTCGAAACAAGATGAGTCGCCAGTGACAAAGAAAGACAAGATAGACAGTGCTGAAGATTGCATTCCTGGCTGCAGCAGGGAAGCCACTGAAACCAATGAGGGTATCTCGGAGAACCTCATTGATTTCACCGACTCCGATGATGGAGATGGAGAAACAGGTGGACGAGAGATAATTTCGGAAGAGGAACATCGCATCCTTGAAGACGACTATCAATCGTTTACCAGTTCTGACGACTCCATCGTGGACGTCATTGTAGCCGAAAACCCTTACCCTTGGCAGAACCTAGAGGTAGAGTCACCAAACAAGAAACAAAAAAGAAAACTATATTGACAAAGACTTATTTACTTACTTAAGGTGGCGCTACAGTCCGGGTTGGACCAGGGCCTCAACCAACATGCTTCTCCAGCCAGCTCGGTCCCTAGTTATCTGCCTCAAGTTTTGCACGCCAAGTGGGTTGAGGTACTCTCCTACTTGCGTGCGCCACCTGAGTAACGATCTTCCTCTACTGTGTCTTCCCTCGGGATTGGATTCGAAGACTTTCCGGCCGGAGTGTTGGTGTCCATTCGCTATACATATTCGCCTCTAAGCCGCTGTACCTTGACTCGTTTGAACAGGTCAGTGTCGCTGTACACCCCATACAGTTCATGGTTCAATCTTCTTCTCCACCCTCCATCTGCAGACGGGATCAAAAATCACCCGAAGAATTTTTCTTTCGAAGCATCCTAAAGTGTTCTCATCTACCTTTGACAAGGTCCATGCCTCTGTTCCATATATACAGGGTGATTTGCATAAGGTTTGAAAAAAGATACGGTGTGTAGGTTGGACCTAGACAAGTAAAAAATCGTATGAGAGGGGGGGGTCCATTTTCCCCCGTTTAGGCGGGAGGGGCAATTTAAGAGAAAAATCACTTAAAACGGAAAAAAAATTATTTAAAAATAACGGTAATACCTACAGAGTCGTGCTATATCATTTTGAAAAGCCAAAAACCAATATATTAATTTAAATTTAAAAATAAGTAGTTCAAATGAAGGGTTTTTGAAATATTAATTTTCAAAATCAAAATTTTAAACATAATTTTTTTTTTTCAAACCATTTTTTTTTCAAAATTTTACGTAATTTAGTTGTATTTTTCTGGCTTATTTTCAATGCTCTTATTTATTTTTGATCAAACACTAAAAACCGGATGTCAAAATAACCTGCAGTTTTTGAGAAAACCAAAAACTACAAAAACGACTCTTTAAAATTTTTTTATTTTTTTTTTTAAGTGATTCTTAAGTGAAAAAAAGTAAAGAGAAAGTTCATCCATTATTTTGTAGATTCACTTAAGAATCCAATAACGAAAAAAAACTTAAAAAAAAAATTCCTTCTCCCATTAATTCATCAATCTCACTTTCACCCCTGCTTCTTTCAACCATAGATAACCTACACCCTCCTCTCCTTCTCTCATTTTTTCTCGAGTCTTCAAAACCATCCAACCCGCCCGTACCTCCAGCTTCTTACGATTTCCACAAAGCGAACTTCCGCAAAATTAATGATTATCTCAGTAGAACTCACTTTAATTTTGATAATCTAACTGTAGAAGATGCCACATCCGCGTTCTACAGAGAAATACATAAAGCTATATCCCTCTTCGTTCCCCTTTCTAGACTAAAAACTTCTTCTACTGCCCCTCCGTGGTATAACCATAGGCTCCGTACTCTAAGAAATAAAAGGAAGAAATTGTGGACAATCTTCCTTCGTACTCGATCTCCTACTGACTATTCAGCTTACCTTGGCTCTTATCTACACCCTTTACCAACGCTATTTAATCAAAATGAAATCTAACATTATAAATGACCCTAAGTCTTTTTATATTTTAACAGGACGTGCATTTAGGGTTTTTGTTAATGGTGAATCTTCCGAATCTAAGGAAATTTTTGCGGGTGTACCACAAGGATCTGTTTTGGGCCCCTTTTTATACAATATTTACACTTCTGACTTTCCGAAACTTAGGAACTGCGAAACTGCCATATTCGCAGATGACACATGCATTTATTCAGCGGATTCAAATGGTTTAGTTATCGAAACCAATTTGCAATCTGCCTTGAATGACGTACAAAGCTACTTCCATAAATGGAAGATCAAAATTAATGCTGGTAAAACCCAAGCTGTCTTTCTCACAAGAAAAAGAAACGCTTGTTTTTTACCTAGTAGAAGATTAATAGTTAATGGATTGGAAACAGATTGGAAATCCAGTGTCAAATACTTAGGAGTTCATCTTGACAAAACCCTAACTTTCGGTTTACATATCCAACAAACAATAAATAAAGTCTATGTAACGATAAGAATGCTCTATACGTTTATCAACAGGAAGTCCAATCTAAGTAAAGAAAATAAGCTTATTTTATACAAGGCAATTTTTCAAAGCATCATGCTATACGGTTCACCTGTGTGGGGAAAATGTGCAAAAAGTCATCTGCTTAGACTTCAAACTATGCAAAATAAAATTTTGAAAATGATGCTGAATTTGCCATGGCATTATTCGACAGATGATTTACATAAAATCACAAATATTGAAAAAATTCCGTCTAGAATCGAAAAATTACGTAACAGATATGAGATATCCTGTAGCTCATCTGATCAAAATTCAAATCTGACTTCATAAAAATTGCAATACACATCCTTAAAAAGACTTATTTCTTTTCTTACTGTGATATAACTGTTTGTTTGTTTACTCAAAAGAAATTAAACTATTTACTTAACTGCTGTTTTGTTTATTCACAAATTTGTTATTTATTTTTATTTATTCATCTATTTGATTACTTATTTATTTATTTATTTATTAACTCAATTATGTATTTATTTATTTACTTATTTATTTATTTATTTATTTATTTATTTATTTATTCATTTATTTATTTATTTTCTTATTTATTTATTTATTTATTTATTTATTTATTCAATTATTTATTTACTTATTTATCTATTTATTTACCAATTTATCTAATACCTTATTTGACTGTTTGTTAATGTATATATATAAATACATATATGTATGTATATATTTACTTGTGTAATTATTAATTTATTTATTCATTTGTTGGTTCATTATTTTGTTATTTATTTCTTACTTAATATACAAATGTTTGTATAATCTTTGAAAACAGATTGTAAGAAGTCTTGAAGATTGTAATTTGGCTGAGGTGATTCTCAGATATTTCCTCCTCTTCTCTCCATCTCAAATATTCAATGAAGGTTTTTCTTGTAGCTTTTCCTTCTATCAACTAACTCAACTATTATAATATTATAAAACCATTATTATAAATTTTTCAGTAGTAAGGTAGCTTTATACCAAATCTCTGTAAATTGTGCAATATAGGTCTAATGAAAAGAAAATGTATAAATTACACAGCTACAATAAAATATATATATACATACATAAGTCTTTTTATAAATTTGTCAACCACAAAAAAAAATCTGACGGGTACCCTTCCTCCCTTTCCTTCAATAACGAAACCTCATCCGATGCACTCGCCGTAGCAAACTATTTCGCAAGTTACTTCAAACAGTCTTTCACGGATGATTCTTTTGTTCCTGACTCAGCTTATTTCTCGTTTTTACCGAATTTTTCTTTTGATCCATTCTTTCCACGTTTCTTTGACTCCCATCTAATTGAAGAAAAGTTAAATCATCTAAATGATGAGTATATTCCTGGCCCCGATGGTATACCTGCCATATTTCTTAAGAAATGCTCCTCAACTCTTTCCCTTCCCCTCTCAAAAATCTTTAACTTGTCCATATCCCTTGGAGTTTTCACCTAAGCTTGGAAAAAGGCGTTTATAACCCCTATACACAAAAAGGTCCTAAGTGCGACGTGAAAAATTATTGTCCCATCGCTAAACTCTCGCATATACCCAAAATGTTCGAAAGCATATTGTATGAAAACTTAAGTTTTCGTTGCAAATCTCTCATTTCCCCTAGACAACATGGGTTCTCAAAGGCAGGTCAACAACAACAAACCTCGTTGACTTTGTCTCATTTTCCCTCTCAGAATGGAAAGGAGGTCGATGTAATTTCAACTGACTTTAGTAAAGCTTTCGATAAAATCTTTCACAAAATTATTCTTTTAAACTTTCCACCCTCGGCTTTGAACCCTTTTTGTTGAGATGGATTTTTTCTTATTTAGAAAACCGTTTGTGCAGCGTTCGGTTCAGGTCCGCCTTATCCAGCCGCTTTCTAGCTACATTCGGTGTTCCCCAAGGTAGCCATTAAGGCCCTCTCCTCTTCATTCTCAGTATTAACGACATTGAAATGATCATCAAACAGTCCTCTATCACTCTCTATGCGGACGATACTAAGTTTTACTGGGTCATTTCTTTTTCTGAAGACTCTTCCCACCTCCGACACGATCTCGACAATTTTTCAATATAGTGCTCCAAAAACTGCCTGGAGCTAAATGTTTCCAAGTGCCAATCAATAACCTTCTCACGTAAACGCAACAAATCTCCTCCCCGTCTCTATCTTCTAAACGGTCAAATCATTTCCACCGTTGAGGTGATCCGGGACCTTGGGATTATTTGCGACCGTGAGGGTGAGCTGAATTTCCTCAAGCATATCGTCGATATAATTCTTTAGGCAAATTCAGCACTTGGCTTCGTGAAACGATGGTCCAAAGAATTTGCAGACCCTTACGTAACCCGATCCCTTTACATTTCATTTGTTCGTTCACTTCTTGAATACGCTTGTCAAGTCTGGTCGCCTTTCCAACAAGTGCACATTACCAGAATTGAGAGCCTACAACGCCGATTCCTCCGTTTTGCTATTCGAGGTCTTAATTGGAGTAATCCCCTGATATTACCTCCTTATCAAGACCGAATCAGACTCCTAAACCTAAATACGCTGAAAGATCGAAGAGAAATATTTGACGTTCTCTTCATTCACCGAATGCTCACTGGTACCATTGACTGTCCAGCGCTTAACGAATCCATTTTCCTAAAAACTAACCCTCGTAATAACCGGAATCCCCGTCTCTTCTATCTTCCCACCCATCGAACCTATTACGGCTTCAATGAACCCATCTCCCGAATGCTGAGGAATGTCAACTTCCACTCCTCTTGTTTTGACCTCAATATAAGTACTCCCTGCCTAAAACTTCGTCTCCTAAGCCCTCCAACTAGTTAGTAAGTCTTAGCTATTAAGTTTCTTAGTTTGTAAGTTGATAGCTTGTATTAAGCCTAAAAGATGGGAGTTTTGCCCCCATTAAAACTAACTACCTCAAAGTTATAACTGTCTTTCGTGACGTTCTGTCCAAGACGTCGGTGTTGGGTGTCCTTTCTTGATGACAGCATATACTTGGTCTTGCCCTCATTGACCACTAAACCCATCTTCTTTACTTCCGTCTCAATGCTCGTAAACGAGCCATTGACATCACGCTGCGTTCTTCCAATTATGTCAATATCGTCGGCATATCCGATCAATTGAACGGATCTTCGAAAGATTGTGCCTCTTGTGTTGACGTGGGAGTTTTGCACTATTCTTTCAAGAACGATGTTGAAGAAGTCGCATGACAGTGCATCGCTTTGCCTAAAACCTTTTTTGACATCGAATGTATCGGTGAGATATTTTCCGACCCTGATGGAGCAGCGTGCGTTCTCCATCGTCATCCTACACAATCGGACAAGTTTGGTAGGGATGCCAAAATTAGACCTGGCTCTATATAACTCCTCTCTATAGATGCTGTCATACGCGGCCTCAAAGTCGATAAAAAGGTGGTAAGTATCGATTTGAAGCTCCTAGGTTTTTCCAAGATCTGCCGTAGTATGAAGATTTGGTCTATGGTGGACTTTCCTAGTCTAAAGCCGCACATATCAGGTTGTTGACGAATAGCTTCAGACGCTCACACAATACGACAGAGAGGATCTTGTACGCGATGTTAAGAAGACTGTTACCTCTGTAGGTGGCGCAGTTCACAGGGTCTCCTTTCTTGAGGACAGTGGAAACAATGCTGAGGTTCCATTCATCGGGCATGCTTTCTTCCGACCATATTTTGCAAATGAGCTGGTGCATACTCCTAACCAGGTCATCACCTGCCGCTTTAAACAATTCGGCAGTGAGGCCATCAGCTCCAGCAGCTTTGTTGGACTTTAGCTTGGATACTGCTGTCTTCACTTCATTCAGGTCGGGTTGGCGGAATTATTGGTCTACGTTGCCTAAATCGAATGGTTTTATCTCTCTCAAAGCGGAATTGGGATCATCATCGCCGTTATAGAGCTTGGAGAAGTGGGCTTCTATATCCTCAGCATTGACTGCGGTTCCACTGCGATGTTCCCTAGATCATCTTTGCAGGCTTCGGCTCGGGGCTTATAGCCCGAGGCTGTTGTTTTTACCTTTTGGTAAAACTTCCGAACCTCATTTCTGCTGTGGCACCCTTCTATCTCCTCGATCGCGCGCTTCTCATGCTCTCTCTTTTTCCGTCTAAGAAGCCGGTGTTCGTCTCTCCTCTTCTGCTTGTAGAGCTCGTAAGCAGTTCTAGTCTTTTTGTGCAGCTCCGCTTTGTATGCTTCCTGTTTACCTGCATGTGCTTGCCGGCATTCGTCGTCAAAGCAGGGGTTTCGTTGTGGTGGCCGTGTGAAACCCAGCATTTCAGAGGCGGCATCTCTGATGACTGAGTGGCAATGCTGCCACTGGTTCTCTATACTTGATGCTGGTGGCTTAAGACTTCTTCTCGTGCAAAAACTATTCAGTGCGATGTGCCTGTGCTGTGAAAATTAATCCAAAAAAAAAAAAAAAGAACCTGCAATAGACCAAACACTAGTGCCCACCTTCTTATCTTCTCCTCCCCCACACCACTCGCATAGTCTTGTTGGCTGCACACATTTCTTCTAATCGATATTTCCTTATCGCATCGAGGCAGTGTGTGCAGGCAATGAGGCTGTGGGTTTGCTAGGCGGATAGTTGATCAACGGTGTTGATCCCGTTGGTGAATCAAATCAAGTTGCTGGCTGGGCATAACACCGCTAGTAATTTGGTTTGGTTTTCTATCGAGATATGCACTTGTTGATTATACTTAGATAGCGTCTGCGTTCGATATTTTGTTTTGTGTGTTTTTGTGAATTGTAATGTCGGGTAAATTTCGGGTCGATTTTAGTAACATTAGGGGGTTGCGATCGAATTTCTTTGCTGTGTACGCACACACTGCAAAATGCAGGCCAGCTGTTTTGGCACTGAGTGAAACACAGGTGGGTGTTGATTCTGATCCCTCAGAGTTCAACCTACCTGGATATAGCTTAGTGCCATTATTCTTTTCTTCCCATGGCCTCGCCGTATATGTTCGGAATGATATTGCTTGCCAACTTCTACCACAATACGGCCTCTGTTCTAATACGAACTTTAATTTCATGTGGTTAAAATTCACCGTCCGTAAGCAACTCATTAATTATTGTTTTATTTATAGAAGCCCCAATTTAGGTAGCAATTCAACCTCTAACGAGTTTGATGCGCTATCTGACTCCATAATAAGAATTGTCTCCCTTTATTCTCACACCGAAATCGCAATTGCGGGCGATTTCAATGTACACTATTCTGGTTGGCTTCGACATTCTGACCAGACAACACCCGAAGGAAAATGTGTTGAGGTCTTCGCTGAGTTTAAGGAACTAACTCAACTTGTTGATGAGCCCACTCGGGTTCCAGATATTGAAGGCCATGCGGCCAACACTCTAGACTTATTTCTCACTTCTCATCCCGAAAAATATAGGGTTATAGTATCATCTCCTTTAGGCAAATCGGACCATTGTGTCATATCGGTAGATTTTTCGTCTTCCGTCACGGTAAAAAAAGATAAAGTCCCCAAAAGAACTGTGTGGCAATACGAGAAAGCCAATTGGGACGGACTGAATAATTTCTTTCGAAATTTTAATTGGTCATTGTGCTTTTTCGACGGAAACGTTGATGCATCAGCTGATATGATATCTAACGTAATTCTCGACGGCATGAGAAATTTTGTTCCTCACAGAATAAAAAGTATCATCCCCAAAGAAAATTCGTGGTTTGATTCAAGCTGTAAAGAGGCGATTAGGGATCGAGAAAGTAGTTTTCGCAAATTTAAAGATAAACCCACTGTAGAAAACCGAAATTTGTTCAAACGGGCCAGAAATAGCTGTAATGCTCAGATACAAAGGGCTAAGTTTTTACATGACCAAAAAGTAAGGCAAAAAATACTATTGTGTCCAAAAGGAAGTAAAAACTTTTGGTCTTTTGTGAAGAACATTAAGAACTCGACCACGTCATCGGTCCCAACGCTCGTCTTCAATGACTCTCCGTATGTCAGCTCCATCGACAAAGCCAATTTGCTGGCAGCTCAATTTGCTGCCAACTCGACACTTCCTTATAGCATAGTGGCTCCACCTGAGCTCGAGTCTGCAAATTCTTTGATGCAGCAGATATTTTTTCGAACTCGCTTGGTTGCGAGAGTCCTTAAAGATCTCAACATACATAAATCCGCTGGTCCAGATGGTATCCCCGCCGTTATTCTGAAGAGGTGTTCTTCTACGCTGGCAAAACCACTGCGTAAACTTTTCCATCTTTCCTATTCTGCTGGGATTTTTCCGAGCAGATGGAAAACTGCATTTGTCCAGCCCGTCCCTAAAAAAGGCGAATCTTCCTCCCCTTCCAATTACCGTCCAATTGCACTAACGTCCCTTCTTTCCAAGGTCATGGAAACGTTGATAAACCGTCAACTTATGAAATATCTTGAAGAACGAAAGCTTCTTAATGACCGTCAGTACGGCTTCGTAGCAAACGGTCCACTGGTGATTTGATGGCTTATCTCACCGAAAAGTGGAACCAATCTTTACATTGTTTTGGAGAAAGTAAGATTATTGCGCTTGATATTTCTAAAGCATTTGATAGAGTTTGGCATCAGGCTCTTTTATCGAAAATGCGTGCTTTTGGTATCGATGAGTCTCTTCTTCGTTGGATTAGAAATTACCTTTCCGACCGTTCAATACAAGTTGTGTTGGATGGCTTCAAGTCTGATACCCACTTAATAAATGCTGGTGTGCCCCAGGGCTCCGTTTTGTCTCCGACTCTCTTCCTCATTTTCATTAATGATCTCTTGTCTGAAACTTCTAATCCTCTCAACTGTTTTGCTGACGACTCGACCCTCAGCTTTTCATATTCGTTTCCAAATTCACGTCCCTGCTCTTCGGATGTGGAACTGGAACGGTTGCGTATGATAAGCTCATTGAATTCTGACCTTGACAGCATTGTTGCATGGGGTCTTATGAACCGAGTAGAATTCAATGCTTCGAAAACTCAATGCTGTCTCTTGTCGTTGAAGCTTAACATTCCCCCATTGCCATTATCCATGAATGGTACCTGCATCGAAGAAAACGAAAAGCTGTCAGTACTTGGTATGTGTGTAAACGATGATCTTCGTTGGAACGACCACATATTTGAAGTCGCCAAAAACGCTGCTAAATGCTTAGGTTTCTTGAGACGATGCAGGAAGTTCTTCACCCCTTCTGATCTGGCTACAATTTATAAGGCCTTCATCCGCCCAAAACTGGAGTATAACTCCCATATCTGGTCAGGTGCCGCTCAAACATCTTTGCATCTGCTTGATAGGGTACAAAAAAGAGCGTTAAGATTGATAGGTGATAGTTCAATCGTAGAATCGATTGATTCTCTTGAACATCGACGAAACGTTACCTGTCTCACTCTTTTTTATCGCTTTTTTTACAAACAGTGCTCTAGTGAAATAGCCAGTTGCATTCCTCCCCTGAAACAATTTAGCCGCAACACCCGCCTCGCTAGGAATGCTCATCAGTTTTACCTTGAGCCCAACTTCGGACGTACAGTCAAGTATAGAGATTCATATTTCAGTCGCACCACCCGAATGTGGAATGCTTTACCTGGCTCTGTATTTCCCCTTCATTACGATTCACAAAGGTTCAAAAGGAACGTGCATCGGTGTCTCCTTTCAAATCCTCTCCTATTTTCCCAAATGCTCGCACTGTGTTCTATAACATTATAAGGGTATTCATAACCCCTTGATGTGCGCGTTAATTATAAAAAAAAAAAAAAAAAAAAAAAAAAAAAAAAAAAAAAAAAAAAGAGGTTGTGAGAGACTGATTCGGAAAATGACTTGTGTGCCTTGAAGTGTCGTCCGTCACTCCTTAACAAATGAAAAAAAAAAAAAAAAAAACTCAAAATCAAAACTAAGGTCAGATGAATAAAAGTAGCTCATTTTCAAAATAACCGAAGCATAGTTCAGAAAGCGGAAGTATGTACACTTAGAATTTGCGCACAGAGTTATTAGATTCATGTAAGTCGAACTTCGAATAATTTCAAGCTTTTGAAGAAGCGAAGTAGGAACTTCGATCATAACCATCTTCTCATTCTTTCTGAAACCAACTTTTATCAAAGGTGGTGGCATACGCACATTTGCTCTAATAAGTAAGTGTAAAAGTAAGAATCTAAGTTTCTGTGTAACATCGGAAGAATTTTTTTTAAAGCTCATATAGAGTAGTGCAAATTGTCCGGTGAAACAATTATTTAGTCTTCCATTAAGTATTAAGACTGCAGAGTAATTTAAAAAAGAATTACCTCGAAATTTTGAAGAACGTGGCAAAAACCCGAGAAAAGGTAATCACTGAATTACAAAAAAAAAAAAAACAAAACCTATTATTGCTTATAAAATTTCTGTGTCTATCTAGCTGTTTAAGTGGATGACCAAAAATTCTAGTATCGAATAAACCTCTGGTTTAAAAGTAGTGTCCTATAGGCATCCACTACGACACTTTTCTGGTGAGCTCCGAGCCCACGCGGTTCGATTAACCTTGATCGATAAGTCTCAGACCATCCAACAGCGAGAGAAAACGCGTTAAACAACTCCAAGACCATTTAAAACTATTGGAAATATAACTAACTATCCTATAAGAAGTACAAAAGCAGAAAAAAAAAAAAAAAAAAAAGTGTGATATTAAAGTTCAAAAAGCTTTATTTTAATTAAGTTCAAAAAGCAATTTTATTTTGAGTTTAAAGTGGCCCTAGAAAAAAATACAAAAAAAAAGAAATATATATATATATTACTGATTAACCTAAATTGAAACAGAAAGTACAGAAAAACAAGGCACCAACAAAGTGGAATTTCGTGCACGAACCTAGACGCTGCGGAACCTGAATTTACAGACAATCAAAAAGAAAAAAAAAAACAAAACGTGAGTACCTAATTCTTGAGTTTGAAATATAAATATATACATATATTCTTTTTTGTGGTTCAAAGGCCTACTAAAATTTTGCTCTATCACTTTTAAATACAATAATAATAATTTGAAAATCTATTTATATTGTAATTAAAAATAAGTTTCATGCATCATCTCAATAATCATACTGAATTAAATGAAACTATATCCACTTTCATGCAAAGTCGCCTCTCAGTATTCTCAATTGAAACTTTGTATGTATATGTCTATTCTACCTAAGCATGGAAATAAACATGAATTTTAATCAGAACTAAAATCTTACATAATCGTTGAGATGATGTTGTTGTGATCGACAAGAAGAGAAGATGCAGATTTGGGGCTACTCCAACAAAAAGAGAGATGAAGGGGTAGTCATGGAGAAAAAGACAGGTAGTTGTTTACTACGGGAGGGTTCATCCAGAGATCTCAACAGCATCGAACTCTTGAGACAAAGTGATAATAGTGTTTCAAAAAAGGGTTCATCCAATTCTATTAATTACTCTTAAGGTTTTGTTCTCTGTATAGGTCTATCTATTTACTTCTTCTATACGCTATACTAATTTTTCGTTCGGGTATTTCTTTCTTTTTGTTATTGTTGTACCTTTTGGTATGTAAGGTGAAAGACTTTAGTTTTTTTTTTGTTTTTCTTAAAAATTTTTTTTTTTGGCACGAAAATTTTGATGGCGCAGGGTTACCTACATGCAGCAAGATCCCACCCCACGGCGAGCTAATGCCTGAGCACTGCAAGCGTGCCAATCCGCTGCAATTCTTTGGGTCATACAAAAAAATTTCGAAAACCCCCCTGCATGCTACAATGGCGCCCAACAACGTGGTACCGTGAATGTCAATTAGAGGACATTCTATAAAAAAAATCAAATCTTAAGTACAAAATCATCTAAGTACATCACCACACCAAGCAATCTTGCATTTGCTTATGTTTTTTTTTTTTTCATATGTTACTGCACGGTGCACGTATGTCTGTTTTGCTTTTGCAAATAATTGAAAACATTTTTAGTTGATAAGACCAGTTCTATCTTCTATGACAAGTCGCAGTTGTGCTTTAGAACAGTAGAATCAGTTTGAGTCGTCAAGGATACCAAAGCTTGATAGTCCAAAGGAAGCTACCAGAAGTCAGCTGATCGAATTGGTTGCATATCGAGAGTCTTATAAGTTTCTGAGTCGTTATAGTTTAAAATCATTACAGTCCAGAACAAATCAAATTATCATACCATTTTACTTTTCTATCTTTATCTTAAAATTAGGAACCTGTTATCAATTTTGTTGTCTTTTCTTTTCTTGTCCACTAGGTATCTCAGCAATATCACTCAACGGTTAAAAATACATGAAAGAAAACAACCTACACAGAAAACAAAAAAATTAATAAAACAAAAAAAATAAATTAAACTAAAAAAATTCCCATACAATAATAAAAAAAAAATAAATAGGGTGGCGCTACAGAGCGAGGAGCCCCTGGGCCTAGCGCATTTCTCACAACCATGCCTTGTGAGGGAATGGAGGGGACCTACAATTTTATGCCGGATCCGAACGGCTAATTGAGAAAGCGCTTTTCATGGCATGAATTTACTAACGGAGGACTTGCCAATTCCTCGCGAAAGGCGATACCCGGGGAAAAACATTTATTTTGCCTCTGCTGGGATTCGAACCTCGAACCTCTGGTTTAGCAGGTGGACATGCTAACCATCGCACCACGGGTACCAACTCCCATACAATAATAGTGTCATATAAAATAAAATTCAATAAACAAATATACATATATCAAAATTATAAATTAAACTATCTTCATAATTCATTATAACAACGGAACAGAAACAAAACCATGAACCATAGTAACACATCTAGTGGAGCAGTGCCCAAGCGAGGCATGGCCACACGCTCACAAGGTCTAGGTAATACTGCTACTCCAAATAATTCGTTTCGAATGAATTTTCAGCCTGTTCAGCGTACTCTAGAATCTAGTGCAAAACGCTATCTCAATTATTTCCATACCAACAATGCCCGTGCATCAGGCATATCAAATGAGAATATTCCAATCGTGACAACAGTTACACAGAGTGAAATGAACTCAAGTTTAGTGCGTACAAATATCCAAAATGATATCAATAATTCTCTCTTTGATAATCCAGCACAAGCTAATATAAATGTTACAACTTTTCCAATAAGTCAAACTAACACGACATCAACCTTTTCCCAAGCTTATCCCCTCAATCCTATTATGACATCAGCAATACACCAAAATCATGCTGCACAACAAAGAACAGCGGGTTATTTCCTGCCGCAACATAATTTGGCATGCGAAAATAATTTCAATGTTGCTAGCAACTTTCCCACAGCTGATCGTGACATAAACAATGTACGTCATCAATTTATTTCAGCAAGTGACACGCTCGAAGAGCAAATAAAGAAAATAATAAGTGAGGAACTAGGAAAAGTTATTCCTAATAATTATTATAATAGAATGTATCGAAAATGAAATACAACCAATAAGAAAAGATCCGATTCCTAATAGGCAAAATAATTTGAGTGATAGATAGATAGATAGATAGATTGTTTTATTCATTCCTTAAAAAAAAGTTACATTTGCATTTGCGCTTTAATAAATTGAATAAATTAGAGCATGGCATTACTGCCGTCTGCCCGAGTGACTATTCTATAATTTTTTGATTTATTACAGTGTTTTCTTTCATAATAATTCATAATAATTATTGATTCATACATATTAAAATTTGTGGACCAGTAATTTTAAATATTTTGGTTTAAATAAAATTTATTTGAATTTTTATAATGACTTTTAGCTTAGTTAAAACGATTTTTCTTTTTTTTTTTTTGACTTTTAGTTTAGTTAAAACAGAACAAGTACTGTATTTTGGGTACAGAAAAAAAAAATAAAATAAAAGAGCTTTATGAATACCTCTTTTAGTTTAAAGAATGACTTTTAGTTTAGTGAAAACAAAACATATAATTTTTTTTTTTTTTTTGCTTATTATTTTGGTAATTCTAATTTAGATACTGAGAACAAAGCGCTTTAATTTGAGTTTAAAAGTTTTCATACATAATTCTGCTTCTGTAAGACATCGCTTCAGTGGTGAATTTGTATAGCCGAACCCAGTCTTCTCCATTTAGAATAAGTTTTAAGTCTTCTTCTTCCAGGTAGTTCTTCTCATAAAAAACTCTCCTAAGTTCCATCAGAATTGGGCATATTGCAATGAAGTGGTAAACGTTCTCCACAGCACGCATATTGCAAAGAGAGCAGATACCTTCTAAATCGTTCCTGTGCGGTCTGTAGTTGAGTTTTAAGAGTTCCCCCCTTACTTTAAAAATGCAACTCACAACTTTTCTTGGGTTATTATCAGAAGTAATTTCTTTCATTTAAATTGTAGTTAAGCTTAGCATATGTTATTCTTGCTATTGATGATCTTGCTTGTTCAATGAATGCATATCTCTCGTTTTCGTCGATACATTGTATAATTTCATAAAGAGCCATTTTCCATTGCTGTGCATTTGCCTCGGCTAAGTCTAGACTCCATCCACAGTTAGCTGCATGGTCAATCCAATCTTTGTAGAACAACGATTTTCTACGTACTGCATGCATAAGCACCAGTTTCGGCAATCGACTGTCTTCCATCTTTTTAATTCGGATCAAATAATCCGCATTTAACTTTAGAGTTGAAACGAAGAGCCTTTGTATATAGAAACTATAGTAATATCACTTTCCAATATTTTTTATTAACATTGTTCGTCACTAGGGTGCGCCAACACCAGCGGAGCAGCTGTTATGCTCATGGTGGAATGTATCAATTTAGGTGAGCATTTCCTATGGGTTAGAAAGTAATGCATATATGATGAAATTTAAACGTTGTTATTTGCTTCCTACTCTTACCTCCTGCTCTTGAAAAATAGGCTTGTGGACCACATTGGAAATTTTGTGGACCACTTTCGACTTCCAAGTTCCAAAAAAAATATTGGAAAGTGATAGTACTATACGATATATATACAAAGGAAGAGCGTAGGTAGTCCAGTTTCCAAGTGATACATGTATTTTGGCGTATCCATCGGTAAAAAAAGATTTTTCTCAAGAAAAAACGCAGCAATGTCTCCACAGTTTCAAATTTTTTAATACCCCACGTTTGAGCTCCATAAAAAAGAATAGATTTAGCGGTTGCATTAAAGACTTTGAATTTCGCGTTTGTTGAAACGAGCTTACTGTTTAATATTTTTCTCCAATTTGCACAAATGGCGGTCCTGGCCATGTTAGCTTTAGTTTCCAAATGTTTTTCCATATTTAAATTATAAGTAATCGTCATTCCCAGGTAAGTGTATTCTTTCACCACTTCTAACTCGACCTCGCCATATCTCCAGTGTTCCTCTCTAGAAAGTCGTCCTGCACCATTCTGGAATACCATCACTTTGGACTTTTCTGTGTTTACTTCTAAACACCATATTTTGCAGTACTCAAAAAGTCTGTTCACATTCAGTTGAAGCGAAGAAGAAGATTCTGCCAATATCAAAATATCATCTGCATACATAATAACTTTGATTTTTATATTTCCATATTCAACTCCACAAGGAAGGCATTCTTGAATGTCATCCAGAAAAAGGGCAAATAACAACGGACTAAGAGTACATCCCTGTCGAACTCCGCAATTTATTGTAATATCTTTCGATGTTTCAGCTCCATTTACTATGCGTCCAATTGTTCGTTGATACATTTTTTCCAAAGCTCTACCGAATTTAGTGGAAATACCAAGATTATAAAGTTTATAAAAAAGTGCTCTTCTGTCCACTTTATCAAAGGCAGCTTTAAAATCCACGAAAAAAGTATATAGTTTTTTGTTTTCGTTTAGCTTCGAACGGGCTAAACATCCTAGCACAAAAATATTATCGACTGTCGAATAGCCCTTTCTAAAGCCGGACTGGAATTCACTCAGTTTGTTATTTATACTAACCCAATTATTGAGCCTGTTATTAAGAAGCGTTGTATATATTTTCAAACTTGCGTTCAAAAAAGAGATTCCTCTTTAGTTCTTAGGGTCACTTGGGTTACCTTTTTTGTGAATTGGCCAAATGAGGGCTTCTTCAAAGTGATCCGGATAAACAGCAAAATCAAAAATAACATTAACCCGCCATTGGTGGCGTCAATTTGACTTTCATCGTTGGTAACGCCGGTCCCACGCACCGGGGTTTTCTACTTAAGTTTTTTTCAAATCGGGTTATTAATAAATAATTTTTTTTTAATATTTATGCTCTTTGATAGTAAAACAAAGGTATTTTATCAAC
Organism: Melanostoma scalare; assembly: GCA_949752695.1. Classification (NCBI taxonomy): domain Eukaryota; kingdom Metazoa; phylum Arthropoda; class Insecta; order Diptera; family Syrphidae; genus Melanostoma; species Melanostoma scalare. Next base: position 5,582,486 of record OX456987.1, read on the forward strand.
ATAAGCTCTTTTATTTCATTATTAATAATTTAAAAAAAATTTATTTATAGCATTAAAAATCACAATGTCTTTGGACATAAATTTTTTTAAATTAAGAAAAAAACAAAAAACCACATATTCACCATAAAAAGTTTAGTTTATTAGTCTTTTGACATTATGAACTTTCATAAAAAAACAAAAACTGGTGTCCTTTCAAATAAAAAATAAGAAAAATAACATCTCAAAAAATGCTATTCTTCAGCCAAACAGTCTCTGCAACAGGGTACTACATGTTGAAGGAACAAATATTTTCGACATTTATGGCAAAAGTACTTGGTCTTCCTATTTTTCTTCCATCCCCACTCGAAGCACCGACCATTTCTTGAAGGCCCAGCAGTCCCAGGTAAATCGTCCAACTTTAAAATCTCTGATAGTCTTGTCTCACAGACCGTGGTTTCTTTACTTACATACTTGGTGACACACGGTCTCACGCACCGGGTTAGTACCAAAATTACAAAATGTGTGCTCGCTAAGACGTTTCGCCGTAAGCTGTCGATGGGGGATGCGTAATGCGGCAGCTACTCGAAACTACAGCAAAAATGGATGACGGCGGATAAAGTTATTCAAGTTTTTAATGACACCCGGTCTCACAGACACATAGGACACCAATGGCGGGTTAAGAGCTTGAGTTAGCTTTTCTTTCAATAACGTCGAAGAATGTTTGAAAAATTCTGTCGGAATACCGTTAGAGCCAGCCATTTTGCCATCTTTAAGTGTGTCCAGATTTTTTTCTACTTCTGACATTGTGATTTCTTCGTCTAAAATGCTATCGACTATTACAGGTTTAGCATAGCTCAAAAACTGCTGATCATTTTGTGAGTTCAGTAACGACGCAAAGTGTTCTCTTAAAACTGAAATTGCTATCTCTGATGATTTCTGAGCTGCTTCATTTCCATTGATTTTTTTTGTTATTTTCCAAAATTCTGCCGAGTCCTTGCATTGGCTTAATTTTTTTGCTAGGTTTTCTTGATAAATTTTTCTTTTTTCATGGCATAATCGCTTGTATTGCTTAGTTTTTTCCACATATTTTGTCCGTGTTGAGACTAAATTTACTTTCCTTAGTGAGTTTAACAAACTCAGTGATTGGTTTTTCACATGCGTAGTCGTACCACTCCTCTTTTCGTTGCAATTTTTTGTTTTTCTGCATAACCTCAGCTGCTTCTTTGATTATTGTTTCAAGTTCTATTAAGGGTAGATAGTTGATTTTACTACAGCATATCTTTCTTTCCAACAAGTTATTTAAATTTGATGTGTAGTTGTCTTTGCAGCGAGGCACCCATTTCAATTTTTGCACATCTAATGTTTTTTGATTTCTGTTACTGCCTTGGATACTGTCAATTCCAATTTGGACTTTAATTGGAAGATGATCCGAATAGGCAATGTTTTCCACCTTAAAATCTTTCACAATAGAAAGCCAGTTTCCACTGATAAGACAAAGATCTATTGTTGAGCAGCCCTGTTTCCCAATGAAAGTAAATTCACCATTTTTGTCTCCTTCCACAGTTCCATTTAAAATACTTAGCCCAAAATCGTTGCAAAAATCTAAAACTTTTTTTCCTTCTGCATTTATTACTTTATCCTTAGAGCTGCGATTTCTTAACTCAATTTTAAACGCTGATTCTTTATCTGCTGTTCTAGCATTGAGATCACCAATTACCATTAAATCTTCACTTTTCAATTCACACAGTGTATCATACAGTATTTCAAAAACGTTTTGCCACTTATTACAGTTTAAGTAAACTGGTATGATGAAAAAATTTTTATCATAAATTTTGAGTTCAATACTCAGCTTAAACAATTATCTTTAAGAACATGCGTCTCTGACAAAAGTATGATTTCAGCTTTGCACAATTCATTAAAGAAATCAGAAAACATTATTTTATTGCTCAATCCCGCAATATTATATGCAACGATCGAAACATTAATTAAGCTGTGTATTTTTTTGTTTTGTTTTTTATATTTTTGAGTGTTTTTGTTGCGTATGCCCTCCCTGAGCTATTCTGACCGAGCAGCATTTGTGCGTGCCCTAATAGCATCCACATGGCTTCCACGATCCACAGTAGCTTCTGTCAGTGTTCTGTCGTTGTCACCTCTGCTACCACCTGCTATCGAACGTAAACAACTTTGAAAGAAGTCCGGCGAAAATTTTAACATCTCGGTTAATTTCTCGAAACCACAATTTGCGCCGTGTCTTAATCCTTTCGAATCGTTCCAGATAAATTCCACACCGTCGACGATTAATTTTTCTCCTTTTACAACAGCTTTCGTATTTTTACGATCGCGTTTAATAATCTTTCGAATGTGTAAAAGCTGTGCTCTTCGTCTTCTTATCATTGGTGGATAATCTCTCTGAATGGATATTTTGGTGTTTTTAAGCTTATATGCATTGTTTAAAACCGCGTAAAGATTGTCTTTGGTTTTGAATTTAGCAATAAAGTTTTTATATTTTGGATTCCATGTTTTTATTTCAAATATTTCTCCCGGGGTTAATTGGCTCACTCCATTTGACAGCTGTTTGCATGTATCCACAACTTCTTGTATTTGGTCAATATCTTGTTTTGATTCTACTTTTATTAAATAAAAAAAATAATTTGAGTGCAAACTTCATAGGTGTTGATTATTCGCAAGATGATTCTAACTTAAGCTTTTCAAATAGATTCGCACACAATGATAGGTATGGTCATCCGATGACATTTGTGTGGATCAGAATCAAAACCCATTTTATCCACTTTTAGAGATTTCGAGTAAATCGAGAAAAACTTGTATCTTCCAAACAAGACATTGTTTTATCACTTTTTTGTTTGCAGGACTGTTCAAATTGGAACTCCTCACAGTTTGATTATAGAAATAGTGATCGGTGGGTTCTGGTTTTTAAGTGGTACTAAAAAGAAATATGGATATAACGGGTTTTGAAAATTACCTCTAGATTTCAGATTAAAATAAAAAAGTGTAGCAATTGAAAACTTGAAAAACTTAATTTTAAGAAGGCAAAAGTTAATTTTTATTTTTTTTTATTTTAAGTAAAAAGTACAACAATTTATGTATTTTTTTTTATAATTACCGCGCACATTAATGGGTTATGACTACCATTATAATGTTATAGTAGTAGTGCGAGCATTTTGGAAAATAGGAGAGGATTTGAAAGGGGACACCGATGCACGTTGCTCTTGGCTCCCTGTGAATCGTAATGCAGGGGAAAAACAGGGCCAGGTAAAGCATTCCACATTCGGGTGGTGCGACTAAAATATGAATCTCTATACTTGACTGTACGGCAGAAGTTGGGCTCAAGGCAATACTGATTAGCATTCCTAGGGTGTTCCGAGGCGGGTGTTGCGGCTAAATTGTTTCAGGGGATTAATGCAACTGGCTATTTCACAGGAGGACTGTTTGTGAAAAAAGCGCTAAAAGAGAGGGGGACAGGTGACATTTCGACGATGTCCAAGAGAATCAATCGATTCTACTATTGAACTATCACCTATCAATTTTAACGCTCTATTTTGTACCTTATCAAGTGGGCGCAGAGATGTTAGTGGAGCACAAGATATGGAAGCTATACTCCAGTTTTAGGCGGATGAAGGCCCTATAAATTGTAGCTAGATCATAAGGGGTGAAGAACTTCGTGCATCGTCTCAAGAAACCTAAGCATTTAGCAGCGTTTTTTCGACTTCAAATATGTGGTTGTTCCAACGAAGATCATCGTTTACAGACATACCACGTACTGACAGCTTTCCGGTTTCTTGGATGCAGGTACCATTCATGGATAATGGCAATAGGGGAATGCTTAGCTTCAACGACAGGAGACAGCATTGAGTTTTTGAAGCATTGAATCCTACTCGGCTTTTATTACCCCATGTAACAATGCTGTCAAGGTCAGAATTCAATGAGCTTATCATACGCAACCGTTCCAGTTCCACATTCGAAGAGCAGAGACGTGAATTTGGAAGCGAATATGAAAAGCTGAAGGTAATAAGCACTGCGTGTTAGAATTAGAAATTAAAAATTTGATCAAACACGAAATTCATCAAAAACTGGCTGATGTTCACATAAAGGATCGCCATTTTCCAATACATGCATAAACCACTGCCTTCCACGATATTTTTATAAAATTTAAGTTCTTTAATGGACCTCCAATCTTCCCCATAGTGCTTGGTTAGGAAATTGAACACATCCCTTAGCTTTTCCTCTTTAAGTTGCACTCCCCTATTATTAATGGATCCATCCTTGAAATTTGTTTTCTTCTTTTAGCGATCTAGAAGCTCCTATGTCGGATAAGTAGTATTTTTCACCACGGACTTAAACAAACCCACTATTGTCGCTAGATAAAATGAATTTCTTAGATTCATTAAATTTTAAATGCCAGGTACCAGTGGGCCAAAAAACTCAATCCAAGAATATTTCCAGTCGAATAAGGGTCAACTTTCATATCCTAAATGAACAACAGTGATACAGTTTTGGTGAATTTCCCGGTATGACAATAACTATGAATTTCCCTCATAAAAACTACTCATACAGGGATGGGTCACAACGGTACTCTGATAAGAAAAAAGTAAAGAAAACTTAATATTAATATTCTTTTCAATATTCCTTCGTGAATATAATATAGAAGGGTTTTTGAATTTCAAGTTTATAATTAAAGATATATTTTGCATGGATTTTGATGCGAAAAAAAAAATTTGGATATAATGGATTTTGAAACAAAAACTGTAGTGGATAAAATGGGGTTTGAAATTAACTACACTTTTTTTGGTCTGATTTCTATGGCATAAAATGAGATTTGAGATTGAAACTTGGGTCCTTCGATTGTGTTTGAATGATACCAACAAAACCTCATACCTAAGTCATTTTTTTTTTAAAGTGGATATAAGGGGTTCTGATTTTGATCAACACATTTGATAATCGAATTCCCCGATCGATGGGGAATGAAATTTGACGGTTCGTCGAAGGGGATGTCTGTAGAGGATTTCGTTTTCAGAGTAGAGATGCTCAAATTAAATTACAATTTACAATATGACCTGGGAAGAAGTTTTGAAGAACTTTCATCTCTTATTAGCAGGAGCTGCTCAAGAGTGGTTTTGGATGTATCTTCGTAGCAGTCTTCGAGGTGATTGGCCAGGACTTAAAAGAGCTTTGATTAAGCAATATAGAAATCATTAAAATTATTTCGAAATATTTAAGCAAATGATGAATAGAAGGCAGTCATCTCAGGAGAGCTTCCAAGATTTCTATAATGCAATCATGCATCTTAAAACCCAATTAAGGGAACCAATGAGAGATTCAAATCTTGTCCAGATTCTATGGAACAAACGTTATTTCTAGGTTTATGAACTTTGTGTACCCAATGAAAATTTACACACTAGAACATTTCAAAGATGAATGTAAGAAAGCAGAAAGGATGTTACAAACTAGGTTTTCTCAAAATAAAAATTTTACTTACCGCTCAGTTAATGAGTTGGAACAAAAATCGGAAAATGATTCAATAGATGAGAACTTAGACATTGCTGCATTTTCAGGTGAAAACAAAATGTTATTGAAGCCTAACTCGAATGTGAATTCGACCAACAGATCTCCTATTTGTTTTAATTGTGAAAAGCAAGGCCATTTGTTCATAGACTGTAAATCGAAAATAGATCGTCTATTTTGTTATCGATGCGGATCGGATGGATTTACAGTCTTGAATTGTACTCGATGCAAGCCGCAGATGGAAAACTAGAATTCGAATGGGAAGAAAACCGGGGATTCTCGTTCGACTCAGACTCTCCCCGAGTAGATAGAATAGATGCTTGCACAAACACAGATAATTATGAATGCAAAACTGAATTTTCCAGAAATTTCAATAAACCCAACCCGGACATTATCCAAAATAGAATTAGCAAATTTTGAAGTTTACCTTACGAAGAACGCGTAAAACCATACAATGAATTCCTATCAAAGATTTTCGCTTTCGACGAGCTGGCAAAAATGGATAACACCATCAAATTTATCAAATCGAGACTTCAGTATAAGAAACGTAAAATTTTCAATGAAATAATTTCCAGCTCTACTTTAAGCTCAGATTCTGATATTAAATGTGATCCTAGGCCATACACACCAGTGACGATTAAAGGCAAACAATTTAATGGTCTGCTGGATAGCGGTGCCAGCGTTTCGTGTTTAGGCAAAGATTGTATGAAAGTGATTAAAGAACTCAAAATTCGAATTACATATTTTTCATCTTTGATAAGAACTGCTGATGGTAAACAACAACCCATCTTAGGTAGAGTCCGAATTGAGGTAGAGTTCGAAGGTCGTCAAAAACACGTTGACTTGTATTTGATTCCCTCGCTTTCTCAGACTCTGTATTTAGGGATAGACTTCTGGCAAAAGTTTCAGATCGCGCCGAATATCATAAGCGAAATTGACGAAGATCTGGACTCAGAGATGATGAAATAACATGAAGCTCAAGCAAAGCGTTTAACAGAAACAATAGAAAAATTCCCGTCTTACGCAAAGTTAGGTTTAGGAAAAACATCCGTGGACACTGGACATGCATGTAATTGATACCGGCGATGCCACGCCTGTTAAACAGCGGTATTATCCCTTGTCGCCTGGTATCCAGGAAATAATAAACGTTGAAGTAGACCGCATGATATCTTTAGGAGTGATAGAAGAGGCCTCAAGCTCGTGGAGCTCACCACTCGTCCTTGTTAGAAAACCTGACAAGAATAGATTGTGTCTTGACTTGAGAAAAGTGAATTCACTTACCAAAGGCAGTGCGTACCCACTTCATAATGTGGATGCTATAATGAGTAGACTTCCAGACGCTCATTACATTAGCAGTTAAAGACGCCTTCTGGCAAATTCCCCTGGATGAAAAATCCAGAGACAAAACAGCCTTTTATGTTCCAGGACGATCGCTCTATCAATTTAAAGTCATGCCTTTGGGTCGAAAAATGCGGCTCAAACGATGTGCCTAGTAATTGATAGAGTGGTTCCATGTGAACTTCAGGAGAATGTCTTTCCTTACGTCGATGACTTATTGGTGATTGCTAAAGATTTTGATACACATATTTATAGCGATATGAGAAAAAATTGCGGCGTGTCTAAATAAGGCGAATTTGACTATAAATGTCGAAAAATCGCAATTTTGTTTTAAAGAATTGAGATTTTTAGGACATATAGTGTAGGAGGAGGTTTTATAAAACCAGATCCGAGCAAAATCTCAGCAGTACAAGACTTCCCAGTACCGAAAACCCAAAAGCAAGTTAGGAGTTTTCCTGGATTGTGCGGTTGGTATCGCAAATTCGTTAAATTCTATGCTAGATAGCCACTCCATTAACGGACACACTCAAAAAGAGTGAAACCTTTGAGATGACGCCTGAAGCTCTAACGTCATTTGAAGCATTGAAAGAAGCTCTTGTTACTGTTCCTGTTTTAACAAAACCAGATTATAAAAAGCCGTACACAATCCAGTCCGATGCATCAAGCGTAGGGATAGGAGCTGTTCTCTTCCAGCTTGATGAAGAAAAAAATGAGAAGCCCATTGCTTTCTTCTCCCAAAAGTTGAGTCCATCACAGAGCAAATACAGCGTAACGGAGCAAGAATGCTTTGCGGTTGTCCAAGCTCTTAATAAACTCCGCCCTTCTGTGGAAGGAATGCCATTTTCAATAATAACACACCACGCGAGTCTCAAATGGCTGATGAGCTCAAAAGATTTGAGTGGAAGGTTGGCTCGATGGTCATTAAAATTACAAGCTTTCGATTTTGAAATCTCTCACAGGAAAGGTGCTCAGAATATTGTTCCTGACGTTTTGTCTAGGGCATATGTTGATGAATTGGGAACTTAAATAAAAATTAATGCAATCATTGATCTGAACGATCCTGAATTTCGATCTGACACTTATCTAGAGTATAATTCCATCATTTTAAAAAGCCCTGACAAATACCGAGATCTGAAAACAGAAAATGGGTATATTTATAAAAGAACTTCTGAAACTTTTGAGAATAGTGCTGATTTGGAGTGTGAATGGAAATTATGTGTACCTGACGGTCTTACAAACTCAATAATAGAAAAACTTCACAATCCTCCAAATTGTTCACATGGTGGTATGAACAAAACGCTTGAAAAGATTAAGGAATGGTTCTTTTGGCCAAGTAGCAAGTATGACAGTTCAAGTAAGAGATTTCATAAGGAATTGTGAGGTGTGCAAAGAAAACAAGTCAACGAACCAAACACTTAGACTTCCAATGGGACCGCAGCATGAAATCGACAGACCATTTCAAAGACTATGTGTCGATTTCATGGGACCATATCCCAGAACAAAAAGAGGCAATTCATTTATATTTGTGTTGCTAGATGCTTTTTCCAAGTTTGTCTTACTTAAACCCTTAAGAAGAGCAAATTCCAGTTCTGTAGTAGAATTCCTAGAGCAAAGTATTTTCAATGTATATGGTGTACCAGAATTTATACATAGCGACAACGGTCAACAATTTGTGTCAAAAGAATTTCAACTATTTTTGTCCAAATTCGGTTTCAATCATATTCGGAATGCTGTTTACTCTCCCCAGGTGAATGCTTCCGAGAGAGTGAATCAATCGATTCTTCCTGGAATCAGGAGTTAGGAGTAAGTAAACAGAAGTAGTGGGATAAACATATTTCCGAAATACAACAAGCTTTATGTACTTCAGTACACCAATCAACTGGTACCTCGCCTTATTATTGCTTGTATGGACAGCATATGATTTCACATGGAGGAACGTACAAAATTTTGCGAAATTTTAAATCTCTTGGTGAAGGAGAGATGCAATTTGTTCTTCAGAAAGAAAAACTTGATTTAATACGAGCCAATATAAAAACCAACATCAAACGAGCTTATGAACGCAAAACGAAATCGTATAGCCTTAGAAGCTCGAAGAAATATTTTAGCCCAGGTGAAGTTATTTATCGAAGACAATTTATACTAAGCAATGCGTCTAAAAACCTTAACTCTTAGTTATGTAACAAATTTGTCAAATGTCGTGTCATAAAATCAATAGGAAACTCCATATACGAAATCGAAGATATGGATGGGAAGAAAAAACGATAATAATCACGCCAAGAATTTGCAGAAATAAAAAAAAAAAAATCAATTGTATCTTTTGTCATGAATCAAGGTCATGCGTCGAATGTTGGTGTGGACCTCGTTTTCAGACCTTTCCAATTAAATTTTTTTTTTTGGAAATTCTTGAATGTGTAGCGTGCCACTTAACAAATGAAAAAAAAAATCAACTCATAATCAAAATTTAGGTCAGATGAATAAAAGTAGCTTATTTTCAAAATAACCGAAGCATAGTTCAGAAAGCGGAAGTATGTACACTTAGAATTTGCGCACAGAACTATTCTTCTTCTTTCCATTTCCGGCGTTTGTGCGTTTTGGATCTAGTCCTGGTAATATACGTTTTGTTGCCACACACGTGGTGATATTGTTCCACCTATAATTTGTTCTATTCATTGCCTCTTGCTTTAGCATAAGTTTACATGTAGCGATAGGTATACCGATATTCAACCTGGTAGTTGAGATCGGTAGAACGGTTCCTTTTCTGGCGAGTACATCGGCTTTGCAGTTTCCCATGATATCTCTGTGCCCGGCACACGAATAAGGTGAATATTGAACTGTTCAGCCATCTCCTTAAGAGATAGGCGACAGTCAAGGGCGGTTACTGAGATCGTAGAAACAGCGCCGAGTGATTTGTGGGCTGCTTGACTGTCTGAGAAAATCCGGATATTCGCTGAGGATATCACGTTTTCTTTTAGCCATGATAGGACCCCTTTGATCGCCAAAATTTCCGCTTGGAACATGCTACAATGCCAATGGTTTGGAAGGCGGAATGAGAGACTTACGTTAAGTCAGTTTGAGTACACCCCGCAGCCTACCCCTTCTTCGGTTTTTGAACCATCTGTATAGAAATGAATTGAATCATCTCTCAAAAATTCTTCGTCTTCCCAGGCCGTTCTCGGTGGGATTGAGACTCGGAACTTATTATCAAAAACCAATTGGGGGACTGTGTAGTCGGAGTGGCAAGGGATCGATCCGAAACAGGATTGTAGTGGCCGATGTTATTAACGGTCCATTGGGAGATAGCTCTCATAAGAATGGCTGTACTGGCGGTCATTTGTTTGCTGAAGATATCTAGTGGTGTGAGGTTATGGAGTGTATTCAGGGCAGCTGAGGGTGTTGATCTCAGTGCTCCGCTTATACACAAACAGGCTGTTCGTTGGACCTTGCTTAGATTATCGCAGTAGGACCTTTTGTCAAGAGCGAAGAGCCAGTGGGTGATTGGGGGGGGGGGCTTTTTTGGCTTTTTTACAGGCAAATTATGCTACGGTACGGGATTTCCTGATTCTTTACGGTATATTGGCTTTCCAGTTCAGCTTTTTGCCTAGGATTATACCTAGATATTTAGCTTCGTTGGAAAATTTAAGTGGGATTCCACTTATTGTTGGAGTTGTTAGTTGAGGAATTTTGTATTTCCTGGTGAAGAGAACGAGTTCAGTTTTCTTAGGGTTGACCCCTAGATCACATTTTCCCGCCCATTTTACTATTTTATTCAGAGCGGTTTGCATCAGATCCATAAGGACGTGAGCATGTTTACCAGATACCGCAATGGAGACGTCATTTGCATATGCAATTACTTTGAATCTCTCTGCTTCTAAGTCAACTAGAAGTTCATTGAAGACTAAATTCCATAGAAGAGGGGATAGGACTCCGCTTTGCGGTGTTCCTCTACTGACAGATCTATTTGCAGAGAAGTTTCCTAGAGTTGCGTTGATTCTCATTTATCAACCCCACTATGGAACTATCTGCTTTGAGCTTTGTCAGTGCCTTTGTAATTGCGGAGTTGCTGACGTTATTGAAGGCACCCTCTATGTCAAGGAAAGCTGCCAGAGCGAATTCTTTGTGATTCAGGGAATATTCTATAGTACGAACCAGGGTATGTAAGGCCGTTTCTACAGATTTTCCCTTACAGTAGGCGTGTTGTGCTGTAGACAAAGTTTAGGATCTATAGCTATATGCAGGTGTATATCAATCAGTCGTTCTAAAGTTTTAAGAAGGAAAGACAATAGATTAATTGGTCTTAGATCCTTTGGGTTTACGTGGGATGATTTCCCAGCCTTAGGTATAAACACAACCTTTACCTCTCTCCACTGAGTGGGGATATATTTCAAGGTGGTACAGCCGATAAGAATCACTTCAAGGACAAGGATAAAGCGATAATCAAAAGCGACTAGCTTTACCCCCTGATACCATCCTGCGTCCTCAAAGATGGCAGGTTCCCCTGGGTTTTCCACCATAAGAGTGCAGGAGGAGGCCTGGAGCTTGTTAATTTTAATCGCCCATTGATCGAAAGAGATCGCACCATCCGCGTTACTCCTGTCAATGACAGCGAAAATGGTTTTGTCCTTCAGTGCGTCACTGTACGACATGTCCTTTTTGGAGCTGATTGTGCTTAACTTTTGTGCCTTAGGCCTTTTGGCGTTCGGGGTTGACTCGTCGAACGAACGTAGGTGCTTAGACCTTAAGTCTGTGCAATTCCTTTCGTTTATGGCAATGGTTTTCTTTGCCCATTCAAGCTTGGCAGATTGCTTTGAGTCAAGCTTAGGTTAAGGTTCCTCACCTAACACCTTCGCAATTCTCTCCTCGTTCCGGCTCACTTTATGGTTTAGAATGGTAAGGAGGTTGGGATCCCCTTCGTTGTTCGTCCCACTGTTAGGCACAGTTTCACCTTCAACTTGGGGGTAGAGGGATTGGAAAACCCTTTCGTTTCTAGTTCCACAGTAAGTCTCAGTTTCACCTACAATTTGGGGGATAAGGGGATGGGCTACCCTTTCGTTTTCAGTTCCACTGTAGGTCACAGTTTCACCTCCAACTTTAGGGTGAGGGGGATTGGACACCCTTTCGTTATTCGTTTCACTGTACAACTTGGGGAAGGGAAGGAGTGTTACCGGAGCTCCAGCGTATACGTTTTATAGAGTATTTGAGTAGAAAGATATGTTGTTTGAGAGACGAGATCCACAGTGTAGACGTGTTTTTGATCCGCTCCTTACATCTTTAATTATTATTATAGTCCGCTGCTGTATCTAAATAGCAGTAAAATCATCATTTTTTGCAATTTCTTACACTTGACGTGATTAGTTCATTAAAAACTGGTGTCAAAAATAGTAAAATCATAAAAAAAACTAATAATCATTTAAATTTTAAGCTATTCTGGAGGACTAGTGTATTAAACTAAGATTAATATGCCTGTGGCCACTACAAATACAGTGACAACCTCCACTTTTTCTACCGTCATCACTACCAACGTTGTGACACCCACTCCTAAAACACCACTTCTAAATTTTGTGCTTCAAACATTCTTGCCACCAACACACGTTCAAAGCTACGTAACAATATTGAAACTGGCTCTCCTAAATTTCTCCAAATACACAACCAAACATTGAAGCCGCAATCAGCATCCAACAAGAACAAATCTATTGCTTCCAGCCTCGGATCTTCAATTTTTTAAAGGCGGGGCAAAAACTGAAATATGCCGCCCCCACCAGTTTATATTTGCTTTTACCTTTATAATCTTTATTATTCAGCTATCTGATCTTCACTAATTGACTGACAACTGGACACAAGCCTTTCAGAAAAAATACTTAAACTGTTTTTTCTGTTATAATCCTATATATTTACAGATATGTAGAATATATATTTTATATACAGAACAGGATAGGACTTAAAATAAAAATGTTTGTAATAAAGACAAAATCAAATTTTTATATTGTATTTATCATTTGCAATTACAATTTCACTCTTAGAGCTTTTTGTTCAGCAAATAAATCTATGACCTTATCATAATTTAATTCGTGTGCCATTCGATTTTCTATAGCTAAGATTGCTAGACTGGATAAGCGTTCCTGGCTCATAGATGATCGCAAATAATTTTTAATTAGTTTTAGTTTGCTAAAACTTCGCTCACAGCTTGCGGATGTAGTGGGAAGCGTAGATTAAATTCGCAAGGCAACACAAATATTTGGAAAAGCATCCTGCAAATCATGCGCATAGATCTGTTGCAAGAGATAGAAACCGTTAGCTTTTTTAATGTCACCAAATAAAAGCGGAGCTTGCTCTTTAAAAACGTATAGAGTTCCTGACAGAATTCAACGGTGCTCACACCTCGCTCATATTTTTTAGCAAGATCCGCTCCATACTTTTGCGGTTCTTCAATTTACATTTTCAGAAAAATTAGAGCTATTAAGAAAAGCGAAGTTCATATTCAGCATGGTGGCACAATCAAATCTCTTTTTAATTTCTGATATGATTCGATCAAATACCATCATTATTTCTTTAGAAAAAAGTTGAACAGGTTTGAGTGTTTGTAATTCATCTTCACATATCTCATCGAAATGTTTTTTATGTTTCGGAATTCCTTTGTTTTGCAAGGAATTCACTTTAAGAGTCTGACACGCTCGAATAACTTTTTTTTTCAACCTATCTTTACGCCCATTTGCCCCCAGTTAATAGTTAGATTAATATTTATCGGTTATCAGAAAGACAAAGCGCGTATACTCTATGAATATCTGACGCGCTCGAATATTTCAATGTGACGGTTTTTTTTTTTTTTTTAATTTTTAAAAGTTCATACACGCACTTCTACTCACTGAAATGGAAAACTTCCATACACTTTTTTTCGTTTTAGAACGTAAACTTCACTATCCAATAAGCCCCCATGACGCCTGGCAAAATCCTCGATCGAACCCTCCAAGTGGGTGCCGGGCGGGCAATGTTCACTACATATACTTATCAGTGTCTGTACGATGTCAGACGGTGACAGCCAAGGTTAGGTTGGATCGCTGGGTGGTTGTGACTTCTCAATAGCACAATCCTTAGAAATCCAATCTCACCATAGATACGAGGTTCCTAGTTTCAGTGGTGGTGTGAGCATTTATAATCCGTGCCGAAGAATTAAAGGTTGGGGGATAAACCAATCAATAACGAGCTCTTCTGGATGCTTGGCAGGGTCCAGAATAGACTAGCCTTACCCCGGTACACGGCTCTGCCGGGGCTGACCTTTTCCTTCCGTAGATACTCGTGGGACCTTCTATGGAATTTTTAAAAACAAACAAACCAACAAACAAACAAACAGACAAAAATACGAACAAAAAGACAAAAAAGAAAACTGGGGGGAGGCAACGTAAGTTGTACACTTTCTCCGATTTGGCTGAAAAGTCGAAGCAGGAATGTGAGCCAACGAGCAAACCTTCCACCAGTAGGATACTAGGTTCGCACACAGGCTCTGAACCAGCTGCAAAGCCAGTTCAGGTCTGTGCAGTGGGAACCAAGAATCCCGACTCTGGCGAGCAGCACAGCCCGCTGGAAACTGGTCAAGAGCATGCTGCAAAGCTAGTTCTAACCAGTGAATCGGAGGGCAAACGGACCGCCACTGCTAATAGTGGGGATGAAGTCCCCAATATTAGCTTTGAAAACAATTCGCCTGCTTTGGTGCCATCATCAAGACAGGACGAGGTGAAACTAACAAAGAGGGGAAATGGAGGGGTGATCAACGACTCCGTCTCCACCTTGAATGCCCTTAGAATAAAGGACACGGGGAGGGCCGTTCAGACTGACAGGGTTGGGGAGGCGAATAGCAACCCTACCTCTGCGGGTCGGTACGTACCCTCGTCGAGTACCATGAATCCTCCAACTGGTGGAGCGGGAGAGGTGATTAACAACTCCAGCTCGGCCAAGGGGGGGACTCAGACCAAAAAAACGCCCGCTCAGATACGTCGCCAAGCCAGAAGGGTAATTGAAACGGTGGGTGGTAAACCCGCAGTGGAGAGAACCCCGGGTGAGGTTGAAAGATTGAAGTGGGCAAGTAAAATTGCAGAAGAGACCAGCCAAGACTCAACGTCGAAGCGAAACAGGTCGTTTGAGGTTGAAAAACCTCAACCAAAAAAGCCAAGAGTCGGGGTTAGCGTTCCATCGACACTGGTGCCGGGGCAATCCTTTGGTGACGTGGTAAAGGGACAGATTGTTGTCGCAGTCATCGACGGGAGCAATATGGATGGAAACATCTCTGCCGACAGGTGGGCGGACGTCAAGGCTCACCTCGCTTTCAGGTTTATTCCTGTTATCGAGGCGAATCCGGGACCCCTCCCAAGAATTAGCGACGCTGGCTGGCATCAAAACCGCGTCAAGCTGATCGCCTGCCAAGACCAGAGATCGCTTCACCTATATAAACTTGCTGTCAGCGGTTTAGGTGAGATCTGGCCAGGTGCTAAGCTAGAGGTTGTGGCAAGGGAGGATATCCCAAGCAGACCGAGAGCTCGTGCCTTGGTACCGGCCCTACACGAATCGCGGGAGATGGTTCTCCAGTTGATTAAATACAGCAACCCGGATCTGCCCACTCACGATTGGACGGTTCCGGTTATTGAAAAAGAGTCGGTGGGTCGTTATCGGTCGGCTCTTGTCATCTTGAATAAGGAGTCATTAGAACCCCTGGCGGCACGCGGGGGTATTATTCAGTATGGCTTTGATAGCCTAGTGCTGAAAATATACAAAAAAGATGAGGACGCTGCAAAGCTTCCAAAGCAAGCGGCTGAATCCGAAGCCAAGGAGTCCACTGCGAGCGTCGAATCTTCCATCATGGAGACAGACGCGGCAAGTTGCTCTGATTCTTTGGAACAGCTGTCTTGCTCGAAACTGGTCGAAAAGACTACAATAATAGTGTCTGATCAAGACGCAACTGACAACAAATCGTCCGATAAGGATGACAACAACAAAGGTGGAGTCTTAGACTCCGACGATGAAATGCTTGGGGTTCTCCTTTCTGAGGATGAGTTGCTAGACTCCGCCTCAGATATGGAGGACCTTAATGCTACAGTGTTGGAGATTAAGCTGGATGATTGTAGCAATGCTGCAAATACTCCAGATTAATCTCCAACACTCGATCAAAGCCTCAGCCGGACTCCTTCTCCAACTAAGCAAGTCTGGCGAGGATATAGTCCTGATCCAGGAACCATTAATAAATCCGTGGTAAAAGGACTCAGGATGAAAGATTATTCTCTGCTGTATGTGACGGACAAAGGTGAACCAAGATCCTGCATACTGGCAAAGAAAACACTTAACGTATTTTTACTACCTAATTACAGCAATTGCGACACCACAACAGTAAAACTGCAGACCAACAGTGGGACTTACTGGCTCACGTCCGCTTATCTAGGCCATGACCAACCGGGGCCGCTACCAGGAGAGATGCTCGAGCGCGTAATAAAAAGCGCAACAAAGCTCAAAGCGGACCTTATAATAGGAAGTGACGTCAACGCACATCACGTAGTATGGGGGAGTACGGACGTAAATGAAAGGGGTGAGTCTCTTTTTAATTTTATACTAAGTACTAACCTTCTTATCTGCAATATTGGTAACGAACCAACCTTTGTCACAAAAAACAGACAAGAGGTTTTAGATGTTACCTTTGTATCTCAATCAATCTATAACAAGATTAAAAATTGGGCTGTATCTAAGGATCACTCCTTCTCTGATCATAGATACATCCAATTTAGTCTAACAGATGACACACCAAAACCCATAGGCTTCCGTAATTATAGGAAAACTGATTGGGTAAAATTCAGGGAAATCTTCAAACATTGTTACAACTACAATGACAATAGCTTCCCTTCAAACCCCAAGGATCTTGACAGCAAAGTCGACGATCTAACTAGTGCTCTTAACCATGCCTTGTGTAACTCCTGTCCTCTTACCATAGTAAGAGGGAAAAAGAAACCACACTGGTGGACCAAGGAGCTAGAACCGCTCAAGAAAAGTTGTGCGAAGCTTTTCAATCGAGCCAAATCTTCCAGAAATCCCATAGACTGGGATCTCTATAAGGAATCCCTTAGGATTTACAAAAAGAGGTTAAGAATAAGCAAAAGATCCTCTTGGAGAGAATTCTGCAATAAAATTGAAGACTCCTCAGAGGCATCTAGACTTAGGAAAATCCTATCAACGAGTCCAAACATGCCAAGTTCTATAAAAGATGAAAACGGCAACTGGACCAACTCATATGAAGAAACATTAAACCTGCTACTGGATACTCATTTCCCTGGTAGCTCGTTGACAATAACAGACGAGGAGCACTTGCCCCGACTCGCAAACCAATCAGGAAAAGGTCTTATCTCTAGAGATATACTGTTATGGGCAATAAACAGCTTTGACCCTTATAAATCACCGGGGCCTGATGGAATCATTCCTGCGGAGCTGCAACAGGTTTCAGACATCATCATCTATAACTTAGAGATGATCATGAAAGGATGTATCAGCTATGCATATATTCCCAAGGCCTGGAGAGAAGCTAGGGTCGTCTTTATACCTAAAGCCGGCAAAAGCTCCCATGTAAATCCAAAAGATTTAAGACCTATTAGTCTATCATCCTTCCTCCTTAAAACACTGGAAAGAATGATTGACATACACTTAAGACAAGAAATTAAACCTAGTCTGATTTCAACGAAGCAACATGCCTATACAAAAGGTAAATCAGTGGAAACTGCACTCCACTCTCTGGTTTGCACCATTGAAAAATCCCTGCACTACAAAGAATACTCTCTCGTCGCATTCCTAGACATAGAGGGTGCATTTAATAATGTTAAAAATTCAGCAATCACTAATGCTCTTGATGGGCTGCTCATAGAGGAACACATCAAAAACATGATAACAACAATGCTCAGCAGCAGAATCATTAGTTCCGAAATGGGGAACTACAAAACAAGCAGAATGGCCAATAGAGGAACCCCGCAGGGAGGAGTTTTATCTCCCCTACTGTGGAACCTGGTCGTTAACAAATTGTTAATCGACCTAGAGGACGAAGGTTTCAAAACTATAGCCTATGGCGATGATGTAGCAATTGCCGCTTCAGGCAAGCACCCACAAACCCTATCTGAGCTGCTACAAACAGCACTTAACAAGCTTAACAATTGGGCTGCAGAGTGTGGTCTGAACATCAATCCACACAAAACGGAATTAGTTCTCTTTACGAGGAAATACAAAATTCCGGACTTCAGACCCCCAACTATTAAAGGGGTAACTCTCACACTGTCAAATCAGGCTAAATATCTAGGTCTCATTTTTGACAAAAAACTGACCTGGAAAACCAATATTGAGGAAAGAGTAAATAAAGCCAACGTTGCACTCTTCTCCTGTAAAAAAGCCATTGGCGGGAAATGGGCTTTCTCCCCCCAAATCACACATTGGTTGTTTACCTCGGTAATTAGACCGATACTCACATACGGGGTGATAGTCTGGTGGACAGCACTAGACAAGATGATCAACTACAACAAGCTGGCCAAAGTTCAAAGAACGGCTAGTCTGTGTATTAGTGGCGCACTGAGGACAACCCCATCGGACGCCCTCAATGTACTACTAGATCTCACACCCCTAGATATCTTCAGCAAACAAGTCGCAGCTAGCTCAGCTACTCGACTCAGAGCTACATCACAGTGGACCAATAATCAAATCGGCCACACTACCATTCTATATAACTTTAGATTCTTACCGAATCGATGCGACTACACCACCCCCAAGTTGGTGTTTGACAATAATTTCCAAGTAACCATACCTTCAAGAGAAGCTTGGGAAAATGGCGCTCTTTTGGAAAATGAAGCAATACACTTCTACACCGATGGTTCAAAAACCAGCGAAGGTGTGGGAAGTGGAATCTACTCAGAAAAACTGAATCTCAGTCTTTTCTTCCGCCTACCCGATCATTGTAGTGTGTTCCAAGCGGAAATTCTGGCGATTAAGGAGGTGCTGTCTTGGCTCAAAGAAAACGTCATATCCTCCACGGATATTCGGATCTTCTCAGACAGCCAAGCTGCCCTTAAATCTCTTGCCTCTGTCTCTACAAAATCCATCACGGTCCAAAATTGTCAGATGTCTCTGAGGGAGATGTCAAATCAGTTTAACATTCACCTTTCATGGGTGCCAGGGCACAGGGACATACCAGGCAACTGTATGGCAGACGAACTAGCCAAAAAGGGCACGACCACTTCCCCACGCTCAGAATGGAACAACATAGGTGTACCTATCGCTACATGTAAACTCCTACTTAGACAAGACGCTTCAAGGATAACAAACACTAGATGGACTGAGAGTAACAACTGCCTTGCAACCAAAAAAGTTTGGCCGTGTGTTGACTCAAAACGCTCGAAGAGTTTGTTGGCCCTGAACCGTCTGTATCTAGGTTCTACCATAGGTGTTCTTACGGGACACTGTCTAATAGGGAGACACGCCAAAAGACTTGGTGTGTTTTCCAATGATTTCTGCAGAAGCTGCATGGACGAGGAGGAGGAAGAAACCGTTCAACACCTTCTTTGCTCATGCCCTGCACTACTTCATAGGAGGAAAACTCATCTCGGTGAATTCTTCTTCGATGATACTAGCGACCTAGCTTACATAGACCCTAAAAGTCTTTCAAAATACATTAAAAGTTCCACGTGGTTCGACTAGCAGGTGAATAACCGGCTAGTCCCGTAATGGAAGATTAATAAGTGATCAACTCGTTAATCTTACATCGGGTTTCTGAGATCAGTAGGTGATTAACTTGCTGATCTCTGTGGTATCACAATGGGCCCTTGCGGCCTAAGTGTGTTAGGCAATGTACTCATTGACTGACAGCCACTTCCACCTAACCTAACCTAAGCCCCCATGACGCTTTAGTAACTACAAATTTAGCATCCTAAGCTCCCCTACTACAATTTACGAGCGGAGAAATAATAATGGTTTCTTAGATGTAACTAGAGCAGGACTTAGCGACGGACGGACACTTATAGTTATAAATAAAACAAACAAACATTGAAAGGCAATCGATGAGCTGTGAAAGATTTATTGATTATTGATATGACAACAGCACAATTAGATGATCGACAAGAAAGTACAAAAACTTATAATGATAGTAAAATGCGATCTGTCCACTTTGACTTTTGACTTCCTTTTGACTGTGCTTCCCTTCGCTCGCAACCACAGTGGCTGTTTTGAAACCGGCAAGTAGAAAAGTTGTCCACTTCTCGGTCACAACTACCGTTACTGTTTTGAAACCGTAAAGAAGAAAAGTTGTCCACTTCTCGGTCGCAGCAACCGATGCTGCTTTGAAACCAAAAGGTAGAAAAATTGGGTACTTCTCGGTCGCAACTACCGTTGCGTTGTTAATTTGTTTTGCGTGCAACCCTCGTTACCTGCACAGGATATGCTGGGTCTGGTAATGAATATGTAGTGTGAAATGGTTTTGATGCTCTTTTTGTGTGATGTTTGTTTTAGGGAGCCATGATTTGTTGTAGCAGACACGAGTGCTGCAGCGTTCTGTGATTCCTATGGGCGAGCGGGAGCGAATTTCGAACTTGTTTTTGCCGCCCCCTAAACTTGCCGCCCGGGGCATGTGCCCCGGTCTGCCCCTCCCCCTAGATCCGGGGCTGATTGCTTCCACAGTTGTTGACGACAATGAAGTAAACAACAAAAACAAACATCTCCGTGAGATCGAAAAAAATCTTTTGGCAAACCTAACCAAGGCCTGATGAACTCGGAGAAAAAATGAAGCAACATGTCAATGATACTATTTCAGCTCTTAATGACCGCTAGTTTCAATGTGAAAATGAAATAGTTCAACTAAAATCTGAAAATACCAAAATAAGAGAGCAGTTAGAAGATTTCCAACGTCAACAACGCTTAAGTGATGTTTGTGGCCTACCTAAAACTGAGAATGCAATTGACCTTGCAAGAAAACTTGCCACCAAACTCAATCATACACTCGCTTCTCACTTTGATGCTTTTCATTTAAGCACCAGCAGCAGAAACAATAGCAATAATAATCCGCTTCTCATTCGGTTATCATCTGCAGCAGAAAAAAAAAATCATTGCTTGCTGCTTTCAAGTCAACAAAGGGCTTAACTACACGACAACTTTTTGATGATCAAAATATCTCCAACACTAACACTACTCACTCTTCGTTTCGTGATCGGCGCGCGGCGGCGTTTATACATCAATGAAAGCCTAACACCTCGCAATAGCTCTCTAATGCGGCATGCCATCCAACCAGTGGCGTAGATAGGAGGGGGATCAGGGGATATATCTCCCCCCCCCCCCCCACTGAGATTGATAATTGTTCAACATAACCAGTCATGAACCAAATAAGTTAAAGAAACGCACTCTGAAATTTAGTACCTACTTCCTAGGTGAATTAAGTTTTATTAGTAGTTACTCACAGGATTGTACAATTATACCTACATTCTAGCGGAAAATACAAAGTCAACTTCATCTGAAAGAAATTATTGTTTCGCCAAATCGCGTAATCTTTCGGATTTCTTTTTTTATAACAATTTTCAAAAAGTTTTTATTTCTACGTCTCTCTCACATTGATTATAATAGGTAAACGTGGAAGAAAAAGAGCTTCCATCCAGCTTTCCATCACATACCACAAAAGCCTACACATCAGAAAAAGACATACCATCTTGATCATTATGTTTCAGCGAAAGTTTTCTGCGCAATGAAGAGGACAAAAACAAATGTTTTGAAAATTTAATTGACTGCTCGCAAATTGAACAGATTTCCAAAAATAGGCGACAAGAGTTAGCCTTACGTGGGCATCGTGATAGGGGGCCAATAATTGTGCAAAAGAACTCCACTGGACCGAACGAAGGAAATTTTAGAGCTCTTTTGAAATTGCGAGCAATTTGAGATCCGCTCCTTCGTGTGCACTTATATGGTCTGGGGAAACGTGATAATTATACAAGTTCTCCTGTACAAAACGAGATTATCGAAGCTTGTTTTGAAATTTGGACAAAAAAAAGTGTTAGCTAAAATCGAAGATGCAAAATTCTTCTCTGTGCTGACGGATGAAACTCAGGACTCAGCCACTATCGTACAAGTTTCAAATGGCACTTGATATGTCTTTAAGAACGAAAATCATTCCAACAGCTTCCATGACAAGTATGAATAGAATCTATTCTCTTTAAATCTCAGCAGCTTACCTAACATTACTGTATTAACAATCCAGTTGATGCTCTTGCAAGGCTTATAGTGGAAAATCTTCGAAATTGTGATCTGGAAATTTCTTTTTTGATCGGCCAAGGAGCAATATGTCTGGTCAATTCAATTGTGTTCAGGCGATTATTCGATAAAAATTTGTTCCGCATGCTCTTTAAGTGCATTGTACAGCACAATTTTTAAACCTTGCTATACCTATCTGTTTCCAGCAAAATACCAGCCATTAGAGATTGCCTAACCACACCAATTGAAGCAGATTACAGTTATTTCAATACGAAAAGAAAAAATATGCTGCAAGAAACAATAAGCAAAAGCAAAGAAACTCCACAAAAAAAAAACATTAAAAGGGCTGAATCTGACGCGATGGATCTCAAAATATAAAGCAGTTGAAGATTTTGAGTAGCTATTTGCGTTTGTGTTCGAGACTCTTGGCCAAATAAGAACATTGGAAAGGGACGCAAAGAACTTAAAAAGCCATTAAATCGTGAAAATCAAAGAGTTAAGACTTGGTCCAAGCTACGGATCTCGCCAAAGATTTAAGGGATCAACTAAAAATTAAACGGGCGGAAGACGACTCATTTTCGAACCCGTCGGTTCAAAGTACCGAAGAATATTTTCGTGTTACTGTTTTCAATCCTTTTCTCGATTTCTATGAAATTGACCTCAAAGAAAAACCATGAAAAGATAAATAATAGAAGAGTTTTCGGTTCATCTCAAAGGTTCTTCGTCTGAAATAGACAAAGCAGTTAAAAAATTTATGAGTTTTTTAATTTATAAATCTCACTGACGAAGCATTGCTTCTGAAATGTACATCAGGAAATATAAAAAGTGTTTTAACTGTTAAAAACTTTACTAATCTTTTCATTTATTAAAAAATTTAATGAAACTGTTGAGTTTTATCAAACATATTTGGCTGCCGAACCATCTTCTGTTCTTGAAGAACTAAAAACTTGAAAGAGATATTTGATCCGAAGAAGTAATACTTCCTCTAAAAATTCATTGGAAGCGCTCGATAGCTGCCCCGAAGAAAACTATCCTTATATATAAATTTTATTAAAGATATTAGCTACACTGCCGGTTTCCACCTCATTTCCCGAAAGAACTTTCTCGAGTTTAAAGAAAATTAAAACACAGAAGCATGATCAACAAAGTGAGATTTTAAAAAATAAGTCTATTTTAATAACATTGCGGTAAGCTTTGGATGTTTATTTACATATTTGCAGGATCGTTTGAATGGTTTGGCTGCTCTAGCTGCTCTCGCAAAATACCTATAACAGCAGACGAGGTATTAAGTGTTTTATCTAAAAAAGAGCAGAAAACTGGATTTTATTTTATTTTTAAAGTAATATTATTTTACTCATTATATCAATATTTATTCAAGTTCGTTTTCAAACTAATGCGTATAATAAATTATCTCTAAAAATTATAATTTTTTATGGCATACATAATGAATTGAATGCAGCCTTGTTATTTGTTTTTTTTTTTTATTGTTAAAACTTTTAAGAAAATGAGCTAACTAGATCTATACCCCCCCCCCCCCCCCCCCCCCCCCCCCATAGCGAAAAGCTATCTACGCCACTACATCCAATTACGGAAAGAGGAAATTTTATTCTCGGTGAGAACAATAAATGGATTTGTTTATGTTAAGAAAAGCAGGGATGACAATAAGTTTAAGATAGATTTTAGTACTTTTGCTACTCTTTCCTCTTCTACTAATCAAATGTTTTCTGGAGCAGATCACTGCTAAATGTTCAGTACCATTGTATTTTTCTTTTTTTGATATCGTTATACTTATTTCTATGATATTTGTAATCCTTATTGCTGTTCTATTCAATATTTATTCTTTCAATTCGGCAATTCATATATTTATTTGTTTTATCATGTCTGTCAGAATTGTTCCAAATGCTAGCATTGAAATGTCGGCTAAATCCGTAATTAAAATACTTTCCAATGCGTGTGACGGTTTTAAGGTTTGCAGTCTCAATGCAAGAAGTTAAAACTTTGAAAAATTAGATTTTTTCAAGTATATTTTTGGATCATCGGGCGTTGATGTTATTTGTGTAACCGAGACCTGGTTTAGACCTGGGGGTCGATTTTGTAACTGTGAAGCTGTGAAGTGATAAAAAAATATCACATCTTCACAGCGAATGCGATTCTCGTTCTGTGAAAAAATGAAAACAAACGTCAAAATTTCTTCACATGATAAATTATTTATCCCAAGAGAATTTGTCAGTGAAATTTTGCTTCAACAGCCCAAAGAGTTTTTAATTGATTTTTTGGAGCAAAGGCAAGATTTGACAAATGACAAATAAGTAAGATGCAAAATAATTTCATTTGCAGACTTATAGTAGGGGAGCCCGGGATGCTAAATTTGCAGTAACTAAAGCGTCATGGGGACTTATTGGACTGTGAAGTTTACGTTCTAAATCAAAAAAAGGGTATTGCAGGTTTTTAATTTTAGTGGGGCGATGGACGTGTATGAGCTTTTAAAATTGTAAAAAAAAAAAATAGTCGAAATGAAATACTCGAGCGCGTCTGATTTTTTTTTTAGATTAGATTAGATTTTATTCAGCTTTTTCATTTGTTCTTACAATCATTATTTTTACAAAATAAAAATCATAAAATCTTTAAAGCATGGCATAGCCGTCTGCCGGATTGACAATCATATTTGTACATTATGTATGTTAAGATAAAATAAAGTAATTTAGGTAACTATAAATTTTTAATATTTTGCCCCTTAAATATATTCATGTAGTGTAACGATTAATATGTAACTAAAATGTTTGAATTTTTCAGGTATTTATATTATTAGCTTTTTTTTTTTTTTAAATCTTCGTTTTGTATTCTTTTTCTGTACTTCAAGGTAATTTTGCAGTACTCGTAAAGGCGTGAAACATCCATATCATTTAGTTGTATTAGAACTTGATCCTCCGATAAGAAATCGCTTCCGAAAATACTCCTTCTCGTTTCTCTTAGCGTTGGACATTTTCCAATGAAGTGAATGGTATCTTCTCTTTCTCCTAGGTTGCATATACTGCACTCCAATGGCAAATCAGGTCTGTGTGGTATATAATTTAGGTTGAGTAATTCGCTCCGCAGCCTAACCATTGTACTAATGATTTCCACATTATTTGAATCTGTGGCGGATCCAGGATCTGGACTTGGGGGGGTCTATTACTCAAAATTTTTTTTTATATACGAGGTTTAGTAGATTCAATCAGAAATTATTAACATGATGTTGGCGACGATTGCTCATATATGTAAGGCCAGTGATTCGACGGAGCTCCGGCAATGAGTGTCCAATGTATTGGTGCACCGGCTCATCTGAGATCGTATTTCTCCCTGGCAATTTATGTACATTGCACTGTACATAGCTTTAGTTTGGCAGTCAATGTAGCATGCGAAGTGTCAGCAATTAAAAATGCGTTAGGAACTATCGGAGCGATTGAAGCATTTTTTCACTGGCCTAAAAGACAAGACGTTCTACACCAAGAAATTTCAAAAATGACAAACAAAAGTGAGAAAAAAACAAAAGTTGAAGTCTGTTTGTCCTACCAGGTGGGCTCAGTCTCATGAAACAGTTGGAACGTACGTTGAATTGCAACCGGCTGTTATTGAATCTTTGGAAGAAATCAAAACATGGCAAGATCGAGATACTTCGCAAAATGCATTTCATCTTTTGACGCCTGTCACATTATGGAATCAGTTAATTCGATTGTTTTGCCTTTGAGTCGGGAATTGCAATGTAAAAACCAAGATCTGGGTGAGGCTACTAAGCTGGCAGATGACGCTTTGAATGAGTTTACGTTCAAACGCGAAAACGCAGATTCAACTTTCCACGTTATTTATGAGCATGTTGCTAGAATTTGTTCTGTATACGAAATCACAGTAAAATTACCACGCTCGCCACCGCGCCGCCGGCGCCGTTGCAACCAACAAAAAATCGTTGCAACGTTCAATCACGAAGTATTGAAGACTACTACAGAATTTCTTTCTACATTCCGTTTCTTGATACGTTCATTTCTCAACTCAAAAGTCGGTTCTCGGAACACAAATCCATTTTCCAAAGTTTCGGGCAACTGTTTCTTAAACAAGAATTTAACGAACGTCAGAAGTCAAAATGTGGAGACAACGCACCCAAAGCCAGAACATCCAAAATGCGCTTAATCTTTTGATCAAAAAAATAGTTTGACGCGATCCGAGAAAAGGCACCTTTTAGGCAAAAGTGAAAGCTTACACAGCACGCTCTGAAAGGCGCTGATGCACCATTCAAACCCATCTAAAAAATCGTTTCTCTGAATTTCTATTCCGGACCCGAAAACCTCCCCCCCCCCCCCCCCCCGTGGATCCGCCTATGATTTGAATCTTGGAAGTAGTTTTGGCTTAACAAGTTGTGGTTGAGTCTACTGTAGATTGTTCTGTACAACGAAACAGTTACTTCCGATATGACTCAATTCAATGAAGCACTGCCACAGCGCATGCACAAGGAACATTATATTTAAACAATTTAATTTTTCGATCTACAATTTTATATTGAAATAAAAAAAAAGTCTAAATGGAAATTAGACACCTTCCACAAAACTTAAATGGAAAAGCCGTCGGCAAAACAATATTGAAATTAATCAAAAACATCGCGTATAAAAACCAATCAAAAATCAAATTACACGCAAACACAATTTCATTTGTAAAATCTACAACACTCAAAATAATTTCAGAAATTAATCAATATTCACTGAATTTAAAAAACGTCACCGAAGATGATTCATGTACTTATTATGTACACAAAATATGATTCAATATACGTGCTACGCGCTGAGCTGCACTTGAATCATACCAGTTCAATCACAAAGCACAACCACTTTTCAATGCAATTATATTTTTTATTGCAATAAAATGACTTGCAATTACACCACGCAACTTACACTTTTGATAATTTCGCAAAATTCACGAAATAATTACGCTTTGTTTACCACGCAAGGCTAGATCTTAATTCAAACGATGTTTTGCGCTATCTAGTATCAAAGAAGTTAATTCCTAACGAAAATTTTGTTAAATGTACTAAGATAAGCAAAACTGATAGCTTTGTGTCTTCGTTCAAGTTGCTTGTCCTTGCATGTCTTTCGACTCTATTTGTGACAGTAACTCTTGGCCTGGTGGTGCTCTTGTTAAAGAATTTTCCATCAACAGGAGAGTTAAAAACAAATTGGTTATTAATACTGCTCCAAAAAACTAATTAGATTTTCCCTCTTTTATCAAAACGTAAGAGGTCTTCGCTGTAAAACTGCTGCTTTGTATGTTAATTCCCACGTTTTTAACATGACGTATTTGCTCTGACTGAAACTTGGCTAACCTCAAGTCACTTGAACACCGAAACCTTGAGCCCTGAATTCTCGGTCTACCGTAAAGATCGGCACGTAGACAGACCAGATGATGTCGGGGGTGGTGCTTTGATTTCGGTCAGGAACACATATATGTCGTCTCGTATACTCTTTCCGTTTGAACTGTCCATTGATGTTGTTTGTGTGAAAGTCTGTACACTCTCAAAAAAATAAAAAAAAATGTACATTTACAATAAAAAATATTTTTATTGTAAATGTATAATTGTATATATTGTTACAAAAAGTTCAGCCTCAGCTCATTCTGAACTGGCCCTGATTTTGGATCATATATTTGAATTGTCTGACTTAGAAAGCCAAATTCTTTTAGTTGGTGACTTTAATCTACCATACGTTCAATGGTTACCCTCTGACGATGGATCTTTCCAAAAATCTTCTCCAACTTCACCACAGAGTGAGCTTTCTAGTTTAGATAATATTATTTCTACTGACTTACAGCAAGTTAGCTGTATTAGAAACTATCAAAATCGTATGTTAGATTCAGTTTTCTCATCCGAAGCTTTTGCACGGTAGTTCTTCAATCAAATTCGGGCATTACTAGAATTGATGATTTCCATATTCCATCCCCCTCTAGATATTTTTATAGAAATAAGCAACGTCTCTCGAGATATTATTAATAATTTAAAAGACTGTGTATATACTTTTGACTTTCGAAAAGCGAACTTCGATTTGCTATCGAATGAATTATGCATTGCTGGTATTGAAAATATATCAACTATTGCAAATATTGACGAAGCCGTCGCTTGCTTCTACTCGATTTTAGAAAATAGCATAAAAAAAAAAACCCAAAAGTTGCTTAGAAATAGTACTTTCATTCAACCGTGGTTTACCAAGGAATTAAAGGCTCCAAGGAACAAAAGAAACAAAGGGTGGAAGATCTATTTAACTACTCTCTCTCCAACTGACCACCAACTATTCATAAGTCTTTTTAAAAACTTCAAAACGCTTTCTCAAAATTTATACTTTAACTATGTCAATCAAATGGGGTGCTCTCTGAAAAATTACCCAAAAGGTTTTTGGTCCTTTGTAAACTCTAAAAAAAAATCTGACGGGTATCCCCTCAACTTTGTTTTTAATAGCACTTCTTTAAAAAAAACTTCTGATTACCTAATTTCTTGCATTTTCTATAGCGGCATTTTAATCTTTGCTGATGATATGAAGATTTTTAAAACCATTGAAAATGCTTCAGATCGAGACTTCTTACAAAAAGATATCGACAGTTTTGTTATATGGTGTTCTAAAAACGGACTTAGTTTGAACGCTTCGAAGTGCCATAGTATGACCTTCTCCCGCAAAAAATCGCCAAGTATGGGAGAATATTCAATATCGCAACAGTCCCTATCACAAGTTTTTAGATTCCGTGACATAGGTGTTCTATTTTGTAGCAACCTCGAGTTTAATAAACAAATCAAATTCAATGCTTGGCATTATTAAGCGATGGGCAAGAGAGTTTAAAGACCCCTATGTCACCCTCTCTTTATATAACTGTTATGTTCGTCCGCATCTAGAATATGCGTCTCAGGTGTGGTCACCATTTTATGATATTCATAAATCTCGAATCGAAGCAGTACAGCACAGATTCATACGTTTCGCTCTCAAAGGTCTTCATTGGGAAGATGCTTTCAATCTTCCTCCTTACGAAAATCGTATTCGCCTATTAAGTCTTCAAACCCTCTCACAGAGACGAATTAACAATGATTTAGTTTTTTTTCATCAATTAATAACCGGTTCAACTGATGCCCCCGACTTGCTTTCCCACATTAGTTTCAACTATCGTGGAGGATCTCACCAACTACGTACTTTAGAGTTTTAACATTGCTCCCACCACAGAACTCGGGTCCGGATCCCCCCCCCAATCGGGAAAATAAAAGATGTTACAGTGAAACCCGCTTAAGAGAAAAGGCGAATTGTCACAGTTTTTCTTTCACTTAAGCGGGTTTTTCACTTAACCGAACCCCGGTTAAGTGAAAAAAGATTTTACTTAAGCGGAGTCCTGATAACTGAAAAAAAATTGCACTTAAGCGGATTTAAAGTTCCATTAAGCGGAGGTTTAATGCTTCATATACACAATAAACAATTTGATGTATTTATCTTTGGAGTTGCCTGGAAAAAATTTTGATTAAACATCAAAAAAATAGTTTATTGAATAGCAAAAATAACATATGTACATATGTACATTGGAATTCATAGGTATGTAGTAGTACATAAATATATTACATAAATAAAATTAAACCACATTTGAGTTTTTGTATATTAATTCGAAGGAAGGCACATTGGGCAAAACAAAAAGTGTCAACTCCCAAGTTTGGCTTCTGATTTCAAATATGTACATATTCATATTTTTGAATATAATTAGGTACGTTTTATGAAGACAAAAATAATCTTACTTTTTTCAAAAAGTCATCAATTTTCGTTTGTGACAAAGTCTGAAAATGGCAATTCATCATTTTCTATTCAATTTCATCTAAGATTAGATCTAGTTCATTATCCCCATCAAAAAACTGCTTAAGAACATTGAGAGATTTAAAAGCTTCTTTGATTGTTGCTTTCTGGATTCCCAAAATTTCCACATCTAAATCATTGTCAGATACAGATCTGCTAGCATCAAACTTTTCGAATTGTAGTGCTGCTTCATTAATTAACAAAAATTGTGCTTTTCTAAACCATCTCGGATTATGAGATTTACCTATGTACATATTTAGAAGAAAAATTATTAGCAAAAGAAAAACAAAATGTGTTTAATCTTAGTCTACACACCAATACAAAAAATAATTTTGTCTGTTCCAATCGAATTGAAAATGAAAAGGACAGTGATACGGTCCCTTGGTAGCTTCATTCCTGAAGGTTTTC
The DNA here is from genome assembly GCA_949752695.1 of Melanostoma scalare. Lineage (NCBI taxonomy): Eukaryota > Metazoa > Arthropoda > Insecta > Diptera > Syrphidae > Melanostoma > Melanostoma scalare. Next base: position 5,612,797 of record OX456987.1, read on the forward strand.
ACATCTATTTCGCGTCCGTAGATCCTTAAACATTATCCCGGATTCATCAGCATTATGCACGTCATCTGGGTTGTAGCTTTGACGAATGTTTGGCCAAAAATTTTCCAGCAGCAACTGTGTCAGCAGAATTACTTTCACCACAAATCTTCTTGAAGTGAATATTTTAACGTTTTTTCCACCGATCTAACCATCCATTTGTTGGCTCAAATTGTTCTGTTCGATAAAAATTTTTTTTCACTTAAGAGAGTTTTTTTCAATGAAAAATACGAAATTTAACTGAAAATATGTTTCAGGTATCCGGGTTTTTCACTTAAGCGAGTTTCACTTAAGCGGAGTGTTTAATAGGTAATTGGTTTACAAATACTCGGGGATGAAAAAATTCTTTCAGATAAGCGGGTTTTTCTCTTAAGCGGGTTTCTCTTAAGCGGGTTTTACTGTATTTGTAACATTTATCGGCTCCTAATGTTCAAATTTCGTTACGGGACGGAAAAATATAGCTTGAGCAAGACAAAAAAGTAAAAGAGAGGTAAAATTATTATTTTAAAAATTCAAGAACTTTATTGATCAATTACATTTCATAAAAAACTGAAGAGCAGGCTACCTCAAACACTAGTAAATATTCGAGGTTTTTTGAAAAATTCCACTAGAATTTCGTCCTCGGTAAGTTCAATATGGGTATGGATATTTAAAGAAGCAAGACCATTTAGTCGTTCCTTTCCCATCGTATTTCTCAGGTAAGTTTTGATCCTCCTCAACGTCAAAAATGATCGTTCTGGAGTTGCTGCAGTTACAAGTAGTACTGCCAAGACTCGCAAAATATAATCGACATTCTTGAACGACTTGCTATTGATAACCTGAAAAATATCGTCAGATTGATGTTTTCATATGTGACTCGATCCGATAAAAGGGACTTGCCTACTAGGCAAAAATCGGTTGTTGGATCATTACACAAGTTCTTTTACTAAATATTCATGAAGCCCAATCAGAAATTGTAACATCGCTATTATTTCACAAAATATAAATTCAGAGAAACGATTTTTTAGATGGGTTTGAATGGTACATCAGCGCTTTTCAGAGCGTGCTGTGTAAGTTTTCACTTTTGCCGAAAAGGTGCCTTTTCTTGGATCGCGTCACATATAAACATTTTTACATGTAAATTTTTGATCGACAGATACTAACCAGTAAAGCATCAAGCGCATTTTGAATGTTCTGGCCGTGGATTCGTTGTCTCCACATTTTGACTTCTGACAGAAAATTTTCTTTCGAACAATCCGATATATCTTCGTAAAATGTGAAGAGGTCAGCGCATTTCTTTTCGTTAAATTAATGTTTAAGAAACAGTAGCCTGAAACTTTGGAAAATGGATTTGTGTTCCGAGAACTGACTTTTGAGTTGAGAAATGAACGTTTCAAGAAACGGAATGTAGAAAAAAAATCCTGGAGTAGTCTTCAATACTTTGTGCTTGAACGTTGCAACAATTTTTTTGTTGATTGCAACGGCGGCGGCGCGACTCGAAGGCAAAACAATCGAATTAACTGATTTCATAATGTGACAGGTGATTTGGAATTCAACCGTCAAAATCGCTGTCAAAAGATGAAATGCATTTTGCAAAGTAGGTATCTCGATCTTTTCACGTTTTGATTTCTTCCAAAGACTTAATAACAGCCGGTTGAAATTTAACGTACGTTCCAACTGCTTCATGAGACTGAGCCCACCTGGTAGGACAAAAAGACTTCAACTTTTGTTTTTTTTTCTCACTTTTGTTTGTCATTTTTGAAATTTCTTGGTGTAGAACGTCTTGTCTTTTAAATAAAATAAATAAATAGGGTGGCGCAACAGAGCGAGGAGCCCCTGGACCTAGCGCGTTTCTCACAACCATGCCTTGTGAGGGAATGGAGGCCAGTGAAAAAATGCTTCAATCGCTCCGATAGTTTCTAACGCATTTTTGATTCTTGACACTTCGCATGCTGCATTGACTGCCAAACTAAAGCTATGTGCAGCGCAATGTACATAAATTGCCAGGGGGAAACACGATCTCAGATGAGCCTGTATTGGACACTCATTGCCGGAGCTCCGTCGAATCCTTGGCCATACATATATGAGCAATCGACGCCAACATCATGTAAATAATTTCTGATTGAATCTGCTAAACCTCGTATATATAAATAAAATTGTGAGTAATGGACCCCCCCCCCCCCATGCCCAAATCCTGGATCCGCCACTGGTGCACATCAAATGAATAAACTTATTTTCTCTTAACAAATCTATGACGTATTCACCACCAATACACTTTTGATGAAAAACACAGTCACATAATAATCCGCTACATTTTATAGACTTTTCACATCGTCCAATTTTATTTTTACATTTCAAACACTCATCCATTGTTCCATAAATTGAAACAATAATACCACACTTAACAAAGTTACAACGTAAATTTCCGTATTTGCCAACTTATTTCTTTTTACTTTTCTTACTTTCCGAGATTTAGTATGCTTTAGGTTAGGTTAGGTAAAATGGGCTGACGGTTGATCTTATTACCATCACACTTAGATCAATGTAGATCCGTTGTGGCGTATTGTAACTGGCGTATTGTAACGTCCTAGAGACCTATGATTCTATGTCTGTTCAGTATTTAACCATTTTGTGGCCTTAGTGAAATTTAACAGGCTGCTTTTTGGAGCGTCTGATAAATTTTTCTAGTTCATTTAAAAAGTAATTTCCTAGAAATTTTTTCCTAGTATGACAGAGTGCTGGGCATTGACAAAGGAAGTGACTAGTGTCCTCATGTTCATCTTCGTCATTGCATCCTCTGCATAGGTCATCGGTGCAAAGACCCATTTTCTTTTTGTGATAACCAAGTAGGTTATGTCCAGTTATGATACTGACAAGCATTCGCAATGAAGGTCTATTCAATGATAGCAGCTTTTCAGATTCTTTCTTATCATATTTCGGCCATAGTTTCCTGGAAGTAACACAGGAATCTAGGCATTCCCATCTTTCATTGGTTTTTCGCATTATTTTGTTACCAATGATCTGTTTCATTTCACAGGGTGGGATCCTGATTGATTTATCAATGAGAGAAGGGTCAAGTGCTGATCTTTTCCTCGCTAGTTCGTCCGCTTTTTCGTTTCCCGGTATACCACTATGACCAGGAACCCAGCAGAGTCTAACGTTATGCTGCGTGCCAAGAACACTTAGCTCTTCGCGACAGCAAGAAACAAGCTTTGATTTGACAAGAGTGGCAGTGGCTTTTATTGCTGCTTGGCTATCAATGAAAAAAGTGATATCAGCATGTGATAGCGCCATCATGGACACCTGTTTTGCAGCGTTTGTAACTGCCAAGATCTCGGCTTGGAAGACGCTGCTGTGATTAGGAAGTCTGAAAGAACTGGCAAGTTTTAGGCTTTCTGAAAAGAAACCTGCCCCTGTTCCAACTTCCATTTTTGAGCCGTCGGTATAGATTGATATAGACGTCTCGTTCAGGTAAGGTGTTTCATTCTCCCAATCCTGTCTATTGGGGAAGCTGGTTGTGAAGGATTTTTTAAAGTCCAGGTATGGAGTTATGTAATCCGTGCATATGTTGTTTTCTGCGTATCGCGTTTGGCTGGTTTTCCAGACATTACACTGGTTTAGTCTAAGTGCACTGTTTGCTGCCGCTTCTTGAACATAGAGGTCAAGAGGTGTGAGATTGAGGATTACTTCCAAGCTCGCGGTTGGTGTAGTTCTCATTGCACCAGTTACGCAAATACAGGCTGATCTTTGTACTTTGGTTAGGGTTTTTAAATGCGTGGATTTTTCCAGCGCCTTCCACCAGACCAAATTGCCATAAGATAGGATAGGTTTTACAATGGCAGTATACATCCACAGGATGATTTTGGGATTTGGTCCCCAGTTTTTGCCAAAAAAACTATAATAGAGCCCACCATAAATGTGACGTTCACACTTCACTGTTCTCTCTCTCTTTAGCATTTAGGAAAGAGGAATTGAAAGGAGACACCGATGCACGTTTCTTTTGAATTTTTGTGAATTGTAATGCAGGGGAAACACAGAGCCAGGTAAAGCATTCCACATTCGGGTGGTGCGACTAAAATACGAATCTCTATACTTGACCCAACGTCCGAAGTTGGGCTCAATGTAAAACTGATGAGCATTCCCAGCAAGGCGGGTGTTGCGGCTAAATTGTTTCAGGGGAGGAATGCATTTCGCTACTTCGCTAAAGCACTTTTTGTGAAAAAAGCGATAAAAAAGAGAGAGACAGATAACGTTTCGACGATGTTCAAGAGAATCAATCGATTCTACGATTGAACTATCACCTATCAATTTTAATGCCCTATTTTGTACCCTATCGAGTAGGCGCAAAGATGTTTAAGGAGCACCCGACCAGATATGGGAGTTATACTCCAGTTTTAGGCGGATGAAGGCCTTAAAAATTGTTGCCAGATCAGAAGGGGTGAAGAACTTACTGCATCGTCTCAAGAAACCTAAGCATTTAGCAGCGTTTTTGGCGACTCCAAATATGTAATCATTCCAACGAAGATCATCGTTTATACACACATCAAGTACTGACAGCTTTTCGGTTTCTTCGATGCAGGTACCATTCATGGATAATGGCAGTGGGGGAATGAAAGCACAATGACCAATTAAAATATTGAAAGAAATTATTAAGTCCGTCTCAATTGGCTTTCTCATATTGCCACACAGTTCTTTTAGGGCCTTTATCTTTTTTTACCGTGACGGAAAACGAAGAATCTACCGATATGACACAATGGTCCGATTTGCCTAAAGGAGATGATACTACAACCCTGTATTTTTCGGGATGAGAAGTGAGAAATAGGTCAAGAGTGTTGGCCGCATGGCCTACAATATCTGGAAGCCGAGTGGGCTCATCAACAAGTTGAGTTAATTGGTTAAACTCAGCAAAGATCTCAACACATTTTCCTTCGGGTGTTGTCTGGTCAGAATGTCGAAGCCAACCAGAATAGTGTACATTGAAATCGCCCGCAATTGCGATTTCGGTGTGAGAATAAAGGGAGACAATTCTTATTATGGAGTCGGATAGCGCATCAAACTCGTTAGAGGTTGAATTGCTACCTAAATTGGGGCTTCTATAAATAAAACAATAATTAATGATTTGCTTACGGACGGTGAATTTTAACCACATGAAATTAAAGCTCGTATTAGAACAGAGGCCGTATTGTGGTAGAAGTTGGTAAGCAATATCATTTCGAACATATACGGCGAGGCCATGGAAAGAAAAGAATAATGGCAGGTTGAACTCTGTGAGATCAGAATCAACACCCACCTGTGTTTTACTCAGTACCAAAACAGATGGCCTGCATTTTGCAGTGTGAGCGTACACAGCAAAGAAATTCGACCGCAACCCCCTAATGTTGCTAAAATCGACCTGAAATTTACCCGACATTACAATTCACAAAAACACATAAAACAAAATATCAAACGCAGACGAGACGCTACCTAATTCGAACAAATAAGTACATATACCTCGATTGGAGAACACAAGCAAATTACTAGCGTCGTTATGCCCAGCCAAGCAACTTGTTTATGTTTCACCAACGGAACCAATATCGTTGATCGACTATTCGCCTAGCAAACTCACAGCCACAGCATTTGCACACACTGCATTGATAAGAAAAAATGCAAATCATATGAAATTTGTACAAATGCCTTGACTGCAAGAGTGGTGCGGGGCAGGAGACGACACAGAAAGGAACCGAACTTTGTGTTTGGATTATTGTTGAATTTTTTATTTTTTTATATTAGTTTAAATGGGTGGTAGGTCGTATTGAAAATGAATTGCACTGCACAAGCACTGGCACTGGTGATTATTTGCACTTATTTTTGTTTTTGTTTTGAAAACACTGCATTTTTTTTTTCTCGCGGCGCACGGGAAAATAGATTTTTTTGGTATTGTTTTTTAAGGAGATTAGTTTAATAATTTAGATATTGGAGATATGGTGGCATGAAAATAAAAAAAGAATCTCTATACTTGACTGTACGCCCGAAGTTGGGCTCAAGGTAAGTCTGATGAGAATTCCTGGCGAGGCGGGTGTTGCGGGTAAATTGTTTCAGGGGAGGAATGCAACTGGCTATTTCACTAGAGCTGTGTTTATAGAAAAAGCGATAAAAGAGAGTGAGACAGGTAACATTTCGACAATGTTCAAGAGAATTAGTCGATTCTACAATTGAACTATCACCTATCAATTCCAACGCTCTATTTGTTTGAGAAGCACCTGAGCAGATATGGGAGTTATACTCCAGTTTTGGGAGGATGAAGGCCTTATAAATTGTAGCCAGATCAGAAGGGGTGAACTTACTGCATCGTCTCAAGAAACCTAAGCATTTAGCAGCGTTTTTGGCTACTTCAAATATGTGGTCATTCCAACGAAGATCATCGTTTACACACATACCAAGTACTGACAGCTTTTCGGTTTCTTCGATGCAGGTACCATTCATGGATAATGGCAATGGGTGAATGTTAAGCTTCAACGACAAGAGACAGCATTGAGTTTTCGAAGCATTGAATTCTACTCGGTTCATAAGACCCCATGCAACAATGCTGTCAAGGTCAGAATTCAATGAGCTTATCATACGCAACCGTTCCAGTTCCACATCCGAAGAGCATGGACGTGAATTTGGAAACGAATATGAAAAGCTGAGGGTCGAGTCGTCAACAAAACAATTAAGCGGATTAGAAGTTTCAGACAAGAGATCATTTATGAAAATGAGGAAGAGAGTCGGAGACAAAACGGAGCCCTCGGGCACACCAGCATTTATGAAGTGGGTATCAGACTTGAAACCATCCAACACAACTTGTATTGAATGGTCGGAAAGGTAGTTTCTAATCCAACGAAGAAGAGACTCATCGATACCAAAAGCACGCATTTTCGATAAAAGAGCCTGATGCCAAACTCTATCAAATGCTTTAGAAATATCAAGCGCAATAATCTTACTTTCTCCAAAACAATGTAAAGATTGGTTCCACTTTTCGGTGAGATAAGCCATCAAATCAGCAGTGGACCGTTTGCTACGAAAGCCGTACTGACAGTCATTAAGAAGCTTTCGTTCTTGGACGTATTCTCTTAAACATCTCCTTCTGCGCTGCCTTGACGACGATAACGCGCGCTTCTTCCAGCTCACTTGGGGTACGTGGACCCACATTAGCTCCCGATTTAGGACGACACCTAGCAATAGAACGGAGACAGGTAGCGACGAATCGAACGAGCTTGAGAGGACTCGAACAGTCATACATTGTTTGCAGTATATTGTCGCTATGGTTAACTCGAACTCTGAGTACCTTCACAGTACGCTGCTCCTCTTCCGTTTCATTATTAACAGGTTGACGTGGGACATCGAAGACCCATTGATGACGTAGAAATTCTGGACCAGTCCACCACTTCTCAATGACATCGGGGTTGACCAAAACTTCTTTGGTGTACTGCATCAATTGCGCCAAAACTACAGCACCACAAAGCTCCAAACTGGGAGTCGTTGATTTGGTGCCACTTTCGTCTTTAAAAAAAGCAGGGTGACATGGATGCTGTCATCGCTATCTTAGATACGAACGTACACCGCTGTTCAGAAAGCCTTCATCGACGCATCACAGAAACCGTGTAACTCTATCGCCTTGTTGTTTTTACTCATCTGGGTCCACCGTGGAACTCGAAGCTGCTCGATCTGAGGAAGTTCTCGATGAAAAGCTTCCCAGTCTTTCCTCAACGCTGGTGGAATCGGATCATCCCAATCGCAGCCGATTTCCCAGAGCCTCTGCATCATAAATTTTGCCGTTATGATGCACGGCGATATCCAGCCAAGTGGGTCAAACAATTTGGAAATTGTCGACAACATGGACCTTTTTGTTGTTGCTTCCTTGGATGGCTACAGGTTCTGATACGAGAAATGGTCATCCACTGGAAACCATTTGATGTCGAGCGTCTTGACATGCTCTGACGTATTGAACAGCAGTTTAAAATGCAACTCACGGTCTTGGACTGGAACATCATCCACGAGTTCTTTGACGTTGCTCGTCCATTTTCGTAGGTGGAAGCCTGCAGACGCCAAAAGTTGCCTTGCTTCGTCGCGTTTTATACGTGCCTCTTCGACGGAGTCCCTACCACTGATGAGGTCATCAACGAAGATGTCCTCACGGACAACCTTCGCCCCCTCCGGAAAGTTTCCACTTTCGTCCTCAGCAACTCTCTTCAAAATCTTTATAGCAAGATATGGTGCACTGGCTGTCCCGAAAGTGACCGTATTCATTTTGAAGATTCGTAGTGGCGAAACCTTCTGCTCTCTAAACATTATCAGCTGGTAGTATCGGTCTGGGAAACTAACCAAAATTTGCCGATACATTTTCTCAATGTCGTGAATGTGACACAATGAGCCCGCCATTTTAGTACGCGATCTATGATACTCGACTGCAACTTTGGACCCACAAGAAGACGGTCGTTGAAGGATTTCCCATCCGAAGCCTTCGCCGCTGCGTCAAACACTACTCTCAGCTCCGTAGTGAAGCTAGCTTCCTTAAACACCGTGTGATGCGGTAATAAATAATGGAATGGAGTCTGCAAAACTGCATCATTGGCATCAATCTCTTCTATATGGCGGAGTTCTTCATACTCCCGTATACATTTTGTGTACTCCGCACGACGTTTTGGATCTGCATCCAGCCGTTTCTCAAGATGAAGAAAACGCCGGAAGGCGCTCTGTCGACTCGATCCCATCGCAGGAACGCCGTCGTCCTTGAAAGGCAGCTTTACCTCATATCGCCCATCAGGTAAGCGTTTTGTATATCGTTCAAAATGGTCGTCACAAGCGATGTTTTCTTCTGTTTCCAGATTATGAAATGGGGTTTCCTCGATCTCCCAAAACTTCTCCAGTTGAGAGTTCAGGTCTGCAAACTGCACAAAACTTTGAACTTGCTGGGGATCTTCTACTGCAACCTTTCCCAAAACTATCCATCAAAGCTCTGTTTTTTACGCTATGGGACCGATACCGTCCTGAGGTCGCCTTACGTCCGGCAAAGAGATTTTTTCACTTCCCAGCAGTAAATCGATGGGTACAGGTTCGTAGAGATGGGGATCTGCTAACGAAAGACCCTTGAGGTGGTGCCATTTGCCGTGTATCACTCGTTGGGCCGGGAGAAGGCTAGTCAGTGACTTGAAAACCAAAGCCTCGATGGCCGTGACAAACGTCGAGTGGTGGGAAGCAAAGCGCACTTCGACGGAGTGCTGTGTAGTGCCACTGCTGGAACGCCTCACCTTTGTTGGCGGTTGGCTCTTCTTTGCTCCTGGATGTTGCACCTAGCACCTGCTGGCCTACGACCTCAAGTGTCCGGAACCTCGTCTCCAAAAATTCAGTAAACTCCTTAAAACTTGGTAAGTCTGTTCTGTTACCTAATTTTTCTTCCCACAATTTTTGTGCTCGTACTGGGAAGTTTCTGGAGCAAAATCCAAATGAGGACCGTATCCCATCCAGAGACTGGCACATCCATGTTCTCCAGCGCAAGAACACATTCACGGGTGGTGTATAACAAATCACGAAGATCCGAAGCAGTTTCGCGACTCAAGGACGCCTGACCAAACAGGTGCTGCATTGGATGTGCACCAGAATGCGTTTATGGTCATACCTGTCCTTCAAAAGCTCCCAGGCTTTGTCGTAACTAGCTGCTTCCACCGATAGGTTTTGCAAAACCGTTCCGCATCACCCACCAAATAAGACTGTAGGAAGTGCAGCTTATCAATATCATCTATCGACTTGTTCTGATGCACTAGAACATGAAATTTGTCCTGGAAAGCTCTCCAGTGTACGAACCATCGAACTTCGGAAGATCGAGTCGTGGAACCCGAATACCCGAATGCGATGTTGCAGCAACAGCGGCAGTATCAGTGGGTGGAGCACTCGTATGTACTTGTGCTGCTTTCGCTGTAGCGCACTTTTCTTACGTATCCACCAACTCGGCACGGTATTCAAAATATATTTCATTGATTTGTTCGTACACCACCATTAATTCTTCCTTTTTCAGGTCTTCTTCATCCCAGCACCGAAAATCGCTTCGTGATATGACTTTGCCCAAGCCATATCTGTTTCCAGCATCGACAAACGACCTGAAGCATATGATGTCACCTTGCAGTCCTTTGGCGACTTTTTATAATTAGTGAGATCTTTTATAATCTTATTAAGGAGCATTTTTTGCAGTTCTCCGTATTTGAAGTTTTTATTTTGAGCCATGTTTATAATGATTTTCTTTGTTTTATAGCGATCAAAATGATCAACAAGTTTACTATTTTTAACACGCAACAAGTAATACTTACTGCTTTATCCAGATCTGCTGCCGTCTATATGTATATCTAAAGATGTTCACCAGAGTCTCTCGCTGGACGTTGATTTATTGTAGACTTAAGTTTTAGCTTTAAAAATGATTTTTGGTTCGATTTAAGTCTATTGTAAGCTACGCGAAGCTATTTATTAAAAACACACAACTTCTCAAAACATTGTTCGCACTAGTTATTACATTATATTTACATATCAATTGTAAATTGGATATAATTCGCGCACACACACTTTATTTGCACACACTTTAATTGTTTTTAATGTTATAGTTCGCAAAAACGTTTCGAAAGGACCAAATGATATTGTCTATGTTTGAAAAGAATACTAATACCAAGAAATTTTCCGTAGGAAAGAATTCTAGAATTAAAACACCAAAAATCACTTTTAACCACTTTGACTTTAATATTCGCTTTGTATTAAGAATAAATTAGTATATAGATTCTATGTTTTTGTTTACAATCTTTTGACTTTTATATTTGTGGACTGTATTTGATCTGTTTATTTTTATGTTTATTTAAGTAGTTCTAATGTTTATTTAAACAGTTCTCAGTACATTTCCGTACACCTGGCAATCCTAATCATTTGTATGAGATAGACTATAAATATTTTTGTACTATCAATTTTATGTGTAAATTAATAATTTAATAAAAATCTATCTAATCAAAAAATCTAAGTATGAGATAGACAGCTACAAACTTATACGCAATGACAGAATAAATAATACCATAGGAAGAGGGGTCGCAATTTATAGTAAGTCCGCTTTAAATTACAAAGTCATTGTTAAATCTACCGACATGGGTATTGAGTTCCTAATTTTAGAAGTAAGTAATGGCAATGTTCGCGCTATGTTAGAAGTTGCTTACAATCCAAATAGAAGTTGTTCTTCTGAACCTTTTTTCTTTACTTTTCGTGAGCTTTCAGCTTATAATATATAATTGTATGAATATAATTGTTTGTAGCGACTTCAATGCGGATCTATTTCTAAATGAAACCAGAGCTTATCAGCTGTTAGACGAGATCGCTACTGCTGGTCTTACTGTGGCTAACTCTTTTGCCACTCGTTTTGGGCCTAACTCTGCTCCTTCTTGACCTAATGATCGTGTCTGACTCGTCTAATGTACTTCTTGTTGATCAACTGTCATTTGATGGTCTTTCTGACTATGATTTAATTTTTTGTACATTCAACATTGGATGGTCAAATGGTAGACACGTACACCCAAGAGGACCCTAGCGTCCAAATTTTTTTCTTAAGACCCAACTCTGTCTATCAACTCCTACTCTCACCTCCACGTGGTGAACATCGGGTGCCTAGTACCTCAACTGGAAATTGGGTCTCAACCCTAGTGAAAGTTTCAAATGACGAAAAATTTACTGTTACATATCATTTAAAATTTATTATTCTTTTGGGTTTCAAATCATGTAAAGTTAAAAACTTTTTTCTATTATAAATATCAAACTTTGTACTTTGATGATTAATTAATAATTTTCTCTTTGTGTTTCAAATCATGTAAAAATTGATAGAATGCTTCCATTAAAGTTTCAAATTGTTTAAAAAATGTTATTTCAGTTCATTTTTAAATTAAGAAAAGCATAATTTATGCCAATACCAAGTGATGTAACTATTGTATGTATATATAATATATTTTAGTAGTATTTTTACATTTCTCTTATTTTTATTCCTTAATAATCATACGAAATGTCATTTCAGTCAGACGGCAGTTTTGACATGTCCTTATTCTTAAAAAAGCCTTATTGTTAAATCTATTGATGAAATAAAGAATCTATCTAATCTAATCCCTAGTGGAAGGTTGTTGGTGGCAGCAAACGAGAGAGGGGGGAGAGGTGTTCCCACTAAAGCACCTCTTCTTTCATCCAGACGGCAGAGGAGGAATTCCCTAGATGGAATCAACGGTGGCGTCTACAGTTGCAGTACCTTATAGGGCTACTACAATATATTTGGAGCTCAGGCCTATAAGGAACGGTTTATCCGGCTCCCCATCTTTCGAGTTATACAAGGATCTGGCCCTCCAGGTTGGGGGTCGTGCTATCGAGGTGACTTCCCGGCCACGTAAAGCAATTCTTAGTTGCGAAGCACCAACAAACCTCGGGTACGGACGGATTTACAGATGACGAACCAAGCAAACGAAAAACGGACAACGAACTTCGGATCTGTACGTGGAATGTTAGGTCCCTTAATAGACCACGTGCATCCGAACAATTAGCGGAAGCCCCAAACTGCTGCAAAGCAGACATTACCGCTATCCAAGAAATGCGATGGGATGGACTAGGTAGACGCAAATTAAAAGACTGCGATATCTACTACGGCGATTGCTACCGAGAACAAAAGAAGCGACTGTTTGGATGTGGATTTGTTGTTGGAACTAGACTCTGGCAAAAAGTCTTGAGTTTCAACTATGTGAACAAGCGCATAGCAATAATCCGCATCAAGGCTAAATTCGTCAACATAAGCCTCATTTGCGCACACGCCCCCACAGAGGAAAAGGATGAAGACACCAAAGACCTATTCTACGAGCTTCTGGACAAAACATATGAGCAGTGCCCTAGCTATGACATAAAGATTGTTCTAGGAGATTTTAATGTCAAGCTAGGAAGAGAGGATATCTTTGGTGGAACAAGCGGAAGATGCAGCCTGCACTACAACACCTCCGATGGCTGATCAATTTCGCTGCGGAGCGAAACGTTCTGGTAGTTAGTATGCGGTTTCAGCACCTCAACATCCACAAAGGGACATGGAAATCTCCTGATCCATCCACCGTCAACCTGATTGACCACATTGCGATCGACGCACGACACTTCTCCAGTATAGAGGACGTTCAAACATTCCGAGGGGCCAACACTGACTCGAACCACTACCTTGTTGTAACCAAGGTACGACTGCGGATATCCCGATCTAAGCCAAAACAAGGAAATACCTCGAGAAAAATCGACGTTGGACGACTACAATTGCCAGAGATCGCCAAGTCCTTTTCCGATCAAGTCTCTCACAACCTCTTAAGAAGTCTTAAGCCACCAGCATCAAGTATAGAGAACCAGTGGCAGCATTGCCAATCAGCCATCAGAGATGCCGCCTCTGAAATGCTGGGTTTCACACGGCCACCACAACGAAACCCCTGGTTTAACGACGAATGCCGGCAAGCACATGCAGCTAAACAGGAAGCATACAAAGCGGAGCTGCACAAAAAGACTAGAACTGCTTACGAGCTCTACAAGCAGAAGAGGAGAGACGAACACCGGCTTCTTAGACGGAAAAAGAGAGAGCATGAGAAGCGCGCGATCGAGGAGATAGAAGGGTGCCACAGCAGGAATGAGGTTTTACCAAATGGTTAAAACAACAGTCAGGGCTATAAGCCCCGAGCTGAAGCCTGCAAAGACGATCAAGGGAACATCGTGGTGGAACCGCAGTCAATGCTGAGGATATGGAAAGACTACTTCCCTTAGACGGAAAAAGAGAGAACATGAGAAGCGCGCGATCGAGGAGATAGAAGGGTGCCACAGCAGGAATGAGGTTTTACCAAAAGGTTAAAACAACAGTCAGGGCTATAAGCCCCGAGCCGAAGCCTGCAAAGACGATCAAGGGAACATCGTGGCGGAACCGCAGTCAATGCTGAGGATATGGAAAGACTACTTCTCCAAGCTCTATAACGGCGATGATGAACCCAACCAATTCCGCTGTTAGAGAGAAAGAACCACTCGATTTAGGCGACGAAGACCAACAATTCCGCCAACCCTACCTGAACGAAGTGAAGACAGCAGTATCCAAGCTAAAGTCAAACAAAGCTGCTGGGAGCTGATGGCCTCACTGCCGAATTGTTTAAAGCGGCAGGCGATGACCTGGTCAGGAGTATACACCAGCTCATTTGCAAAATATGGTCGGAAGAAAGCTTGCCCGATGAATGGAACCTCAGCATTGTTTCCCCGGTCCTCAAGAAAGGAGACCCTCTGAACTGCGCCAACTACAGAGGTATCAGTCTTCTTAACATCGCGTAAAAAATTCTCTCTGCCGTATTGTGTGAGCTTCTGAAGCTATTGGTCAACAACCTGATATGTCCTTATCAGTGCGGCTTTAGACTAGGAAAGTCCACCATAGACCAAATCTTCACACTACGGCCGATCTTGGAAAACCCCAGGAGCTTCAAATTGATACTTACCACCTTTTTATCGACTTTGAGGACGCGTATGACTGCATTGGCATCCCTACCAAACTTGTCCGATTGTGTAGGATGACGATGGAGAACGCACGCTGCTCCATCAGAGAGCAGGGAGACTTGACTGAAGCGGAGTACGAAGTTAATGCTTTGCATAATAACTCGTCTACCGAAACCGCTTCTTAGACTAGTTCCTCTACGAAAACCGCCAATGAAAATGAAAGTGAAACTGACTCTGCACAGGAAACAGTACATAGTGCAACTCAAGCGATCTGATTCCACATGTGGAGGGCCCTCTGAACGTGCTTCGGAACCAACTGTTCTTTTTAGACCAAACATTTATGACCTCGTCTGCTGTTATAGGTATTTCGAGATGAATAGCTAGAGCAGCCAAACCATTCAAAGGATCCTGCAAATAAGTAAACATACAAAGCTTATCACACTGTTATTAAAATAGGCATATTTTCAAGAATCTCACTTCATTGGTCATGCTTCTCTTTATATTAGAGAAAGTTCTTTCGGGAGTTGACGTTGAAACCGGCAATGTAGCTAATATCTTTAATAAAATTTGATATCGAGCGCTTCCAATGAATTTTTAGAGGAAATATTATTTTTGCTCCGGAAGAGCCCAGACATATAAGATAGATAGAAAAGCTTACGCAGTGGTTTCGCCATGTTCAAGAAATCTTAAAAAATCTGTTAAAAGTGAAGATGAAAGAGTTGAAAGTCCATGTATAGGAAATTAGATGACATAAGGACATAAGGACCACATTGGTAGCTACATACATACATATTAGAAGTTCGAGACGAATTAGCAAAGCTCCCAACCCTGTTTTTAGAAAACGAGTACCTACCAACAATAATAAAAACTATCCATTGAGTGGCATGATCAAGTATTTTGGTCTCCATTCTTCGAAATACTTCATAAGAGGAAAACCTGTTCTTTTTGGTTTCAAAAACTGGACGCTGACGAGTTGTGATTACCTTTGAAACTATGATATGAATTTTCGTACAATGAGCCCCGCGTCCGGTGACGGAGTTTTGCGTTCGATGGTTAATGTCTTGGCAAATCAAAGTAGTGGTTTAAAAATATGTCATTTGAATGCACAAAGTCTGCTACCTAAAATGGATGAGTTCAGGTTTGTGTTTGGCGGTAGGAAAGTTGATGTGATTTGTATATCCGAAACGTGGTTCAAAAACATCCACAATGACGCTATGTAAAAACTGGAAGGATATAAGGTTTATCGATCGGATAGACATGGTCGCAATGGAGGTGGTGTTGCAGTGTATGTGCGTGAAAATATTCCATGCAAACTTAGATATATTTCTGAAATTGGTAGTGCAATTGAATATGTTTTTGTAGATATAGGGCATGGTGAAAACAAGCTTCTATTAGGAACAGTATACCGACCTAATAAATATATTAGTCTTGGTCCTTTCTTTAAATTTATGGAAGAAATATCTGCTCTATCATCAGTCATCACAGATTTTAATATGTGGTGATTTTGACAGTAATCTCTTGTTGGAAAGTTGTTTAGTTGATGGAATGAGAACTTTCAACCTATTCTCTCTTAATAAAACTGTTGCAACAAACTTTACTCAAACTTCAAGCACACTCTTAGATGTCTGTTTCGTGAGTGATTTACGTAAAGTTTTGTTTCAGAATCAGCTATCTGCACCAGGTTTTTCAAGACATGATCTTATTTATATGGATTTTGAATTCAATTTTCAGTATGAAGGCACAACATTTGAATACAGAGATTTCAAACATATTGAATACGATGTTCTTGAACAAAATCTACGCTCCATTGATTGGAATCAAATTTATTATTTGCCCTGCCCTAACGATCAAATTAACTTTATTAATGCCCAAACTCTATCATTATTTAATGCCCACGTTCCTGTTCGTATATGTACACGTAAACAAGAGCATAGGCCTTGGTTTACTCATGAAATTCATCAGTTCATGCAGCAACGAGATCGTGCCTACAATAATTGGAAAAAATATAGATTGGAGATATTTGGACAAAATTATAGAACGTTACGAAACACTGTCGTAAGCAAAATTCGATGTTTAAAAACAACTATCCTTTCTGGGAAACTAAATCCATCTCTGGGAAGCCGGGAAGTTTGGAAAAATTTTCGCGAGCTTGGTATAGGAAATAAGAAAAAATCTAGTTTCCCTGAAGATCTAAATGTGGATGAATTAAATAAAAAATTTATTGATCTGCCATTTCCTTCTCTTTCAACAACTTCATCCCAATCTACCCATAACAATAATTTAAATGCGTTCAATTTTATAAGGGTTGATAGTACAGATGTCGTAGAAAGTTTTCTGGCGATCAAGTCGAAAGCTGTGGGTATTGATGAAATGCATCCACTTTTTATTAAGGCAATACTGCCAATACTTTTACCGTATATTACGCATATTTTCAACACTATTCTCACAACTGGAGTTTTTCCTGTTCAATGGAAGTTAGCAAAAATAATACCAGTTGAAAAAGGTCAAGGTAGTAAAGAATTTAGTTTCAATACTTCCTTTTTTGTCTAAGGTTTTTGAAAAAATCATTCATAAACAAATAAATTTGTATCTTCGCAGGGAAAACCTTTTATCGCCAAAACAGTCTGGCTTTAGAGAAAAGCAAAGTTGCGCTACAGCTCTCATTGACGTTATTGAAAACGTCAGACTAGCCCTAGACAGCAGAAATATAACTTTCTTGGTACTTTTAGATTTTTCTAAAGCCTTCGACACGGTTGACCATTTCAATCTTTGTGATAAGTTAGCTAGCCTGTATAATTTTTCCAACTCAGCAGTTAAATTACTAAAGTCGTACTTAATTGGTAGAAAACAAGCCGTTATGTTTGGGAACCACCAATCTGATTTTCTCCCCACAACAAGAGGTGTTCCACAGGGCTCAATTCTTGGTCCTCTTTTATTTTCCCTGTATATTAACGAACTTCCCCAAACTACTTCCGTGTCAACTGTTCACATGTATGCTGATGACGTCCAAATGTATAAAAGCTGTTCCGCTGGACAAGTTAACAGCTGTATCATCGATATTAACTGTGACCTACAAAACATTTCAAATTTCGCCAAGTGCAACGGCCTTTTTCTGAACCCAGCCAAGTCAAAGTGTCTTGTTATCTCAAAGAAGCCTCTTGACTCTTCCCAAATTCCACAATTGAAATTAGATGGTGCTACAATAGAGTATGTCGAGACCGCAAAAAATTTAGGAGTTATGTTCAATCTGTCACTTACATGGGAGACGCACGTAAATATAGCTATTGGAAAAGTATATGGAGTACTCCGCAGACTGTGGCCAACACACTACTATACACCACTCAAAACAAGGCTGATGTTAGCTAAATCAATGATGGTACCTATACTTTTGTATGGATGTGAAATTTTCTGCAATCCCGACCAAGCAACACTAGGAAAACTCAATGTGGCATTTAATAGTATTGCAAGATACACATATGGTTCAAAAGATTCGATCATGTTTCTTCGTTCGCCAAATCTATATATGATATGACGTTCGATAACTTAATTCGGTATTGAACACTAATCTTACTGTTTCGGACTATGCACACTCATCTGCCTTCTTATATTTTTTCCAAGATACAAATGTCCTCATCAATTCGATCCCAACAAATCTTACCTTTTCGTTTTACTTGCTTAACGTCCGAACGACAATTCTTCGTCCATGCAACGCGGCTATGGAATAATCTTCCGCGTAATATAAGGGTTGCTAGAACAATGAAGTCATTTAAAAATGATCTAAGGAGACACCTTTCATTACAATAACACCTGTAGAATATAAATGCCTTTAAATGCCTTTAAATCTACTTTAAATTTACTTTAAAATTAATTTAAATATATATTTATTAAAGCCAATTGAATTTGTAGATGATAAATCAATGAAAAATAATATTGAATTTTCTCTTTAGCTATTTCGTGAACTTAATTGTTAAATTAAAATGAATGAATAATTATATAATTAAATAATTAAATTTTTTAACTTCAAATAATTATAGCTCTGAACAAATTTCAAATTTCAATTGTAGTCTATGATTAATTTTCAAATCAATGTTTGTATTAGATTATAAGATATTGTATCTTAAAATGCAAACTTATCATTTATCAATAATACAATAAAATAAAAAATAAATTAAAAAAATATGATACTTATTGTGGTGCAATAATGTAAACGCTGATGTGTTACAAATGCCACTTCGATCTCTAGTTGAGCTTGAGCTTGCAGAAAATTGCATTTCCTTCTGACCCAATGTTCTAATTGGCAGCCATTGTGCGACCGAACAACGGGCGCTGCATCGGACGATCAAAATATCAAACAACAATAACTCTATTGTGTGTCCTTCTTAACACAGGAAAGCTGTCGCACGGTCGCACATGTTTGCTACATGATCGTTCAAACTTTATCATTAAAGCTTTTCATAATCAAATTGCTTACTAGTAGGGAGTGTTCTATCAAGAAGAAAGTTTGAGCGACCGACGACGCCGACGCGACGCTACGAAAAGTTGACTGGTTGGTTCAAACCAATCAGTTTGATTTTCGTCGCGTTGCTTTTAGCAAATAGCAAGTGAAAATGTAGCCTGGTCGCGCGATCTTATGAGCATTTTGCGACTGGTATTAGGCCACGCATTGTGGTAGCAATACCAACAAGCAGCACGACTGACCGAAGTTCATCGTTCCATCGCGTGATGCAACTACAATTAGGACATAGCCTGACCATATATGACAAAAGTTGGAAGCTTTTTTTTTACTTCTTATGACCTTTTAGGGTTGTTGACAGAGAAGGGCTTCAGAGCTACATGGAAAGAAAGGGAAATCCGAATTCCGAACCCAATAATGCTCGCTGAAGTTGGAAAAAATGGTAATTTTGAGAAGGTGTATGACGCACGTAAGCAATAATATTCTTTTTGTTAAATGAAGTTATAATTGTGTGTTTTCTATGGACACATACATCAACCCTATTTAACCCATAGGCGGATCCACGGGGGGGGGGGGGGGGGGGGGTTTCGGGTCCGGACCCCCCCCCCCCCCCCAATCGGGAAAATAAAAGATGTTATTTGTAACACTTATATAGGCTCCTAATTTTCAAATTTCGTAACGGCACGGAAAAATACAGCATGAGCAAGACAAAAAGTAAAGGAGAAGTAATATTATTACTTTAAAAATTCAAGAACTTTATTGATTATAAAAATAAAATCGACATTCTTGAACGACTTGCTATTGATAACCTGAAAAATATCGTCAGATTGAAGTTTGCATATGTGACTCGATCCGATAAAATGGACTTACTAGGCAAAAAATCGGTTGTTGGATCATGATTGATTACACAAGTTCTTTTAGTGAATATTCATCAAGCGCTATCAGAAATTGTAACATCGCTATTATTTCATAAATTACAGAGAAACGATTTTTTACATGAGCAGCGCTTTTCGTGCTGTGTAAGCTTTCACTTTTGCCTAAAAGGTGCCTTTTCTCACATCGCGTCACATATAAACTTTTTTACTTGTAAATTTGTGATCGAAAGATACTAACCATTAAAGCATATCAAGCGCATTTTGAATGTTCTGGCCGTGGATTCGTTGTCTCCACATCTTGACTTCTGACAGAATATTTTTTCTCGAGCAATCCGATATATCTTCGTAAAATGTGTAGAGTTCAGCGCATTTCTTTTCGTTGAATTCTTGTTTAAGAAACAGTTGCCCGAAACTTTAGAAAATGGATTTGTGTTCCGAGAACTGACTTTTGAGTTGAGAAATGAACGTATCAAAAAACGGAATGTAGAAAAAAATTCTGTAGTAGTCTTCAATACTTTGTGCTTGAACGTTGCGCCGCGCCGGCGTGGCAATTTCATTGTGATTTCGTATTCAGAACAAATTCTAGCAACATGCTCATAAATAACGTGGAAAGTAGAATCTGTGTTTTTGGGTTTGAACGTAAATTCATTCAAAGTGTCATCTGCCAGCTTAGAAGACTCACCCAGACCTTGGTTTTTAGATATGTAGCAATTCCCGACTCAAACGCAAAACAATCGAATTAACTGATTCCATAATGTGACAGGCGATTTGGAATTCAACCGTCGAAATCGCTGTCAAAAGATGCAGTGCATTTTGCGAAGTATCTCGATCTTTCCAAGTTTTGATTTCTTCCAAAGATTCAATAACAGCCGATTGCAATTCAACGTACGTTCCAACTGCTTCTTGAGACTGAACCCACCTGGTAAGACAAACAGACTTCAACTTTTGTTTTTTTTTTGGTGTAGAACGTCTTGTCTTTTAGGCCAGTGAAAAAATGCTTCAATCGCTCCAATCCTAACGAATTTTTGATTTCTGACACTTCGCATGGGGAAATACGATCTCAGATGAGCCGGTGCACCAATAAATTGGACACTCATTGCCGGAGCTCCATCGAATCCTTGGCCATACATATGTGAGCAATCGACGCCAACATTATGTAAATAATTTCTGATTGAATCTGCTAAACCTCGTATATATAAATAAGATTTTGAGTAATGGACACCCCCCCCCCCCCCCCCCCCCCCATGCCCAAATCCTGGATCCGCCACTGTTCAACCCATGCACTATGTCAAACCTTGGTTGTTAGTAGATAGAAGAAAAGATAAAAGAAAAGCCGCCTTAATGTGAATTGATATAATAAAAGATTAAAAATTATCTTTCTACTTCTTTCACACCACAGAATAATAATAGTAATAAATGGATTAAGACCTCAATACAATAGTTCCTAGAGTCCTGGGGTTTTTTTGCGTCTTTCAT